>JAVJGI010000062.1:9797229-9846729 GCA_035590275.1 Ibycter americanus
ACATCACAGCCAAAACACAGCACAGCACCAACTACTAAGAAGAAAATTAACTTCATCCCAGCTGAAACCACGACACCTGTGCATTGCTAAAACAGCAGTACTATACCTCTCCCAGGAGCAGAAAGAATGTATGCTCTCTTACGTGAGTGGATACAAAGGTTTGTCAAGTTTACAGTTTAAGCAGCAAACTTCCCAACTAATCTACACATCACGATGGAAAAGCAAAACAGCTCCTAAAAGACCCAAGTACTAAGGTTTCTAGAGAAATAATTTTGCTTTCTTGCTTCCTCAAGCTATTCAAGACCCTTCTTAAAATCAGACAAATTCTAAATTATAACAAATAGTTTTTAGGAAAGCAACACATCAGCTTCCTTGTTTCCTTAATAATAATAATAATAAATACAGTAAAGGTATGGAACATACTTGAATATACTTTATTCTAGCTGTTATTTAAGGTCTCTCTGAAATATATTTTAGCCCCCGAAGACTAAGGGCTAGCTTAGTGGATAATGTGTTATCCCCCAGAACAGATCCCAGCCTCTGTTTCACCTTCTTAGGTATACGCAAAGGTCTTCTAAAGGGTGTTCGAGAAAAAGAAGGCATTCATAGCATGTCTCAATACTTACCTTATGTTCCCACAAACTCAGTGGCCTTCATTATGAATTAGTTTCATATAATAAATGATAATCATTATGTTCCCTGGTTCTTAACTCTGAGGGTGTTATTGAAGCTCCTATAAGCTTTCCTGAAGAGGATTACTCCTTGTTAGGTAGAAAAGTGACTTGCCTCTATATGACTTAACACTTCTCTAGGGAACTCAACTAATTTGCAACTATAATCTTACCCATTGCTTGAAAATTTATCAGAAAAAAAAAAGCTGCATTTCCACCCTGGCCATCAGCAGAGCAGACTTTGGCTGCTTCATGAATCTATTTGAGAAAATCCAATATGTTACGACCCTGGAGAGAAGAGGGATCTAGGAGCGTTAGTTGATTTTCAAGGATCACCTCCCTCAGACTCAAGAATGGTTTACCTGATGCACAGGAAAACAAAGGTGGCAGGAGGACTGCATAAAAGAACAAGGACCTCCTGACAAAAACAAAAAGAAAGCGCACAACAGGGTCAGGTGAACTGAGAGGAATACAAAAACACTGTCTTGAGTGTGCAGGGAGATGGTTAGGAAAGCCAAAGCCCATCTCAAGTTGAATCTGGCAAGGAAGGTGAAGTGAATCAAGAAAGATTTCTACAGGTACATCAGAAGCAAAATGAAGATGAGGAAAAATGTGGCGAGGAAACTGGTGACAAAGGACACAGTGCTCTCTTTGCCATGATCTTTACTGGTAAAACCAGCTTTGAGGAATCTCATGTCCCCAAGACCAGTGGGAAAGTCTGGCGCAAGAAACACTTGCCTGCAGTGGAAAAAAAATCAGGTTAGGGAACATTTAAAGAAACTGGACATACATAAGTCCATGGGACTTAGCAGCAGACACCTGTGATTGTCTTTGGACAGTCAGGGCAATCATGCAAAGTTCCTGAGGACTGGAAGAAAGCAAATGTTACTTCTGTCTTCAAGAAGGAGCATACAAAGAAATACAAGCCAGTCAGCTTCACCTTGACTCCTGGCCACGTGATGGAGCAAATAATCCTTGAAACCATTTGCAGGCATATGATGGACAAAATGGTTATTGAGAGTAGTCAGCATAGATTTACAGGCTTGGTAAGTAGACAGTGAGGTGGACTGAAATCTGCCTGAACTGCCATTCTCAGAGGGCTGTGATCAGAGGCATAAAATCCAGCTGGAGGCCACTCACTATCACTCACATAAAATCCAGCTGGAGGCCACTATCATTTTTTCCATGATAAAGGTGATCAACACTGGAACAGGCTGCCCAGAGAGTCTGTGCAGTCTCCATCCTTGGAAAAACTTGAAACTTGGTTAGACAGAGCCCTGAGCAACCTACTCTACTGAGCCTGCTTTGAACAGGGAGGTTGTACTAGATCATCTCCAGAGGTTGTTTCCAACCTTGTAATTCTATGATCATTCGGTGAATTCACCCAAAGTTAGTCAACAGGACTGAATTCTAGTTCACACGATCAAATTACGTAGGAAGAACCCAAAAGGAGAACTGAATAAGTTAACCTAAACTAAGATCTGTTTATAATTTATTCTTATAGGCAGAACTACTACTCAGATTTTTATCTCTATTACCACTCTCTCTCTCATATTTATCATACACAATTCCCTATAGTATTCCATATTAAATATAGTAGCCAGGCTTAGTAAAAAAAGCTTTGATTAAATGGTAAGGTTATACAAAAAAATCTTTAAAACAACAACTTCAGCTAGAAGTTTAATATTCTGAAAAGTCAGAGAGACTAGGAGTAACTTTTATGAAAGAATTAACTATAAGGATGAAACAGAGCCAAAACTATCTTGTTTCAAGACAATACACCTAGAGGCTTAATTGCGCTTTACCAGCTCAATTCAACGACTGACAGATGCCAGGAAGTTCAAAACATGCAAGTCTTCAAAGGCTGCACTGTAATCATGCAACCTGGGATGCCATCATTTACATAAAAGGAGAAATACAAACACTCACATTTTTTCTTCTATTTTCCATGTTTTATTTCTCTATGCATTTGACTTAATTCATTTTCTCCCTATGTGAACTGTTATTGGAATCAAGGGAAAATAATCCATTCTTATATAATAGGAATTTAAACTGGAGTGCATTCAAGAATGTTATTTCCTAAAACTAGTTTTAAATCTGTAATGTTAGTGCTACATGCATTCCAAGTGTATACATCAGCAGGAAAGAAAGAATTCTAGAAGATATACAATGCAGATTGTGCTGCCATAAAATATTCTGTGACTCTGTGTGTGTGTGCATCAGTTTACAATTGCGGTTGAGCCCAGCACAGGTATCTGGTTGCCTGTATTTCATTCAAGTCCATGACTGCAACCAGCAATGCCTTAATCCTAAATCTAATCAAGCCATATAAATCATATCCTGTCCAAGCATACTTCAGCTTGTCTTTCTGGAATACCTCCAACTTCAGCAAAGCATTCTCTGCTGCACAAATCCTAGACGTCTAAGCCTTGCTTGCTGCCTTAGCACCAGCAACTCCTGTCACTAACACTCAGATCTAAACACACTCAACCGCTGCTGCCTTTCTCCCTTACCACAAACCTAGCCCAGCATCCCATTCCTCTATCTCTAAATCCCCTATCAATCCCAAAGGAATTAATAAGCTCATTTCTCATTCTTACACTTCCCCAAGCCCACCAATACATTACTTCCATGAGATTAGTTGTGAATTGGGAAGGCTGCATCATCAGTGCCTACCTAAAACTGAAACCCCAGACTCCTGAGCCCTCACCACACCAACCCCAAATCTAGCTCTGTGCTACCTTTTGTAAACATGTTCAGCTTTAGCTCGTCACATCCTATCTCCCTAAATTAAATCTATAGCAGAAGTCCTGTCAATCTAACAACAAATAGGAGTTGCTGCTGACACATCCTGAAACCAACTTCCACCTCTGCGAACAACATTAATATTAGTTTGCTGCCCTGGCAGATCAAGCCTTAACCAGTCACGTAGAGTGCTGTCACCCGAAATCTAGAGTAAGTTTAAGATAAGCTCCTGCACGTCTCAGCCATGCAAACCATAATTCCAGCCTTAGCTACAAAAAGAACTCCATAGCCAATCAGCTTCATCCCAGACATAAACCTACCTTATTAATGACTTGTACATCAGTTAAATCCTAGCAAGACAAACTACGCTTGTTTCAGAGCCAAATTTGGGACAGCAGCTCCTTCTGGATGTGGTGGCATTCAATGCAGCTCATATGCATATGCACTCAAATCCAAACTATCACCATAACTATAGCCTGTGATAGTTTCAGTTGAGGACTTAACCAGGGAGTTTGATCTAACACCAACTCTAACCTAATTAATAGTGAGCTAGCAGAACAAGTGTAGCCTGGTTGGTTGTGATAAACACTCCTAAGCACAGACTTTCAGGCATTTCCCTCTGCGGTGAGGATCTTATTTTGCCATCCTAAATCTAAATCCTGTTCTAATCTTAAATCTAACTCTAAACACACTACAGCCATCCTTCCCAACTTAAAATCTAAGCTAAGCCACATGGTCCCTTCAAAATCCAGAGTTCAGTCCCAGCACAAAATGCAAAACAAAACCATTGCTTATCAAAAGAGAACGTGCAACGAACAGAAGCAGTTTTTCTGTATCTGATGGCATACCACAGCATGCTGCAGAAGATATGCCACTGTGCATGTGCTTAGTGGTTATAATGTCTCACAGTGAGATATATAACGAGTTTTGAAAAAGCAGTTTAACATTTTAGAAAGCACTGAACAAACACCAGTTGATCTTCTTGGTACTGTGATTTAAAGTAGTGATGGTTGTGCATAAGTTCTATCAGTAGATAAATACAGCTTCAAAGGTATTTTTAGCAAAAAACCCCAAAGCAATAAATGAGGTCCCAATGGGGCAAGCTGATGTTCTAAGTCATTAGGTACAGCACTGTCCCACATGTTTAGAGAGAGGCAAGTGTGTGTGAAGCTAAGAAATCCAAAGATATTGAATGTGTCCTGTAAAATGAAAACAATGTTTTGAAAGAAAGATGAAATGATGATTTCACTAGTATCCACTACCATGTCATAGTTGCCATTTATATTTTACTATATTTAACCAGGCTTTTATTTAAAGACAGTTTTAATTATCACCTGTAATTACTCTTGCAAACAAAAATCCATTACATCACTAATTTCTAGTTAGAAATTCTATGGCTGCAACTCTTCCCTTTTCCTTTTTATTAAGATATGAAATACTAAAGCAGGAAATAAATTGCAAAGCCACTGACACAGGAACTGTGTGTTTATACTGTAACCCAAAAAGCATTTAGTGAAGCTGTGTTAAAAGTACATTGTAATGAAGACTTTAAGCAATTCTTCAAAAAGAAAAAAGAAAATCAATAGGTAAATCTGTAATAAAATGTTACCTTGCCTGTAAATTGAACTTTTAAGAGCACATATAGTATATATGGTAATTCACATAGACAACTCCAATATCCAAAAGCATTAAGGAAGCTGTGCTTAATTTTCTGTAACATCACTCCATTTTGAAAATGACTGTCAGTAAGCAAGAAAACTCCATGAAGAAAGGTTAACAGGGGCATTAAAACTACCTATTTGGAGACACAGATTAAGTAATAATCACACGGTCTTCCAGATTAGTGGGTATACCACATATGCCACAAAAATCAGATGCTTCTTCCTTACACACATTCTGCTTTCACGCACGCAAAAGGATTAACCAAGGTGTAAAGAACGCAATTCTTTCTTTCCAATTCTCAGAACTGACACTGAGAATAAGGAAGTAAGAGCAGCATCAACCGAGAGAAGCTTTTGTTGCACTTTCTTTTTTAGTGTATCAAGAATTCAAATAGGTAATTTTAATTATTAATTGTTATTTTGGGGGCTTTCTTAAAGCCTGTATTTTGTGCACAATTTGAAACAGAAGAAGTTTTCCAGGAATATTACTTATTTATTTGTTGAGATGTGATATATTCTGATTTCTGTAATTAAGCATTTTTCCTTTTCCAGTATTACGTCTCCATGAACAAGATGATTCATCAATATTAAGAGTAATAATTCTCTAGCTGACAGTAATACAGGGTTCTCCTCACGCAATCAATATTTGCTGCTTCTATTCCCAAACACACCTGAGGTTTTCTGATTACATGTCATCCTCAATTTTGCCAAGTACCTAAGTACAGTCAAAGCCCTGCTACTGTTTAGCTCTATAAGAATACTTCTAAACTCCTTTCTCCTTAGCGCTATCATTTTATGATAGCATGACAGGGAAGAGAGAAACTGCATGAACCATTTGTCATTTTCCAGTTCTGACTGACACATATGCATCTTAAAATCTAATCTGTAATAGGGGATGACATATGCAGCAAAAGCAGGTATACACTTAAAAGGTGCACAGCACCCTTCCAACATATACCAAGTCTCAACTGATTCTTTCGCTCCTGTCTTTCAGGAGAGAGATTTATGTTTCACAAGTCTCTATCTCCAAACCAGGTATATTATCTATGAGACAAAATGCAGATCCACTGATTATTCTATCCAGCCATTACTTCGTTTGCTACCAGTAGCATCAGCAGTCACATGGAATAAAAAATAATCCTACATTTACCCAGAGCACTATTTTGCAGCATCTTTAATCATTCACAGTTTGAGATACATTACAATCTCTGCTTACCAGTATAATAAGGAAAGAAATGACATCTTTAAAATGATGAACAGATGTCCAAATGCACGTTTAATTATTTTCATGAGGTCTACATGGCATCAATCTCTTTTCTTTTACCTGGGTGAGGTATTAGTACTCTGATGCGTTTGTAAAAGTCAGCAGTAGAAACTACAAAAAGCCAAATATGCCGGATAGCCATTTTAGTACTTTGAACACAGTGGACTGCAAAATGCATTTATCTTATCTAGTTGTATAAAATTTTCAGCTATTTTTTTCTAATTAATGATTTTACCCATTTCCTACCATATCTGGAAAAAAAATACTGTAGCTTTTTTTTCTTTCTAATGCATGAAAAAGCTCTATTCCAACATATTCAAACTTATGGCTGAAGAGATTAGACATACTGCATAAATGAAGTAGACTTCTTGGAAAGAGGAGCTTATCCGAAGAATTCTCTGCATCACACCAGACACATTCGCATTTGGAATAAAGTATGTTGTGGCTACCATACCTGCCCAGAGCATCCACTGGATACAGAATGGCTGCATGGAGAAAGACTTATGAAGACAAGCCCTGACATTAATAGCTCAGTTCTTAGCACTTTAAATCTTTCTGTTATCTAGCTGAACACAGCTCCAGGCAAACTCCATTTTCCCTGATGGACTGATTACCAACTAAGCTAGTCCATCTTGAAATTTGCAATGTCTCTAATTTGCAGGCCTGCTAGAAAAAAACCCAGCTCTCCAGCCACAGGAATATTTCAGCCCTTCATTTGCTTCCACATAGAAGTGTTCCCATGTAGTTTGACAGATCAGTGACATGACTGTTTGCTACACAGTGCTGAATGGCAACAAAAATCTCAGAAAATGGTCAGAATCATACTGCATCCATGCTCCTCCTTGATCTTTTTCTTCCTAATTACATTGCCTGCGTAGACTGTTAGTTTAACAGAGCTGCCTGTTTAAAGGCATATGCATCAGACACACCATAGCTGAATGCATGTTACAAGAAGCTCCAATACATGTATCCTGCATCCTAGTTCACCACCAAACTCTTCCAGTGATGTGTACACTTAAATTTGAATACCTGGGAATTAAGTTAACTTATTAATTATCCTAACAAATATAACTTGTTACAAACATCTAATAAGGTTATTTACATAAGTCTGTCTGTGTTCAGACAGAAGTAAGCTTTGCACAACTGTTACAACTGTTCTGTGGGATCAGGCCTTTCCCGGCAAAACAGCTCTGGTCCAGATCATCCAAAAGAGATCTTCAGAGAGGTATGATGGAATTTTCCTCCCTTAACTTATAGATGTCTACAACATAAATATTTACATTCCAACTGATCAACCTAAGTTTCCTTCCTCATAGCCAGAAAAGAGAAGCAAACAACTCAACGGCCAATTACTATAATCATGTACATGCAAAATAGGCTGGACAAGAAATGCCTCTTTCCCTCCCTTGGCTATAAAGAAAAATCAAAGTAAGCAAATCTGATAGAAACATCATAGAAATCTGAAGTGAGACAAATCCCACCATATGTCTAACTCCTTTGGTTTGTTTGAATCAAAGCTATTCTGTCGTAATGAGCCCAGTTCTCCAGAACCTATGTAACATTCAACAGACCCTTGCATGAGTATCTGTCTTCACGTTGCCAAATTTTTTAGTTAACTTTAGCTGCTTGGTTGACTTCTATGAGAAGTGGACAGCAGTGTCTACTACATACATCTAAACTCAATAGCATGAATCCCACCTTATCCTGTGTCTAACTGCACCATCCATTTCAGGAGAAGAGTTAGGACACACATATGGATTTGGACTTAATGCTTACATATAACATTAAGAATTACATATAACTTGGTGTTCTGATTTAATAAAAACCCAAGAACTATCCAGTGTACAGCTTTTGTCACAGAAATATTTTAAAGTTTTAAAAATGGAAAAATAGTGTGCAGAAAGTAGTGTGTTATAAAAATACAATGCTAGACAAGCTATGTATCAGCAATTACTGAATAACAGGGCTTTTCAAAACTTCACAGTCTGTCTTCCTTCTTCTTTTTTCAAATCTATTTTCTGATTTTTAATCTTTCAGAGTTCTTGGAATTAACACCTGGGGGTTAGAAATGGGCACTGAACAAATATGTGCTTTCCATTTCTGGTCCTCTGTCTTTGAAACAATTATCATAAAGGAAGATCTGCTATCACGGTGAGAAGTTCAATATTTGAAAAATAATCCATCAACCCCAGTATCATTCTGAAATCTTAGTATCTTAAAATTGTATCTGCTCTGCAGTAGGAATCCAATTGGGGATCAGAAGATTTCTATTTCATAGTAAGATAAGGTTCAGTTACTGTATTCTTATAAAATTTATTTATGAAGCATGAAAGGTTCCTCATAAAAATTAAAAGTACATATCCAACATCAGTAAAAATTAACGGATCCAACTGAGTTTATATTATTATACTTTTCCCTAGAAGTCAGTGTCCTGGTGTCAGCAAAGCACTGAAGTATGAGCTTCACCTTAAGCACATGATGAAGTACTTAAATGAATTAAAGCAGCAAACTAATAACCTGCTTGAGAGTTTACTACCACAAAATTCATCTTAACTGGGTGAAAAAATCAGGATAACTACAGTATTTTACATGCTCCTTAGTTACTTTTATTTTCTGTATTAACATGTAGGAATATTAGTCCAAAATATTAAACAAAATTCTATTATTCATGTATTTCACATTAATTTATCATATTCCAATAGTAAAGGTATTTAACCAATTAGGGAACAATATAAAAATATGCAAAGTAATCTGTACTTTTCTGGTGTAGCTCATCAGATACACTCTCCTACAATCAACCTGTTTTCTTAATTTGTAAAGCTAGGGGCATATATAGCTCTTTAAAACTGTGGGTCATAGACAGATAAGCTTGTTCCAAGAGGACACAGATACAAACTCACTAAAATAAGACAGAATTTTAAAGTAAAAAAAGTTAAATATTTATCAAAGGACATATCTACAGACATACGTAACCTGACCTGAGCATACTTACTATTGAAGAAAAGATTGAATATAAAGTTGCATAATCTGGAATGCAAACATTTTATAAACTATCTGTAGCCTAGCTCAAGTCTAAATGAGGAAGTTAAAAATGTTGGGATATCTAGATAATTAATTTAGAAAAATTTAAGGCAATTTTGTTTTCAATCTAAGTCAATGTTGGAAAACACTTTCAACGTAGAAAAAGATATAAAAAAATAAAACACAGACATTTGCTTGGATGAATAAGCTAAATTTTCAATTTATATTTTTCACCAAATGCTCAAAAGTTAATTGCAAGCTAACCTGAATACATACCTCAGATGATCTTTATTTCTCCTATCTGCCCACAAGAAGAAACAAACAAAACAAAATGAAAATAGGTATTTGCACACCTCTAATCATAACTAAAATTCAGAGTCCCTAATTTGACTGTCTTAGGCGGAAGACATGAAACACTTTGCAATTAATAGCAGTTTTGCTTAGGTAAGAAAACACAATTATGCTTGTCAGCTAATGAAGTTTGATTATATAAAGTATTATCGTTCTGCAAATTCTAATTTAAGTATTTATGAAGAATTATTTTTGAAGCTGTCATTTGGTATATTTCAAACTGATATTTTATTGTTTAGTGTCCTACTGTGATAAGCAGAAAGGTTTTTGTTGAGCAGTATTTCCAGAAATAATTATCACATACAGAATGTATAAGAGTTTGTAAATGAACGCAAGACACCTATTTGGACCAAACGCAAGAATGCACAAACTTTAAAAACACTGACTTCACAGCAAGCTAAGCAAACCAGAAATTCAGTTACTTTTCCCACATGAACTACAGCTTTTCAAAATCTTATAGTTCTACAAAGTGTCAGCTACAGATAGACCCACAGATCCTGCAGCCTCAAATTCAGCCACCTTGAACTGTCCGCTATTACCAGAAAAAGTCCAACACTGTCTTGGATGGTGAACTTTTCAGGACTACTTTGTTATTGTAAAATTAGTTACTGGAGTCTCTACCTAAGTGTCTGAACCTCATTTACTGTTCTGGTGGTCACTTAAATGCAAAGTGTTTTAAAAGGACTCAGAAGAAAGCCCCATAAGCTTTGGTAAGATTGTATCAAAGTCCTATTCCAGACCACAGTTTGTGGTTGGTTGATCAAGATGCATTAATCTTCCAAGAAACGCTTATAATGTTGGATGAGGAAGATACAAATAAATAAATAACTGTATCAGTTACAAAAAAGAAAAAGGGAAGATCTACTACATTTCAGTAGCAGAAGACACATCGAGACCTTAGCTGGAGAAAGCAGAAACAGAGCAGGGAACTCTTGTTCTGTAAAGATAGCTCTAAATTCTTGAATATAAGAGAATTAAATTATTTCTCTGGGTGAAGAAAAAGGGCTGTTTCAAAAAAAAAGGTGAAAGGGAACCTTATTAAGTGTCTTTTGGTAGTAGAAAGTCTGAAAATGAGTACTGTGGACTGATTACGGCTAAGATTTGCAGCAAGCACAAATGCAAGGTGACTAAAATGAGTTGGAGGGCTGCACCTAAAGACTTAACCTGAAAAGGGATTTGGTCCTGAAGCTGAAAAGCTCAAGTAACAAATCCATTTTACTGTCCCAAATTTCAGTCCATATATACCAAGTATGAAGAAACAGAATAGATTTACAAGATCAAAAACATCTTTTCTGGTTTGGTTTTTTTTTCTTTTCAATAAATGAGTACAAGTCTCTGTGCCCCCAGAAACTGCGTCCCACTCAGGGGCCTTCCCTTCGGTGCTAGGTACAAATTTCTTCAGTTGCTCAAGGAAGTATAACTGAAGGTTTCAATTTCTTTAAGGGGTGGGGGAAATCAAGTAGAGTGATAGCTCCCAGAGGTGCAAAAAAAAAGAAAAACTGCTGTACCATCAACTAGGGGCATCAAGCCACCCTAGTGAGACTACCATTTAAGGAATTTATTATACCATCCATGGTATATGAATTGTTCAGGAATTAAATTACCAGCTTCTCTATATATATATATATGAATCAAATCCTCTACTATCTTCCTATAAATAAAATACACTGCCAGTAATAAAATAATTTGTCACTAGAAAAAATCAAAATCACTTCTGTAGTTAAAGAGAATCTTTTACGGTTAAAAATCACAGGATACTAATTTAGTTCCATTTTCTCAACTGCAAGTTATACAGTTTTGTAATCACACTTATTATGACCATAAAATCAAATACATGATTCTTTCCAACATAAAGTAAAGTCAAAGAGGAGTTCAAACTAGAAATTTTTAGAAATAAATTTTATGCACCAAATACGAAAGCAATACTTAAAATAATTACAGTATGGCAAGGTTAAGTAGTCTTGTAGTAACTAACTCAGCAAAGTGCAATACTCAACGTAAGCTTTTCATCAGTGTCGAGCACTGTAGAGTTCTGCGTTGCCACTGGCAAAAACTCCGCTGAAAGGAAACATGACTAATTCTGTTAAACAGATGAGATTTAATAATGTTAAAAATAAGCAACTTGTTTAAACTTAAAAAATAATTATTTTTTTTAATTACACACTTCCCTATCCTTACATATGTTTAAAGTCTGTTCACCTTTGGCAGCCATCAATAACTCTGGTATGCTACTAATGACTTAAAACAAGACACAGCTCATTGTCTAATTTTTCCAAAACTGGCCTTTCTGAAGCCTTTTTAGATTAGAATTCAAACATACTAGAAATTTGGGTTGGAAATTATATGTTCCCTCTCCAGCAGACAGAACTTACTCCCATATCATATCCTAATGAGAAAAAGAATAAAGACTGCTTGAGCAACACTTAAAACATTTGTTAAACTGGACCACCACCAGATATACCCATGACGAATGTTTTCTTTTATTTGCCACCAGATAAAAAGCTGCATGCTTTCTTTTTATTGACCCTTCTATGATAATGTACAATCAAGTAATAATCCCAAGTGAAACTGAACAGCTCATATTAAATACATACCAACAGACACAAATACATGAAAAATCTATGAAAAACTCAATTTATTTCATATATGTCTTCTCCAAATGTTAAAGGAATATCCACTTACTGTCTTTCTCTTTTTTAAAACTCTATGGTTTTACTGGAAAAAAATTAACCTAAGAATAAATTTTACCAAAAATATTAACCCCACTCTATTCTGCTCTTCATCTCTTACTCACTGCAACAAACTAAACACAATTGTAAGTGTTGGATAACTTTTGCATAATGAAAACTAATATTATAACATGAAACATTAAATCTAATTTTGAAATAAAATAATGCAGCTTTCTTTCCAGTTTTACATGAGCTAGACATAATTCTTTGTGGGTCCAGCTGGATATCTAAGTTGTATTGCTTGCATAGGCAACAATTTACACTTTGCAATAATTGTCTTAACTAATTATTTCAGGTATTTTCCAAACTATATATCGTGATCTTAAAACCTATATGGTCTATTTATTATACAATCTGATAATTTTACTTTTGTCCATAAGGAAATTTTCTTCTGCTTTATATGTCTTTTTTTTTTTTTTTTTTTATCTGCTGTTAAAGTTAGGTGCTGGCATTTTCAGAGTTCTTAAACCTGCATATTCTATAGATGATCCATTTACTACCTTTTATGAAACAGATACAAACAAAACACTCCCCAACACCATTCTTCGGCCCTTCTCCAAAAGAGAAAATGACAGTACCTGGTGAGCTTGCAACAGCTGCTCAGCAAACTGACGTACTTCTGATAGTAGAAGGGATATTAAAGCACTTCTTAGTATGTTGTTCCTTCCTAGCAAAACCAGTGTGTGTGATACAGCATGCAGTGCCTGAAACTAAAGAGAAATAACAGTAAATTTAATCTTTCAAAATAAGTCTCCATCTTATTTACTCCAAACAATTACCTCAAATAGAAATGGGATAGACATATTAAAATCTTAAAGAAAAAAATAAAATTCAAAATTCTGGAGTTTAAAACTCTATTAATTACACACATTACAGATCTATGAGAAACCCACATCCATTACCTAGAAACTTTCCTTTCTCAAGAGATTAACACTACAGGAAACTGACATATAAACAAACTCCTCCAAAAGTGTGAATTCCCCTGGAGGCAGCTTTTCAGCGTTAGCTGTCATCATGCCCACCTGCTGTCACAGAAAGTGGGTGACTGCTCTGTACATACAGTAATTGTTTGTCACGGGTAGACAAATGAACAAATGAATTCTTTGAAACTCAAAACATGAGCAAGCTGAGAGCTACACTGGAGTTTTCTGTCAATAGAGTTATCAGAAATAAACTTGATTAAATGCTAACTGATTGAAGATACACTATATTGTCAAATTCAAACGATTCACTTCCATAATCATTGTTTAACAAGCTGTAACCAGGGCATTTCTCTTGAACCATGGGAGAAGTGATGTAAACTTATATGAGAATTATATTAGTAATTTCTTTTCTACAGTCTTTTCTATTAAAACAAGCCACCTGTTTTCTTTCTTCCCCGAAATGGATATGTGTAACTATTATGTAATGAAACATACTGCTCTAAAAATTAAACACAACATTATTTCATTAAATACTGCCAGAAGAAATTGTCATTTCTATATATAAATATGTTGGAGTTCTTCCAATAGAAAAAGTAATACACATTAAATATGAGTATAATTTATATTTTTATATAAATGTATATGTCTACAACATTAATACTCAGTAACTCTTGGAAAATGAGTATTTTTGACTGACAGAATAATACTCTTGACCCAAATTTGTATATCCATGAACAACTAAGGTGCCTTAACCACTCAAAACCAGACCACCACAGCCTAAGAACAAACTAGTCTATTCTTCCAGCCAGCTCACATGCATACACACATACACACACACATTCACATGAATAAAAAAACATGCCCACCGTTTACAAGTTTGGATGAATCCTCCTGGAAATCATTTCTGAACACAAAAAAAGCAGGAAGGTGATCCAGTAGTAGTCAGCATGGATTTATTAAGGGTAAACCATACCTAACTGATGTGATAGCCTTCTACAGTGAAATGACCGTCTGAGTGGATGAGGGGAAAGCAGTGAGTGTCATTTACCTTGACTTTACCATGGTTTTCAACACTGTCTCCTGTAAAATTGTTACTGACAAAATTTTGGGCTTGGTAAGCAGACAACGAGGTGGACTGAAAACTTTTGCGGTAAAACCCATTAATTACGCAGCTTCCCATTTACAGTTACTGCTTGTCTGCCTGATCAGATGGTCAAACTGCCTTGCCAGTTGATGTAACGTCTATTTACCAGCCTCTCAGACCTCAGGAGTTTGATCAGGCTGGTTATCATCTGCCCAGTATGAGACAATCTCTTATTCACAGTCATAATAATCAAACTTTAATAAACCTTTGCTGTTCATCATCTCACTTCAGCACATAATACCAAAATGAATATAAAAAGAAAACTATAAAAGACAAAAAAGTCTTATGTTCAGAATCAAATCTGAAGAGATACAAAGTAAACTCATATTAGAAAGAACTCAAAAATTGTACACATTTAGCTTTGAAAATCTGTGAGATTGAAATAATTCATAAATGTATATACTAAAGATTCTATAAAGGTAAAACATGAATGAAGATGAGATAAAAACAGGTTTCTGAACATTTAAAATCACATGAAAGGATAATGCAATGCATGCAACTATATGTGCTTTGAGGATATATGAATTAAAATCAGACTTCCATATACTGGAAATGTACACCCTTCCAAACAAAACAATGACTCCTCTTCCTAAAAATAATCTAGACATTTACAGTTTTGAAAGACCTTCCACAGTATCTACTAAAACTGTATGACAGAAACAAAGTTTGCAACACCTGGATAGTTCTCCCTTGACAGCACCCATGTTCCAAAAGGGTACAACTGCTTAAAATCATTACTCAAGTTTTAAACAACGCTAAAAAATAGCACATTTTTCATTGAAGTCCCCATTCATTTTTACTTCTTTTATAAATTAAGGATGGATACATATTTTATAGTTCTATATTTTCAGAAAGTAACATTGAGTATACTTGCTAATTTGCCCTTGGCAAGCAAGCAAACTAGGCAATCCTGAGTAGTTTTTCAATGCTATCTCTTCCAAAGAACACACTAAATGTGCATATTTATACACAAACATAATTATGGTTGTTCTTTTTTAAGGTCTGTTCTATTTGCTTACAATATTCTTAGACAGAGAGTGAAACAATTTTTTTATTAGTATTATTAATGTTAGCAGCTGAGATTTAATTAAAATAGGGTCTGTCACAAAATTTCTGTATCCTTCCTGGTTTGGCAAGAGTTACTACTTTCTAGCTGGAATTTCATAGGACTAGATAACAGGGCATTTTCAAATTTAAAGCCTGAGCCCCTACTAAGGGAAGTAAATAGGCATTTTGTAATGACGGCACTTAGGATACTTGAGATTTGGGCGTGGATGCCACTGAAAAATCCCATCTGCTAACTGATTTATTAAAGAGTATGGATTTAATATTGTATTTTGGTGGACCTCAGTATAATTTAAGAAAATAAGGAGACAACGAAGAACTAAGGTTAAAAGAACACTCACAGACAGTATGCATTACATGCATACAGAACAAATTTATAGCATATAAGCAATAAATCCATAAATTGCACACAGAAGTAAGACTGTGTTTCAGAGCAATGCTCATGTATTGCTAATTAAATTCTGGAAACATTCAAACTGATAATAGGTCAAATAGTATGCAGTTTCCCTAAAGATAAAAGCATATGTTCAGCTCACAGATCTACCAAGCATTAAAAAAGGAACAGAAACCTTTTAAGCCCATAGGACACCTTAATGGTACAGATGAAATAAAACCTATACTCCTCAGGGATTCTCAGGTAAAAGCAGTCAGAAAATTAGATTGCAAAAAACACAGTCAGAAATGAGAAAATAATGCAGCCTGGTTCACTGTTCAGGAGCTGCATCATCTGTCCCTAACCCTCCTCCCACAGCCCAGTTTCTTGCTCTCTTCCCATGTTCCTTGGGATGCAGCACAAGACAGAGCAATAATGTGCCAGTAGCTGGGAAGGATGCGTGGATTGCTGAAATGTTCTATTGCCTCAAGCATACTAATTTGGTCTTTCCTCCACCCAGCCACTGATTTGAAAGCCTATTGGAAGGTATTTTTGACCTTCCACTTCTTTCCAAATGATTTCAAACCAGCTATACATTTCAAAAGTTACTAGTAGAGGAAAAGACTGATGAGCAAAATAAGCAGCACACTCCTATGACTCTCATTTCCCCAGGAAACCGGGATAAAAATCCTTACTTATGAATTATCTGTTTCAAATTAATTTATCAGAATGTGTTAGACTTTTCTTTAATAACGGTTATCCAAAACTTGTGAGTTTAACTCCTTCAGAGTTGCATGATTCACTACACCCTGCAACTATGAAAACTGCACTTTAGTTTCTGTTTCACTAGTTTACAGCTTTCATGCCAAGCAACAGCTCTCCTCCACAAGTGACTGGCATATTTGGCAATACAGGACTAAGGCAAAGAATTATTAGAGGTACCCTCAAACTGTGAGGTGTTAAAAAAAACCCAGTATTTTTGCCTTTGAATTCACATCACCCTTGCCCTTTGCCCATTTAGTCCAACCTGACTTCCAATCAATGTCAATTGAAAAGTTTCAGTTTTATACAGAGAGCATTAGTACCCCTTTTCTTATCTTACTCTTATGTTGCTTCCTTTGTTAATTTGATGGTTGTCATTCATCTCTCCTCCTGTCTACGCTGCGTTATTTCTCCTGTCTTCAAGTCTTGGAATTTCATACATATTCCAAATCTTTGCTCTGCAAGCCTCATCTCAAGTCCTTACGCTGCCTTTACACCTTCATAATCTTGCTCATGCTTCTCTCCACTCTTCTAAACCTGATGGTCTCTGCTAGGACCATCAGGTAGCTTCACTGCTGCAAGCTGCCTTTTTATATTACAGTATTTCAGTACTTTTTTGTTGAGCTTTAACTGAAAAACATTCTGACAGTGTGACATACAATAGAGGCAGGTCTGTTTGCAACGTGCTTGACTGCATGCACCAAAAGTGTTTACAAAAACCAAGCTAAAATGCAAAAGGGATGAACACTTTTTTATTTTGGGTTGTTTTTTTTTTAAGAAAAGACTCAGAAAAGCAAAAAAAAAAAGAAAATTAAATTAAGATATTGTAGTATCTGGGAAAGAATTATTGTAATACAGCACCTGCAAGCCATGCAGAGAATGGAGATGGAGAAACAGATCACATGCAGTCAGCCTACTAAATATTCTGAAAACCAGAACACTTTGGTGAATGATGCTGTGAAAGCCAGAAATGCTAGCAGTAGATATTATAGTACTCACTGAAAGAAACGTGCAACCTGTACTGGCTTAAGTACAGCTTTGTTGAATTTGTAGAGTGAGGAGGGAAGATCTCCAAGGAAGTGTACTACATGAAGTCCTCACAGTCATCTTTGCTGACCATGAAACTTGTATGTCAGAGTGTCAGGGAGTGTGAAGGTACAATTTTTTCTGCTAATGCATTGAAAATATCTTTCTTAGGTTTATTTCTTCATGGCTGCCTAAAAGTCACTCTTTCATTCACTGATCAGTGGGGTCCCTCTGGCTCCATATGTGCTTTTATCCAATTCAATACCAGTTCCCTAGTGACACATGTAGTGATTAGCGCATCTGCTTGCTCCTGTCCACAGGCTAAACCAAGCCAAGTCAGCTGCTGCTGCCACATCAGCAAGGAGGAGAGATGAGATAACACAGAAACTGCTGTGAAAGAGATATGCACTTGCAGCCACCTTCCTACTCCCCCTGTCCCTTTTCGCTTCTTCACACCACTAAGCCCTCTGGCAGAAGCAAATTTCCAGGACTATTTCCTAGGTGTTTACTCTCTCCTTCCCTGCACAAGGGAAGGCTGTTACTGCTCAAGTAAGGAGAACAGACTCGGACCAGATCCAGCACACCAGCAGAGACTGGACTACCCTTAAGTAGTACATCTGATGGACTGACATATGCAAACCTTTCACCTCCTTTTATTGTGAAGTATAAACACTGAGCACAAAGCACAACTTGCTGCTACTTCTCCACCTGCTTTCTTACGCAATTACAAAAGATTAAAGCATTAAAGAACATCTTTTTCTGTTTCATTAATATTTTTCTAGTATAAGTTCCATAACAAATGCTTTATTGAACATCAAATAGATAAAAGCTACCAAATCTCCCATCTGTAAACATGGTTTATTTTACAACGAATGATCTTATGTTGTTCTGCCATGATTTACCTCTGGTAAAGTCATGATGAACTTTATATAATTTATCTCTAAATCTTTCATTTTTCTTTTTTTTCAACTTTGTTATAAAGCTTTGTATGTTATTGAGATAAACTGCTACCAAAGTAACTTCCTCTTAACCTTCACTTTCAAACATAGAGCGTGCTATATTAGAAATTCTATGGTTACAATAATATCATCTCTAAGTCTTTGATTCTAAACTTATTTCACTTTTTTCTTTCAGTTTCATAGGGTAAAGACTTGTCTTTCCCATTTTGAGGACCTTACATTCAAACAGTGACACCTAGTTGATGGCACAAAATACATATAACAGATCCTGTTGTGAGTTTCAGTGGGTTTTTTAAAAAACAACAAAAATAGGCAAACCCACCAACGAAAAACCCCCAATCCAAACCTAAAACACAACCTGGATGCCCTTAGAGGAATTCAGGGCTGCAAATCGCTGTCATGTTTAATCTAGTGTCTACGTAAAAATGGTAACATCCATTTCCATACACTAAAACGAAGTACTTTGCTCACGTCACCTCACCCTAATCACCTTTACAGAAAAGGCAACACTTTCACGAGGGCATGCAAACACCCAAGTCATGAGTTCATTTGAAGACTAAGTACAAGAAACTAATGTATAAAGAAATCCATCTAACTACTGAAGACACTCGGGATCCTCCTGGCATCAGAGTTTTCACCAATTATTCTACTTTAAGCAATGCTACTTTGGCAGAGATCAAGAATGTCTGCATCTTCTTGAGATTAATGAATTAGGCATTTAAATACCTAATTCATCCAAGAGGCTGGATCCAGTAAATTTTGTCAACAGGAAGACAGTATCAGTCCGAGTTAAACAGCATTCACAACAGCTGCCACTCTAGACAACTCAGATATTACTGCTTCCCTTTTTAATACCTACTGTAAATATTCCATTGATTATGAAGAAGCAGCTCTAGATACAAAGTCTCCCCTGCTGGAGAGATTAAAATTTATATTACTCTTGATTCCTCCTTCTCAAATAGTCCTCGTCAGAAGCCTAGAGGAGTGAAGAAATGCCTATCTGCCTGATGATGCTGAGTTGCAATCCATGTTAATGGATGCAGAAGACACTAAGCAACAAGTGTGAGCGCACTCAGAGCAGGAGAGTTATGGATTCAAATTTTTAATCTGAAGACTGCTTAGAAAAAGTCACCGGATAAATTACAGAAAACAGGTATTCTTTAGCTTTTAAGTTTTTAAATTAAAGAATGAGCTGGTCATCCTTAAAGAAATTCAGCAACGTAAATCAATGTCTCATTTAAGTCTTTAAGACTTACAGTACCTGCAAATGAAAATGGATTTCAATTATTTCCCAATCCTTCAGTCTTCTCCCCTCTACCCACAATGTGTGAGCTACTTTGAATACCACTTAAAGATGCCATATAACTGGCATACATACCTGGGAAGAACAGAGGTACCTTGTTTAGTGTTGTAGAGATTTCACTGCAGGAGTTGAGCACTAAAAAGTTAGGCAAGGAATACTCGGCTGTCTTTGCAACTGGCTGTAGCGAACTGGCTCTACAGAGCTTACTTTTCATTGCTATCCTACCACCGTAACACAAACACACATCCTATCTGGGCAAACTAGAGGATGTAGGAGGTAATTTTTCCCCAAGACAAAAAAAAAAAAAAAAAAAAGCACCATTCAGTTAAAAGCAACAAACTGAATTCTTCCATGAAGCAAAAGACAATCCTTACAGCAGGAATGGCTCAAGACATCCACCTGGAAGTGATCAGAATGGTACTAAAATGCTGGGATAAGTAACAATGTGATAGAACTACGGTGGTCGTATTATCCCTTTGAATAACCACCTACTATGGTATCCAGACACCAAAAAACTAGAACAATTCTAGGTCCTCTGGTTCAATAACAGATCTGAAACAACAGAAAACAAGGCCTAGATAGAATTAAAATGTTTTTACACAGGCATAAGTGAAGGACTGAGGGATGGGCTTTGATGTTGCTGCTTCACATGGTCTCAGCTGCAAATACCACAACGATGCCAAAGAAGCAAAACAACATCGCTAATGCAATGCTACAGAAAGTTAAGAGACCTTTGACAGAAGTCATTCACTGGAGAGAGACTGGGGGCAGAGGAAAGAAACAAACAGCTTTTGATATATATTTCCTACCATATTCATCAAAAACAAGAACTTCCTATATTCTTGCATTAAGGGCTCCTATATATTTAATTTGTAAATCAAGAGAAAAGCAACGGCCTATTCCATCCATTTCTTTCTCCTCCTAGTGGAAATAATCTGTAATACCTGGAATACTAGTTAATTGGATAAAAACAGGCAATGACAGTATTTCTTATTAGGAAAAGAAAAGACCCTGACAACAGCAATACAGGCAGGTCGAAAACCATGAATAAAACTTTTTTGCCATAATGGTAAAAAAAAAAATCCCACTAACAATCCTGTAACTCTTCAATAATTGTTGCTTTAGTGCATGATGTATATCAGCTGAGGAGGGAAGGTGGACAAAAGTCTGAGGCAGACAAAATTTTCTTTCATTCATTCCTGTCTAGTTACTCCTATGATCCACTTTACAAAAGTAAATGAGAGTCAGTCAGTTTGGTGATTGCTTTAGACTGTAATGATCTACAGGACAATGGATTTTGATTACCGTTTGAGTTAAACAGCTCTCTAGATAGGACAACAGATTGCTGAGAAAATTGAATTCAACAATCAAGAGATTCAAACATTGACTCTTACTAGACCATAAAATCCTGGCAACGCATTTTAACATTCATACTAATAAACCGCTCTTCCACTACATAAGCAAAATTCTTTGGCCAATGAAAATGCACCATGTCTCAAGAGCCATGATATTGCCCTTGGGACTCAATTAATTTAGGAAAACTGAAGCCCACCACTGGAGACATGAATAACTATTTTTAAATCTCACTTGTCCCTGAGCAGAAAAGATTCTTGTAAACTGATGAGTTAAGTGCTGTTCTGGCAGTTGCTGACAAAAGATACTGCAAATATACAGAGCCAGGGGAATCTCCTGTCGCCCACAACTAGTCGGAGCATGTATTAAATACATACTGTTGCATGTATTAAAACCATCAGAGTAAGTTTATGATTACTCTCTTCCAGGCAATTTCAATCATTAATGAATCATACAAATTGTATTCTAGATAAGAAAAGATTCAAAACCATGGTTCTGATTAACGTGTACTTTTTCAACTGCACAAGCATACTTCCATACATTTCATTACGTAACTGCCAATGAGATTAAAACTCTTCTATCTTTCTGCTTTTCACTACACTACATTTCAACTTGTTATTTTCATGAAGAATTGTGAAACCTTTCTCAGGCAAACATCCAGCAGAGGCATTAAACCACTACCCAGAATTCTTGCGTTTGCTTTTCTGCTAAACATACCAATATACGAGCAGCTGCAAAATTCTACATAAAAAATTTTAGATGGAACATAAGAGAAAGAAAAATGAAAACAGGCAATAAGTCCCAAACAGGATAAGAAAAGTTCCTAGAGAATATGTTCATGTCTCAGTATCAATTCAGATACAGTTAATGCAAAAGAACTTCAAATCAAATACTCTTAAAGGTAGGGTAGCCAATTTCCAAAGGGGACACGGGTCAAAAAAAAAAAAGGAAGGAAATAGTACATAATTTTTTTTTTCTTTGTTTTAATGGAGCAGGTAATTTATGACTCCTGACAGAAGTCAGTTTTAAACTGTATGTTTTAAACATAGCATGAGAAGAAGCAACCAACTACAGTTCACTGAAACACATCTCATTTCCTTCTGGGTCTTGTTTGAAAGAGATTATGATCAGGTGGGGCAGATGGATGAGGTATTTGCTGAACAGCAAAAAGGCACCAGAAAACAGCCTCTTCTGAGAGCCTTACACAGCTCAACTTTACTCCCGAATCTTGAAGGCAATGTACCATTGTCTTCTATTTTAGTGTTTTAACTCCTTAAAACAAGATGTCCAAGAAACAGACACAGATCTTTGTACAGAACCCAGGGTGAAGGCCACAATCTTCTGGCACATAATTGATAAATTAGACATACTGCAATCAGCTGTGCAAAATCTTCACCAGAAACATAAAACACACGTGCTATTCTGAACAACACTGGGAGGTGGAAATCCCCAGTGACTCTGACTGTTACATTTTTCTGATATAGGATAAATGGTCCCTTGTTCCAACACACCCTGGACAACAGGGACAAACCTCAACAGAACAGGCACATCTGAGTGCCAGTAAGTGATGCATCTAGGAGGAGGACAGATGTACATTCACTATGTCCCTGTGGATGTGGATGGAGATAGTTGTTGTCAAATCCCAAATGGGTAGATTAAGGAAAAAAGATGTTCATGTGCTTCCTTTCTTAAGAAGAGACAAAGTTTCTACTCCACTGGAGTTGTAATTACATACCATAGTTCATACAGAAGTTTTCTATGGGAAATGTTTTCCCATGTTTTGTGAGGTAGTAGAGAATAGTCCATTTGAAAAATAGAGCCAGTGGCTCCACAAACTGAATACAGTCTCAGAGAGTTTTCTCATAATATGCTTCCGTCTGCTTGAAAGCATGATTTGCAAAGAACCTGCATAAATAGGACAGTGGTTCTGCTGACAGTGGAGTGACTCAACGTGAATGAACAATTTGCACATTGAAAGGCAATGCCCCAACAGCAACACACCCATACCAACCTCCAAGAGTCTCAGTGCTGAAGGCTCAAAAATTGGTGACAAAGTGCATGCTCCATAGATAGCAGTTACTATCACAGATTTTGCAACATGAAAGCAACAGCTCATCTGTACTGGAATTAGACACAGGATCTTCGCAAGCTTTTCTGTGGCAGCCATACAGGGATGCAAGACCATGCCAGTAGAAGGTGCAGAGGTAGGCCTTTGGTCAGATGATTTATCTTCAGAGCATTCATGCTTCACCCTTAGCAGCCATGACTTGAGGATCCTTCTAGGTATTTCCAGAAGGCTTCTTTCAAAAGATTGTGTGTCTGACAGCTGTGCACAGACTTCTGAGCTGCTCTCCAAATACAGAAGGACAGGAGAAAAATTAAAAAGGGAAATTAAAGAGGCTACTTTTATTTGTAGTTCAATTTAAATGTTTTTACATTTTAAGTAATATTTCCTTTTATTTTACGTCTCATACCTTAAATGATAGATATTTTTTCCCCCCTTTCGATACTCATGTCAATTTGGAGTTTCTGGTAAAAAATTCTATCCAAAAATTACAGCTTTAGGCAACAGAATCCAGGCAGAAAAGCTCTGAGAAGTGCCTGCTGGTTCTTACAGCTTCCAGTGCTTCATAATTAGGAACATCTGAAACAATAGGACTCAACAATTACAGCAAGAAATTCTGTTGCTGTTTTTCTTCCTTTAAGTCTAACATAGAGATAATTACCTCTTTTCCAATTCTCAAAGGATTTTTACGTTATTTAATTTGCTCTGCAAAATGCTGGGATTGCCTTTGAAGATGAGGCATTAAGTGTAATCCACAAACATTTCTCTCTCTGTTCACTTTTTGAAGGTGTTTCAGCACTTTGTCCTCCTGGACAGCTCCCGGCAGTTTTATAGTGAGGATGGCAAAAGGAAAAGTTGTGTCAAATACTACAGCTGCATTGGTACTGTCTGTACAAGTGCTTTTTGATGGTTAGTAAGGTTAGATACAACAACATTCTGCATGTTTTTATACTGGAGAGATTTAAGCATCCTCCTCGAACCAAAATTCATACAGTTTGCCACTCTTTCCACATGACAGCCTTGTAATTAATGGTAATTTTATTTTAAACCTATAATCTTGATATTTCAATCACCACTTGACTAAACAGTGATGATTAAAACTGAAGCATAAAGTGTCCCCGGGAGATATCTGGTATACAGCACATGAAGAATTCGTTAAACAATTTCCACTACCAATTCTGAATTCTACATATTTATTTCCATATTTAATTCAGTTTGAAGAAAATCAAACCTCTAAAAAGGATTTTTCAATAAATCTTTATAAACATTGCAACTACACACAACATTTTCCCTTTTTCCCCTAGAAATCTGGAAATTACCACGATTATCCCTTAATAATTGGTTTATACAATTTTTAAACTCTTTGAATCTGTTTGATTGACGTAATGGCTGCTGATAGGAACTACTGTTAAGGCAATATTTTGGTGGAACAAGATATAAAACATCTCACAAAAAGCCATCTGTTCCAGTGAAGTTATTCAGAGAAAAGATGTTACTTGCAAATTATGTGGACGTACTCCACCCTTCCTGAATGATTTATAAAAACACTTTGCAGACTGAAACATCCTTGATCTATCAGGATATTTTTTCTCATTTAAAATGTGACACCTCTCACTTGAGCTTCACCAGATTCCTCCAATCAACAAGTAATCCCTCTCTGGATAACCTCTTGGTTGCTCTCCTACAATTATCATTATTTTAATTATTTGTTAACTTCCTGTTTGGGTAGAGGAGGGGAATAGGTGGAAACACTGAACATCATCAACTATGAAGAAATCCTTAATGAATGCCTGCTCAAGTTTTCTTTGTTCTGTATCCTGTAATCACACAAAAAAATAAAAGCAGTCACACCTGCATGACTCTATTCCTGACACTACACAAATGGTATGTACGTTCACATTCTTTCAAAACACTGGCCAGGGACACCTCTAATTAAAAGCTAAGTATCACACCATGCCGACACTGAAATAGAAAGCACCCTGGTATTAGAAACACAAGGCTCTAGTCCTGGAAAAGCTTCAGTGTATGAAGACTTCCTTCTGAACGCTTTCTAACTAAAATAGAGGCATATCTGCCTTTTTAACAGTTTTTAAAAGTCCTATACTCAGGAACAGACTAGAAGATTTTGCATGCATAAGCAAGAACTTTTTTAAATGCTTAAGAGCATTTATTGTTCATATCACAAAAAGGAAAAATCACAAAAATGTCTGAGAAGTACTCTTCAAAATATAGTAAGACAAGCTAATATTTAAAAGTGCATAAAACCAGAAGAATATTACAGTACACTGAAATGGGGTGGGAAAGATGGAAGATATTTTAAACTTACCCTATTGACACTGCTGTTTCTTAAAATAATTTGAATTAGATTTTTCTTAAATTCTTCCAGCTTCTTGAAACACTTCTTCAAAACATGATTAGATAATTTAGTATCAGTTATTAAACTGATCAAAACACTAACCGCTTCAGTAATAAAATTCGAAACTGGAAGTTTAGGACTGTTGTAAAAAACAATCAGTCCATCAAGCAACCGAGACACTGAATCGCATATGGTGAAATAATCATTCTCAAGCTCTGTGAAGTCTGCTTGAAGAATTCTTCCTTCTGACAGCCTTCTTATTTCAAGCAGATGTTGCAAAAACTGCACTGGAGCAGTCAGAGATTCCTCCTTGCTAATACAGCAAAGACTCACTGGGGGAACTCTTTCCAACCAATGTTTAGAAGTGTCAACATTACGCTCAGATTGGTGAAAATCAGAAGCTATGCCTAAAGAATCAAATGCATAGTCATTACAGACATCACATCCAGAGTCTTCTAGCTGGCTTGGGTAACTCATAGGGTTTATATATTCCTGATCCAGAAGAGTTTCAGCAGAGGTGTTTGGTTTTCCTGAAACACAAATGTGAAAGTTAATGTTTGTGTAACATTTCAAGACATGCTTATGCAAAGCATCACATATCCTTTCTCCTTTTGTTTCCATGGAAAATTTATGTAATACATATATATGTTTGCTCCCCAAGAACTTACGATGACTAGAATTTAGCTGTAGAAGAAGATGACATTTTTAAATTAAAGTCAAAACTTTCAGAAGATAGTGTCTACTTGTGAACAAGATGTTTTATGCATGGAAATGCATGTAAATTTCTAGTCCCCCAAACATTTTCACTACCTTTATTCTCAAGAACTCAGACTGATTTGACAGTGAAGCTCTGTTACTATAATTGCATCAATTAAGATCATCTCCTTTACTCCTTACTCTTTCTTCTCGGGTCAGGTAAGGAATCCTAACAGAGTCAAAGCTGAACAGAACAGAACACTTGAGCTTTTCATTATTCAACAAAGAAAAACATTCAGAATAAAAAACTTCTCCAGCCACCACTTACCTCACACCATCTTCTTCAATGACACACAGACTACATTATAGAAAGTATGCATTGCATTCACACTATTAAATTATTTTCATACACCATTGTAGAATCTCCTTCGTCCTATTTTACACATTAGATACATTTAAGTCAGTGCCTCTGGGCATAAACTCAGTACTAGGTGACAGACTTGCAGCACTACAAAACTATCACGCTGCAACAAGGCTTTCCCACACAAGTCTCCAAAAGCTCATCTACTGTCTGTGCTGTTTCTTCATCCTCTTCAGGCCAGTCCACCCTGCGTCTTGCCTCTGCTGCACCCAGGTTCCTGGCTTCTCCCCCTACCAGCCTCTCCTCATCCAGGCCCCTTTCTTCTATCAGCTTTTCCCAAGGCCTCTCCTACATCCCTGGGCTCTTCTTCATCCAGTCTCCTCTCTCTCTTCACCCAGTGCTCTCTTCCACCGGTGCTCATTCTCTTTCAGGCTCCTCAGTGCTATTTAGCTACTTAGTCCGAACAAGCCACAGCTGTACATTATCCACATCAGCCAACCCACCACCCCAGAAGCAAGCCCACAACTGTATATTATCAATGTTGATTAACCCTCTACAACCGACTTCCTCTGTGCTACGTGCTACTTACGCCAAAAGATTACATTTAAGCAAGAGAAGTTAGAGCAGTGAAGTGCAAGATCAACACATGTAAACATCTTGGTGCCATGAGGCAAGACTAGAACCTCATCTGACCAACTCCTGGCTGTGCCCTGCTTACTGGGGCACAGCCACAAACTGCTTCTCCTCTCACTCTTAAAAGACTTGCACATACTGTTCATATTTTCCACAAGGATCCAATGCAATACCATTAGTCCTCTGTGTCTGTATTCTTAAATTAATGTTCTGGAAGTTTTTATAGATGATTTGGCCTGACAGGAAATAAATGTTACATGTCATGGCAAGTTAAAAAAAAAAAAAAAAAAAAAGCCTTTAAAAAAGAAAACATCACTAGGCAGCAATCTACAGAATTCTGTAAACTAACAAAACACTAGTCAAAAAAGTTTATATAGATGTCATTAAATATACAGTTTCAAACTGAATCCTGACTGTTGCTTCAGTCTCTGAAAACATACAAGATCATCCAATGAGGGTACTACTACTGACATTAAAACTAGTAGCATGTTTGTTATTGTTGAGTTCTGTACCTTTAACATTCAGACATACTCAAAATTGAACAGGATTGGTAACAATTGACTCAAAATGAAAGGCTAACTGTAGGGAAATCAACCGACATTTCCAGGAGGTAGGAAAAGCAGGGCTTTTAAGGCCAGCCTAGGATTTTTTTATATTAACACTGTACCCAAATGCCCTGCATACCCAAACTTGGAAAGCAAGCAAAGAGGCAAAGTGCACTTCCCGTGGTCTGACTAACAAAACCAGGCATCAATCTTTCATGTCTTCTCTCTCTAGGGTTTTGAGCAAAAGACATTCCAAAAGAAAAGAAAACTGAAAGTTGGTTTTGGTGCTGTTTAAGGAAGATAAGCCCTTCTGGAGAATCCATCTACTGTGAGTTTCACTATGTGGGTATTTTGTTCCTGTTCTTAAATCCATGGGGCAACATGAGAATTGCTCGTGAGGGTGTCACACCAGGAGTCAAAAGAAGCAAAGCAAGAACTACATGCCAGAAAACATGCATGTTTGGTGATTGTCTTGTTGAAGCGGGGTGGGGTTGGGGGGGGGTGGAGCCGAGGGGAAAGAAAGGCGAAGGAAAGACAAGAAGAAGGGCCTGGACGGAAAGACTAATACCGCAACATCTGCAGGAGCCAAACTTAACGATCCCCAAATAAAAGAGGTAGCATATTCAATGAAACACTCCTACCAGTAGGAGACAATGTTGCATTTATGCTTAGGTTCCTACTCATTGAGACCTCAAACTCCCGTCCCATGATGAGCTTCCAGAAAACTCTGTTATAGTAAGTCTCTAATAGCAGCACATTTCCAGTTCAGTGAATAATACAAGATGCTTTAAAAATGTTCACTCACTCATATGTTCTAGTTATCTGGGGGGAGGTAGAAGGTGTCTTTTTAAAAAAAGAAATAAATCACCCACCAGGAAATACTCATTATTTCCCTCAAAATGTCTAGAAACTGCTTATCACTTATTTTTTTAAAGAAGGTAAACTAATCACTTTGTACTTACCTACCTTTTAAATGAGAAAGCAGTCTTGATGTTCACACCATGTAGTTATCAAGTACAAAAAAAAAAAAGGGGGAATGGCATTAAGCCTGCCTCACACTAACAAT
This sequence comes from Ibycter americanus, assembly GCA_035590275.1. Taxonomy (NCBI): domain Eukaryota; kingdom Metazoa; phylum Chordata; class Aves; order Falconiformes; family Falconidae; genus Ibycter; species Ibycter americanus. The sequence goes on from JAVJGI010000062.1 coordinate 9,826,302, forward strand.
AATCTTCAAACAGTAATTTCAAGAATATTTGACTATAAATACACTGGAACAAGAAATACAAAAATTTAGTGCACATGATACATTAACCACAAAATTTTACAATGCCTTTATGTAGGTAATGAAATATTTGGTTATGAGCAATTTTACAGCCTCCTTAAATACGTCACATCAGATTCAGAAAATATTTAAACTCTTAATTCCTATTTAGGACTGTAGTTCCTTACTACATTAAGATACTAAGCTGAAAATCAGAATTGAACGGTCCCCAGACAAAGCAAGACATGGTCACAAGAACAGCCTTGGAGTGCAAAGGCTGAAGAACTGACATCCCTCTACATATATCCACCACTGCAGAAAGTGCCTGGCCTGAAAAGCAGCAGTGCTTCAAGGGAGGAATGACTTGCACATGGTGTATAGTATGTGAGCAAGGTTTGCAGGCACTTCTGTGAAGCATAAGAACTCAAATGCACATACAGCTGTGGGACCACAGAACACAGAGGCTTTTATCAGGGAAGCGAGATGCCAATCAGTCTTATGATTAGAGACTGTGGAGTCCTCAAAGTCCGCCCCATCTCCCAAATGAATTCTGTCACTTCTGAATAGTCACCTTAATACAGACACCAAGACTCAGTTCAGGGACAACAAAAGGAGGAGGAAGAGCCAGTTGCTTCATGAGGACAGCAAAACACCTTTTGTCTCCCAAGTGCCTGCTGCCAGCAGTATGGTCATAAGGATTCTCAGAGCTGTGAAAAGACAAGGGTTCTACCCAATGCAGAGTAAGAGAGGCAGCATCTGTAATATCCATGTGGCAGCATCCAGGGGTGGTGGAAGATGCTTTCTCAGACACCTGCACTACTGGCAGCCACAGATCAGACAATGTTTGAATGAGGAAGCCCATATGTTCTATGTAGTTCAAACCTGAGGAAGGGGTCCCAATTCAATGATGAAATTGCTGTGGAATCATAAGATGGCCTTCAAGACTATTGAAAAACTTAATATAGCTGCAGTTACACTGTCAACAGGGCTTGTAGAACAGAAAATGGGCTTGAAGGTGGCAGATGTAAGAAGCAAAGTGAAGAGATGATTTGAATTCTGCAAAGAAAAAATTATTTCCATTTCAAGCATTAGGCATTGTTTATATTCTCTCATTCTGTGACCACATGCATGGATTATCACTTGAAAATCAAAACCAATGATGATAGACATGTAAAGCTCTCTTAAAACTTAGTTACAATGGATAGGCTCAGTTCCACTTCTAAAGGACAGACAATTACAAATGAGACAACCTTAGAAACCTCTTCAATGATACTGCATTCTGCTTTCCAAGTAGGTGTTCAGTCAATAAATTCTAAAAGGAAATAAAAACATATGTGAAATAATTCATATTTTTCCTGTTGTGTTCACTTCTCCACTTCAGCTTTTTTCAGGACTCTGTGACTCTTCATTTAATCTTCATTGATAAGTTTGTTGCAAGTACACTTCCCTTGAATGATGAATTAAGTTTATTCTCCTCTTTAAAAAAAACTCCTTACACACACTAACTGTTTTCTTTACCTTTTCTTCATTAAGCCTGTCTCTATTCTACTGTTTTCATTACTAACCAAGCTGGCTGGTTGAGAAAAAACAACTCTCTCCTCCCTCATGAACTCCTATGTGTTTAGCACACCATTGTTGTCCTGATCTGGAACCAAGCCAAACTTCTGTATATGTCAAATCAAAATGTTCATGTATTTGAAAATTTTGAAATAATGAAAAGATAATAAAAAGCTTCCAGGATTCTCTAAATGAAGAAATTGTAGAAGCTGCACATCCCACATGTTGCTTCTGCATTTCCATGTGTTTTTTATAACCAGCTTGGAAAAGAAAGCTCTTCTGTTTAAAGCTAAGGTATTTCATGCTGACATATTTTGTCCCATTTAGGAATAATTTCACAGAAATGAACACAGGACTGAGTATCTAAAATTCTCAAATTAATTGCTCAATGCCAGAATTTAAATGCTTCCTGGAAGGCTTAGAAGCATATATTTCAATTTATTAGGGATTTTGCTTACATAAAGCATCTAAACGTTTAGAATTCAGTAACAACTGAGAAAGATTTGGAGGATATAAACATCCATTTTTAGAGGATTTGTGTAGAAGACAGCACAAATCTTTTGTTGTTCAAGTCAAATAAAGAATACTTGCAGTACAGATATGGAAAGATGAATTAATCAGGCGACAAACACACAGATTTGGATCAGTTAATGCTCATCAAGCAGCTTTCAAGACAGAAGACCTAACATATGCTTTGCAGTACTGACCACCTCAGTGAGATGACTGAAATTTGAGTCCTAAGCTAGATAAGGAATATTTAAAAATATTAAGTGAATTAATGTTACCTATGAAGACTACCTGTCCGAAGTGGTAGTACTGAACTAGAAGTACTATGTCTTATTAAAAGTGCTTTACATTGTCCAACAAACTGAGCTTCACTAAGAGACAAGACGTATCAGCCAATGCAGACAGCAATGATGCGGGTGCAACTGTAATGAGCTGAAGGTTGAAATGAGGAAGACTCCCTAAGAAATCAGCTAGGGTGTGCATTCCTAAAAACATCTATTTTCTTGAATACAACATGGTATAAATATCTGGCTTTTTTGTTTATATATCCGGAATCCCACAAACAGAAATCTGCTTGAGGAACTCAAATCTAAGTTTGAGTTAGGTTAAGGTTGCCCAAAGAGGTTGTGGAATCTCCATTCTTAGAGCCACTCAGAAGTTGTCTGGACATGTTCCTGCACAACTGGCTCTAGGTGGCCCTGCTTGACAAGGGGGTTGGACAAGATGACATCCAGTGGTCCCTTCCAACCTCAACCATTCTGTGATTCTGTATTTCCAGAGAAAAATTTGACTGATGCTTAGCTCCCCACAGTAGACTTATAGGCAAGAGGGTACTAATTGCCATGGCCACACTTAACCTGTTTTTCTCATACACATTGATTTTCCCCAAGCATTATTTTTCTGTTACCCAGAAGAAAGGAAATTAGTCTACACTAAATTATTAATCCTACTTGCTTTTATGAACCTTATTCCTAAAAATCACTATGCGTCTTATCAGGAACTTGATCTACACAGGGAATTTACAAAATAACAACAAAACCTTTCCGTTGCTGGGACAACTGGGTTGGTTTTGCCTCTGAATGGGCTCCTTATACAGAAACCTGGAAAGAAAAGGATGCTTCTTGAGTCCCTTTGCCCCAAGTATGTGCTTAGAACAGCTGTAGCAATGCCATCTGATAAGAGAGACAGCATCTGCTTTCAAAGGGAGAAAGTTTCCACAACCAAAACAGACCTGTTACCCATGGAAGGAGCAGTACTGTGAGATTTCAATGAATCATTACACTCCAGCTGGTGCTTTTTCCAGATTGCAAATTAACTTATTTAATTATCCTGAAAAGGCCTCAGCTTTCATAAAGTTCCCCATTGTGTTGCTACAATTATGGAGAACAGATTTATCTCATCGTCATATTCCAAGAGTCATATTCCCATAAATCTGTGCTAAACACATTTTAACTCCATTTTTGTCATCTCACGTATCTGTTCTCAATTCCCCACTCCCCTCCTAAAAAAATAAAATATTTTTTAGGTTGTGAGACATTACTTGCAATGCTGTCTACCTGCATTAGGACCACTGGTAGAAGCATGGAGTACACTAGTATACTTAAGATGTCAAAGGACAGTACATTTTTGAAGTACTGTCTGTCTGACACCATCACGCCTTAGAGAAAATGCTGAAATGATACTTAGATGGGGCTATCCTTATGGATCTGTACGGACATAAAGCCACCTTTGGGGGGTGGGGGGGGTGGGGTGGGTGGAGATGAGGTGGGCAGAGGGAGGGAAAAAGAATCTCTTTATGCAGAAACATCACATCCCTAAGCACCAGACAAAAATAATCAGATCTGTTTTCCATGGCAACATCAAAGTAAGTGTTGACTGCTGCCCAATGGAGAATCCTCTCACTTTGGAAAAAGGAAACTAGAAAAAGAAAGAAGCCAAAAAGATACCTACCCCTCAGAGGCTGACAATTCCTCTGTAACTGTCATTCTGTTGCATTCCTTGCTTCCTGCCAAATACCGGGGGTGGGGCAGGGCGGAATGGTGACAGGACACAGCAATCTGTAACAGCAGCTCATTCAAACACACTGAGCTGAAGAAATAGCTTCCACATAAACACACCATGATAACTTGCACGTTCTAGCCTATATTCTTCTACCTTGCTACTGTGCCATAGGAACTAAAATCTTTGCTAAGTGCTATTCAGGGGAGCTGTAAACATTTCACATCATTTCATGTTCTTTCTGGGGAGGGAAGTAATTTCTCCTAATAGACTAATATGTTTTTATCATCATTATTCAGTCTGATTTGGACTGCTGCTCCCTCCACTAATGAGGAAGAATCCTTTATGAGGCTGCACAAAACATATTCACTGAGAAATTTGCGTATGTTTCGGTCTGATTTTTCTGAATTCATCTGATATCTCTCTCTTTGAAAATGAGCTTACAATTACGTTCTGCTACTGCTCCTTTTAATGCAAGCCACCAGAGGAAACATGACAAGTTAGGTTATTTAAATCATGGAGGAGAGTTTTGCCCCTTCAGAGGTCTGAAATCAAATTATTCAGAAAAGACTTTGACTGGCTATCACTCTTCCTGCTCTCATCACCAGGACTTATCTGATCCCTCCTCTGCCTACCAAGGAAATGCTGGCGCTTTAAGATGAATTCCTGCCCAGTTTTTGGGCAGTTAACCTAGAGTTTGTGCCTCTCCCTATTGAGCAAGAAACACCCAAGCCATGACTTACAGTGAAGTAGAAAGGTAAGAGGTGGCTGAATTGTGTGGCCCAAAACAAGGCTGCCAGTAAACTGGAGTTGTGTATCATTTATAACCAGTTTTACTTCAGCTGATGAGCTGGTTGGTTCCAGTTCTCTATGCTTCTGCTTTTGCAGCAAGTCTGAGCTTCTAGCAAGAAGAAAGGAGGCTGTCCTAGTTTCAGCTGGGACGAGAGTTAATTTTCTTCTTAGTAGCTGGTGCAGTGCTGTGTTTTGGATTTGGTGTGAGAACACTGTTGATAGCACACTGATGTTTTTAGTTGTTGCTAGGTAATGTTTATACTAAGTCAAGGAGTTTTCAGTTTCTCAGGCCTTGCCAACAAGAACGCTGGAGGGGCACAAGGAATTGGGAGGGGATAAAGCCAGGACAGCTGACCTGAACTAGCCAAAGGAAATATCCCTTTGTACTGTACTGTAGAACATCATGCTAAGCATATGAACTGGGGGGAGTTGGCCAGGGCTGGCCAGGCATCGGTCAGTGGGTGGCAAGCAATTGTATTGTGCATCACTTGTTTTCTTTTCTCCCTTCCCTTTGATTTTATTCCTCTTCTCTTCTCCCTCCTTTGCATTACAATTTTTATTATTATACTTGTTATTACTGTCATTGTTGTTGTTATTATTATTGTTGTTATTTTATTTTAATTATTAAATTGTTCTGGGAGGGGGGCAAGCAGCTGCATGGTACTTAGTTACTGGCTGGGGGTAAACCATGACGGAGACTAAAGTGTCTTTATCCATACTAATCTACAAAGGAAACTTCTCCGTTTTTCCACATGTAGAACTAAATGCCTCAAGAAACCCACCAAGTTATAGAGTGAAGCAGGTGATACAAAATTCTTTTTGCCTCTGGCTCGTATTCCCTAAAGAGATACAAGTTGCTTCAAATGTCTTCACACAGGAAGCACAATTTAGGGGACAATATCCCAAAAAGTCAAACACAGCCTCAGGACAAAGTTAAAAATCAGACATTCACACTAATGACATTCCGACTCAGAGTTCAGCATTTCTCTAAAACACTGAGACACACTATGGTCAGGTGGGCTGGCAGCCATATGCTACTGCGGAGGCTGAGAACACAGGAGGGGACTTCAGGGCATGACAGATGAAGTTCTGCTGTAAATCACCTATAAAGGGAAGAATAAACTAATTCTAAAAAAGGAAGGAGGAAAATACTGATTTTTTTTTTTTTTTAATTAAAGGAGCAAGCAGTTCAGTAAATTCCTATCCACTGCGTAAGAAGGGAATAATATGAACCAAGATTGAAGGTGAAGCTAAGGAAGAGAGAATACACACTCGATACAAGTTTTGCTAAACATATACCTGGGATAACTGATTTGGAACGCTTCAAGAGTATCAGCCTAAAGCAACCAAGGCAATAAATATCTATCCTCCAAAATGCTTGACAGAAAAGGGTAGAGTACTGCATTTATGCCTTCTTAGGTTGGAGTAACAGCTGCAGGCTTTTCAGATCTCTTTAAGCAAGGCTGCCAAGAAACAATATGATAGTTGACTTGATGAGCTGATAACAGCTCAGGATTTTGTCTTAGAGGACAGGTACTTCAATCCATGAATCTATCAATTCATCAAGGCTTTGTAAGATCCTTTGTCTTTTCATGTAGCTCTAAAGCAAAGTGACAAGTGACAACAGAATGTTCAAATATTTTATTTTCTTATTCTTGGAATAACACCAACGAGTTTCTCTCCTCCTTTCTGTGAAATATTAATCTCAATCAAAGAAAGGCAAGAAACTTTGATTAATATGAAATCTGATTTTTCTTCTACCCATGGGCACAGTTGTCAGGACAATAGTGGCAAGGTGAAAAATAATGAACAGACAATTACAAAAAGATTTGATTCTCCTCCTCCTTACAGGGCTAATGTACAGCCAAAAGCACCACCATGTAAAAGGAATATCAGTATCCTTGTATGCAGACAGACAGCTGCACATTAAGTCAAATAAAGAACCTCCAGGCAAAACACAGTCAGTGAGCATGTACCACTGCAGTTTTATAAACAATACATTAAACTGTAACAACCCATATTATCAGTTTACCTGTAGCAAAGCATGCTCCTCCCACTCAGCAAGGAACCTCAAAATTTTTTAGGGTCTCTGAGGACAAAAAGCTAGTCAGGTGGGACAAAAATAATTTAGACAACATATCTTTAAAAATGGATACCTTGTTCTTTCTCCTCCATGTGCTTGCACCGATACCGTGTGCAACTTTATGTAGAGAAGGAAAACAAGCATCATAGCTTCAAAGAGCTCACAAACTTCTCACATCAGGGAAAAATAACTTCATGGGCAGTCTAATCATTCCTGAAGCCTCTGAAAGACCTACTATTAATATGACAAAGAGGAAGTGGGAAAGCTCTCACTCAGAAAGCAGAGCAGGGAAGATACAGCTGCAAAGTGAAGCTTGCCTGAAGGACTTCAAACTCTTCAGCTCTCAATAGGCAGCGGAAGCACAAATGCAATATCTGATCCTTACTGCACAAGATTTTCCAGTGGTGGATTTTGTGAAACCCTCGTATTCTTGCATCTATTGAATTGTTAAGCAGAACACAAGAAAGCCAAAGAAAAGCTGAGGATCTGAATTCTTTTACAAGGTTACATTGTTTTAAGCAGAACACCAACTCCAAATACAAAACTGGAGAAACGAGTGGAGGAGGAAGAGGATCCATGATATCTGTAGATTACCTGGCCCTAAGAACAAGCCCAGTTATCCTCGGCCTCAAATTTCTCTGGTGTGATACTAGGTAGCAAACTTGGGCAATATACCATCAACAACAAACCTTAACAATGGCTTGATGGATCTACAGTAGCTTTCAGGTGAACAGGATGGAAGACCACTTACTCCACTTTTCCTCTCAATATAAGATTCAAGCTCTTTGTGCCTTCCTATCTCAGCAGTAGTCGCCCTTTAGCTTCTAATCTCCATGGGCTTGAAAAATCTTAAAACTGGCACAACACACAAGAGAGGAAATTTTTTTTCCCCAGAGCAGATGTCGTCAGTGCTGAAGTGGCCCCTATTTCAGGTAGGGTTTGCTTCTACGACCATCTCCCTTTAAATGTCAGCCACAGGTGTTCTACACATCATCAACTCAATCACCAGAAGAGTGCACCTGTTGCACCAACAGATATCCCATCAGGTATCAGTAACGATCTTTCTTCACTCAAAACCAAGAGACTGAGCATTTGTCTCCCATGTAACTGTAACCATGAATGCTCCATCAGCAGCTACATCTGTCTGATGAAGAATATCTTTCCAAAATAACATATGGCTCAAACCTATTATCAGAAGAGTTACGCTGTATACCAAGGTTTAAGCAGAAAGGAAAACAAAAGAAAAAACAAACAAACAAAAAATCCACCTCACAGTCAAAAGAAAGAAATACCACAAAAAATAGCCAGCTCAAAGTTAGACTCCAAGAGCTCAAAACTGTCCTTTCAATGTTAAGGAAAATCTGTATGAAGAAATGGAAATTATGATACAGTTCAGATTTTCCACACATTTTTGCTCTCTTACACCCAAATGATTAAGAGAAACTGAATGAGACGAGAGAAACTATGCCCTACTCTTCTTGGACAGCATGTGATGCAGGTGAGGCTGATGTGAACACTCATAAATATTTCAAATGTCAAAAGGATTTCTGTCTAACAGATTTATCAACAGTGTAATCATAAATATTCATAAATCACAAACATTTGAAGAGAAAAGCAGCCACACACTAATCCTTCAAATTAGTAGGGTGTTGGTTTTGTACCCTGGAGAAACTGAAGGAATACAGAAGGATTATAGATACCATGTACTTATAACTACTATTTATGATTCCATTAGCTAAACACAGATTGAAATTAAAGTTTGGATTCACCGAAAATGAGAGTTGGTCAGCTACCCAAGGTATATTTGAACAGGCTGCTAAGATCATAGAAAACAAAGAGAGCTATCTATGAAGAGCAGCTTCCTCAAGTGATTTGGGAATCATGGGACTTTTTCTAAGCCAGTCAGTCTATTGCTAATAGAATGGAGAGGGATGTCTTTTGTGGACAATTTACCATATCCATATTAGTGGATACCGCAATGGGTCAAGTGAACCATAAATTGTAGAGTAAGTGTGCTATTTCCCTGTACAGATAATGAAGAAAGCACAGAAAATTTAGTGCAACTGTAGACATCTAAAATTAGACAAGATTTAACATACTTTAGGTCTGTGAGCAAACTTTATTGTGACTAGGGCAATGAAAATTAACATCCTTTGGAAAAGGTGTTATTTGCCAGGAACAGCTGCTCTTCTCTACCTATCTTGCAACCAAAAGACCTTACTTTGGCAAATGAGATATCAGTATTGCTCAGTTCGATAGCTTAGGGGTAAAGAATCATTAAAAAGTTGGACTTGTAACACAGAAGTTGCAGATGAATTGATTTAATTTCTAGTGTTTGGTATGTTCTGCTTAATCCACAATTAGAATATCCTCTCCAGACATTAGATGTTAATAAAGCTCTCCTGATCATATGCATCATATGCAATCAGTTCTTTACAACATTAAGACATGTGTTGCAAAAAGCAGCTTGAAAGTTACGTTCAAATAAATTTCATGTTTGGAACAGGTTGCAGAGAACAGAAGTACAAATAATTCAGTATCAATAGACATTAAATCACTTCTCTAGAGAGAAAAGTCTATTACAAAAAAAAAAAAAAACAACCACCAACAAAAAACCAAAAAACAAACATCAGAGCTCCTAGGCAAAGTCTAATACATCCCCCCTCTCAGTCAAAGTCAGAATCTAGAAATCTTTTCACAAGGCAATAACGTTTCAGTACAAAAGCATTCCAGTAAAGCCTCATCAAGTTTTGTATCAGGGAACCTTCTATAAATCTCAGTTCATAAAGAAAGTAGCTATATATTTTTATTTTAGAGATCCCATCAAGAGTGAACTCTCTTTCTCCTTCAGCCCAGAGCATTTTGACTTTCACCTCCCAGGGGAAATACCTCCCCAGAGCATGGAGACATCCTCTACCGCCTGATTTCCAAGCTCATCCTGTGCCATTGATCTCTGAGTGAGAATGACTCACTCCACATGCACACATCACAGAAACAGTGCTCTTTGAGCTCATCTTCTTTCTTTTTCTTCACATATTCTTTAACTAACAGCTTTCCTGAATCCTACAATACCAGACTCACAATATTTTATTGTATGTCAGAATAAACATTCACAGTATCCACAGTCTAAGTACATTAACAGAAATAGCAGATATATTGCTTTTTGCCTGCTCACACTTCCCATTACAAACATTAGGGATTCATGCTTTCAATGCAATAGACTTAAATTCCAATTCTAGGGATCTTTAAAGTGGTAAAAAAAATATGCACTGTGTCTTTAAGACATGTTCCAAATGTAAATAGGGTACATCAATACTCTTATAAACTAGTATCTCTGAGGTTATAAAGTAACATTTATATTGACAATTTTGTGTGGAATTATTCCATATGATAAATTGATTCTGAAGGTTTAAAATGTAAGTTCTGAGTAAGCATCAAATTCTCAAGCTCAATTCCATTACAAATGAATTAAGTGTTCTACTACTTCAGAGCTCTGGAAAAAATAGAAAGCTGTACACTGAAGAGTCTCATATCTAGGTACAAGAAAAGGTACAGGGAACATGAAAGCTGTTTGTTTCCTTGGTACTGCAACATAGTCAGAAATTATTTCAGAAACTTACCATTTTCCAAGCAGAATCTTGGACAGATCTTGTTCAAAAGAAGCTCCTGACGTAATCGAAGAACTTCAGCTTCCAGAGCTTCAACTTTTGACTTCCATCCAAAGTCTTGTTCGGATAGAGTTTTGGCAAGGTGCTCAGTGTATTCTTTGCAACTCTTCCCTGGTGGTTTTGAGTGGATAATTGCAAAAGCCAATGCTAGTTTTGAAATTTTCAAATACCAATCTTGATTTTCTCTTCTGCCTTTTATTTCTATTACATTAGAAAAACAGAAAACAAAAAAGTAACTTCACTATGACTTTGTTAAGGAAATTATGCACAGTATTATCTCGGCTTTGAAAACTGTTCAACAGTGAGACCAATTATTTTATTTCTAGTGCATTTCTAAATCATCAAGGAAAAAAAGAAAATGTGCAGAAATATAAGCACCTGAGCACAATGTGAGAATAAAACATACATGAGTTGCACTCCAGCTATAACAGTAAAATTCAGGCAGTGTTTGAGAATAATTGTGGAAACAGCAAGCACTTCAAATAAGCTTATCCTCGCAAATTTTAAATGCAAGTGTTATCTCCACTAAAACAAAGGTGAAAACACTAAAAAAAGAACCACCTAACCTCAAAAAAAGAAAAAACCTAAGCCCATGACTGAAGAATGCATATGGGTTCTTTATCCTTAGCTTAAACACAATACATACAATTTCTTGAAAGTGTGCCAAAAAGTCCCAATGCTCAAATGATAAAACTTCTGAGGTTGTTGTTAGTTTCTGGGTTTGTACACCTGGTATTGCTGCACTTGCAGTTCTAAGTCTGCATTAAGCCTCAAGCCTGCAGAAAGGTCTCTGCAGACAGCTTGAAAGTGATGCAAGTGGCTGGTATGGTAAGTGAAGAAGACAGTTTTATCAGCTTTGTTACAAGCAGTGAGGATGGGGAAAAAGGCATAACAGGAGTCAGAAAAAGACAATATTTATCCAGATGATTATGTCATGGGGCACAGCACAGGACCTAGCAGAAAATTAATATAATTCAATTACATTACATTAGAAATAACTAATAATATCCAGCCTATCTAATTAGCTAAACTGTTTTTTTTTCTAATTCCATACCATTTTCATTCAGTAGTTCACTGTATTTTTACTTGAAAAAAAATTACTTCCAGAATAATTTTTTTTTAAAAAAATCACTTCCTATGCTTTCATCCTAGCCGTGACATTTAAAAATTGTTCATAATACTATTTTTTTCTTGTTATCCAAGAAAACTATAATAAGTTGTGTTGAGTATCTCTGAAACAGTCACAGCACAGATTTGAATAAGGTATTTTATGTCATACTTTCACCAGATCACCTATCACTAAGCTGATTTCTTCCTTTGGTTCTCAACTTTGGACAGTAAGTCACAAATCATCACGTATCTATTTATCCATCAGGAGCACTTAGAGAAAGAGCTGCCTTTTAAATATTTCCTTCACCTTTCAAATACTTCTGAAATGCACAAACAATTCCTTGCACGCTGTCCATTCAGACACTCTGGTCAGTTACACTTTGAAATACACAGAGCACAAGTGATAATACTGCAAAAATTCCTTGGCATCTACCTACCTACAGCTATGTTTTAAGCTACTGTTCTCCACTTGAAACACTGCATTCCTGCCCTATGTCAGGGCAAAACCACCAGTGCACTCCTGATGCTAATGAAAGAGTAAGCCCTTCAAAACAGAACTATACTATCTATACCCACTGCTTAAAGCAATTATGCATTAAATAAATGGTACTTTTTGCACAACTTCTTACTTGTAAAAAAAAAAAAAAAAATCTATTTTGCACAACTTTTCCATTGATATCTAAAAATTCCAGTGAAAAGCTGAAGTTAATTCTCTCAGCCTCAAAGGATCAGCACCTCTGTGGAACAACAAACTGATGTAAGACTCTTGTTTGGTTATACATCAAAGGAAACGTTTTACAAATACAGAACCATGCAAGTAATTGAACTGCCTTCAAAGCTGTGAATAAAATGAAATGCGTGGAACCACACTGAACGAAGAGTAAGTAGTAACAGTAAAGTATCCGAAAACTTTGGCTTTGAACCTGAAAGGTGCTCCCCAGATAATCTCATCTTCTTAACAGAAGTTTCACCCAGATATTACTCAGTGTCTGCCAAGCTCCATTCTTACAGAGTTCCTTTGCAGAGACACAAAATCAGGCAGGCAGAAAGATGTCTTAAAAATGGCTTTCACAGCTGGTTTATCATTTTGATATCTCCAGAGACTACTTTGCAGAAGCTTTTCAATTCACCTTCCTTTTAAAAAAAGGACAAATAAAAGATTCATTTTGTGCTTTATAACATGCTTTGTCAGTACTAGCATTTTCCTTTAAATTACATTCAAGGAAGTTGCAGAAGGACCAATATTCCAATATGGGTCAGGGGATGGTATTTAATTTCAGCATTTCATGAATGTTCAGGTGCCTTTTATCATTAGAGAGTCTCTATCAATACCTTCTTTTCTATCATGCTCTGTTTATTTCTACTCACATGACATACTATCACAAAGAAAATCCAAAGTTACCTGTTTGACCACAGATACTTTACCACTATGCATTTTACACATCTCAGCCCACAACTCTAAATCACTGGATTTAGTCTCAAAAAAATCCCCAATAAAAATAATCCAATCAGTAGACAAGTATTACAAGGAACTGGAATGGGAACAGTCGACACTGAATTTCTACATCTCAAGGAAATACAGAAGTGCTACTTCACTTTTTTTTCACCACTTATTACCAAACTGAAGAGAGTCACTTTTTTAGTTTGTTTTAAAGGAGACTACTGTATTTTAGGCAAAGCAAAAACCTTAGCGTACATGCTAATAATAAAACATTGACAAGCAAAAGGTTCTTTCACGCTCAACATGCCAAAATGCTATTTTCCAAAGGAGATGTACCCCTAATAAATCACATAAACCATGGTATATTACCTAATTTTTCTTTAAATCACAATCATCAAGTTCTTAAATAGAATTCCACCTTAATACTTAGGACATACAGTTAACTACTGAAATTTGATTTTGAGGGAGGCCTTTTCCTCTTTAACATCTTTTACACACTGGAGTGCCTTACAATGAATGAGTTTAATGAGGTACTCTTACTCTGGAGAAAAAGAATCACTCCATTTCTGGAATAATTCCTTGTAAAGATGCTGTAAGGGAAAAGAAAAGCAGCACAGATCACAAAGTTGGTTCTCCTTAGGAACAAGACACAATCCAAGCAGTTTTTGGAGAGGTAAGTCTGTTGGAATCTCAAAATCTCTTGCTTAAGACCAGGAAATTAATGACAAATAGCGTACCTGCATGTATTTCCAGAAACAGTGGATTTCATAAAGATTTTGTAGAGAACTTCAACTCCCTTCTGTTACTGATTCCATCACCACCTCTCTTCTCTTCTTTTGCGAGCATGAAAAGAGAAGTTTGTGGAATGAAAAGCAGGAGTTGTAAAAGTTGATTCAAGTTCTTCCACTGTTCCCTAAAGGGACAGCTGCTCTCTTAGAAACCACTGTACAAATCTTCCAGAAAAGTAACACACCAGATGATGCTGTTAGAAATATGGGTATGCTGGCCAGCTGTGCATTAGCAAAAATTGCACAGCAATCCCTTGCCCTCAGGAAGTGCTGCACCAAAGACCACCAAGAATACATTCCACTAAAAACATATTGTCAGCTACTGAGTTTTATCAATAATATTTTTGCTCTATCAGCACAGAAATGACACCAACGGTTAGAGAGAAAACAGGGTCAGAATCAAACCTGACATTTTCCTTGATTGGAAATAGTACCAGGCCAAGAGCAGAAAGAATTCACCAGTCTAATCCTAGCTGCTAATGCCAAAATATGTCTGACAGGAACCGAAAGGATAAAGAATCATCCACCAAAATACATCTGGTACCCAAATTACTCAGTGAGAGTAAGAACTTACTAACAAAGCTCCATTCGTATGCTTACCCAGTGCTAAGGAGGGAACCAGTAACCCCTTGTGAACTCTGCTAGAAGCAGGGCACAGCACCCTAACAACAGACACCATCCAGTGACAAGTTTCTTATGCAAACTCCTCAATCCACAAACAGATATTGGAAGCACACTCAGAGGACAGGATCAGGTAACACCATTGTCAAATAGGACTGGATCTCCATATTTCTGACAAGAAAAAGAGACCTCCCCCTCTCTCTAGCCTTCTGACTCTCAGGCAGGGAGAGGGTACTGAGGACCCACAGCCCTACTGAGGTCCTAGCGGTGGAAGGCTGCTGAGTAATACTCAGCTGCTGAAATAACTACAAAAGAAGTCATGAACTTTCAGTACAGCTCTGCGTTAGATAACCAAGGGGAACTAAGAGGTGGTATAAGATACTCTGAGGACCTTATATCTAAGTAGAAACCGGGTAACATAAAGAAACAGGGTAAATCTGATTCATAAGCACTACCCTGCTCCACTCACCTGTCAGTCTCCCTGTTCTGCAACTGCATTTGATGCAGCAGCTCATATCAGACCATTAACTACAGCAAGATATCTTTCTGGTAAGTCTCAACTTGGTTTTGACACTGTCTGCAACACGTGAAGAGGAAATAATTCCCACTAATTAGAAAAAAAACCCCACTAGCTTCAGATGATCACCTTTTTTGTTAATTTTCTTCTCAGTCAGAAATATCATATATTTAACTCCATTCCAAAGGTCAAAGGTTTCATACTATTGGTTAAAAAGCCTAAACAATTCAAATCATTCATTGTTATTAAAAAACTGAAACATACATTAAGGCCATGAAACTTACATCTAAACTTAAATCATTCACTAAAGTCATTTTAACAAGCTATAAAATCTCCTATTTCCAAAACCTGCAACACCAGGTTGCACCTTGCTAGTTAGGGGTCCCCACTTTCATACCAATAACATGTTGTTTAAGTCTGGAAGTTGAGAACAAACACATGACATCTTCAAGAAACAAAGACAATTCCCTGAGCCCACTACTGGCTCAAAAGCATCCCTTCCTCCCCTAGCACTCTCTTAGCTGTCAGAAGATGCTTTTATGCCTCTTACCTCTTCATTGTTTCTTTCTTCACAGTTAACTACACACAACTGAGCAGCCCAGCTCCTGAATGCACAGCAGTTGCTTTCACTGTTGCACACAACACCAAATTAAGTCACAAGAGGAAACAAAATTCTCCTGAATGCTATTTGGATTTTTCTACCTCATGCCAGAATTACGCTAGTGTCAACAACAGGCTGACAGGGCTAACAATTTTCTGTCTTTAACAGAAGTGCAGGGGTGATCTCTTCATTATTCTTTGCACATTAGTTCATGTGAACCAGAGGAATTGGCCTCCCAAACAGGATTAGCCTAGAAAGGGGTACAGTTAGGTATGCAGTCAGATCAAAATGGACTGCTCCCTGAGGAAAAAACCCTGTGATCTTGGGATGAGCCTCCGCCAGCTCCTGGGCCCACATCCATTGGTGTCTCCCAGCCAGCTCTGGGCTCCTCCACCCAGAGGACCGGCAGTGTGCCATACCCAGCCATCAAGGGATGAGCTACTCAGTTTGCACAGGTGAACCCTCAGCTCTAGAGCCTTTAAGAAGAGTTTTGGGGGTGTTTATGGGTAAAGGGAGGTGAATAATTGTAGATAATTTACCTTTCTGAGTGCTACATACAGTTTTCTGACTGACCTTGGATACAGAGATGTCACAGAGCGATGGGGGAAAGGGGGCTAAGTTATACTGTGATTTAAAATTATAAGGCACTTCAAAATAAAAGCAAAACCTAAACTTGTTTGAAATAATTCAACATTTCAGTAATACTCATTTATGTTGCTAAATTAGGCATGATCTTAGGCATGATCCCTAAGTTTGCCCATGAAATTCATGACTAACAACAGAAGAAACTTCTGCAAACGTCACAGACAAAACCTTATTGCTTATAACAGGACATTTATTTGTTACTCAGATCAATATCATCTAAGACTGAACATTTCAATAGAGTAAGACACCAAATAGACTTTAACTTCTAGGCCATTAAAGATCTCAGTTTTCTTCACAATTGAAATAGATGGGACAAACAAAAAGGATTTGTCAGGACAGAAACAAATTGCCATTCACCACTACTATGCAGCTAAAACTCTTCAGGCAGTCCTAAATAATAGTAGGTAACAAATACACAAAAAATGGTTTTCCTTCTAAATTTAAGTGTATGGCCTGTCTTCAAAGGCACTAACACAATAGGAAAAACTGTTTTGTTGCCATGATTTTTACTTGAACTAACAAGTCTATCAATTACACACTGCAGATAAAGGTGAAAAAAATACCCCTATCTTCGTAACCTCATTCTGCACTATACAATAGCAACTAAGATATTGACTCATTATAATGGACCACAAAACGCTGCAAGTGCTCTAGTGGAACTGGGCTGAGCTGCAGACACATAAGGCCATAATATTAAGCAACAATAAAATAAACTTGATTTAATTGGTATGCCTAACATAACACTGTCTTTCGTCTATATAATAAATAATGATAATGGGACAGCTGCATATTCAAGATGAACTAAAGTATGCCTTGCGTTCCAATTAAGGAGCTTTTATTGTAAAGATGTATATTAAACCAAGGCTACTCCACAGTGTCATTTTTAAACAACCTACACTCATAATACACAAAGATATGTAATGTGGACAATTCTTACTGAGAGAAAAACTTGCTTTTACTACCACAAGCCTAAACAATACCTCCAGCATATTTTTTTAAATGAACTCAAGATGCTAAAATGATACTGAAAATAATAAATATTTAAAATATGTTATGTCAAAAGCACAAGGAAACCTGATTAAAATGTACCATGATTTATTTCTTCAAACAATTTAACTTTTACATAACTTTAGCTTCTAAAGTCAAGTCATATAAATTCTCCAAAACCAAGTAACATGGATTAATTTAAAAAATATTTTAGAGCTTTTTAACATTCCCCAATTATAACCATTTTGTAGCACTTAGGAACAAAAGCAAGCATAATCCCTCAAGATTTCAGTAACATTTTAGAGGTAGGATTTATCTCCTCTTAACTACAGAAATCTACAGTTTAGAAGACTACAGCTGAGCTAGCTGTCTAGATTTCCTTCACAATCAACGGGCAGAAACACAGATTTCTAACGTTAAAAATAAGCCAAGTGATGTGTACAGCTACTTCGTGATGAAGTTAAGTCATGACCCAGAAACACTTGTTTCCCTCCCCGCACTACAAAGAGGGTTAAGATGATTAGACCAGACTTACACTTGTGTATTGTGGACAGCTAACTTCAGTGAGATGAGTTGGTGCATCACAGGCAGCTAAAGCTGAGACCTTCAAAAAAACCATTCAAGTGCCTAACTAACAAGAGAAATTTTGCAAGGCTAAAATCAGCACCTTTTAAAAAAGTTTGTAATCATAGATCTTCTGAATATCTCGGGGGGGGGGGGGGGAAGCTTTCTAGAAGAAAATCCCAAAATCATCAAAAAATTTTGTGAGAATCACCTTGCAAACATTTAAACATTGTCCATGCATGGAAACAAAATAGCATACAAGTGCAAAGTAAAACACAGGGGAAGTATCAAGTATGTCCAGAATTAAATGAGCGAAAAACAATCAGTTTGGCCCTCAACAAAGTGAGATCACATGAGGCAATTATTTCCACCTGTTTGAAAATGTGTAAACTCCCAATTTAAGATACCACAAGTATATCAATAATCCCAATAGTATATGCTTAGATTAACTCTTTCCAGGTTTAGACTATTCTGGCATTTTGCTTTCTGAACAGAATTATTTAACGGGCTTTTTAACGGTCTTTTTTCTAACATTCTGTTGTAGTGACACGTCTAGAAGAGACATACCATACCAGATTTAACATACAAGAATCCCAAGTCACTCAAGGGTTCAACTCTGTCAATCTTCTTAAAGAAACATTACAAAGTATTGACAGCAAGGACAGCTTATGCACCATAGGAGCCTTAAAAAGATAAAAGGATGCACTTCTGCTCTATTCCCATTAGTATAGGCCAAGTAAAAAACACTAATGTAAGCCTGAGATTTCTGGTCATTTTAAATTATGTATACGTTCTCCCTATAAGCTGAGAGTTCTTCCTTTTGCACTGTTTTTCTCCTCCAACTGGCTTTTTTTGCTGTACCACTTACAGTGAGATCTAATGAATCTGGTACACACTACCATTAACATTACTATGTTTCTCTGCTATTCTGACTACTAAAGACATGCATACATTTGCACAAAAAGGAATTTATTCTATAAAGCCTGCTGTTCATTGCACCTGCAAATTTACCTATTCTTATGTTGGAAGAGATTTTTTCCCCTACCAAACAAAACTGTGATCACTTAATCTGCTGGCTGTAAATCCATTTGGTTCGGAAATTGAGGATGTACTTTTCATTACAGCTTTATGAGATAGACCATGAAGTTCAGACCCTTATTTATTCACAGAGTTTCATATGTGCTAATAATAATTACATAAAGCGTAAATTTACAGTTCACATTTTGGATTGTGGAAAATAATCCCAGTCTTCATATACTGCCAAGTTACGAGAAAGCAGCGTATCTCCCACGTTTTACCTATTGCAATGACTGCATTAGCTCTTGACGTAGAATTTCAAAGCCGAATTCAAAAAAAGGCAATCATGAAGAGTTTGGAGGATTATACAGAGATTATTTTGCATGTCTCCTCTTCCCGTGTTAAAATACGTTGACTAAAATACCACTATAATTTCCTTTTCAATTTCACACTTTCAGCATCTACCTGAATAGTTCAATTTCCCCAGGTTTTTAAAACTGCAAGATCAGTATCTTTCAGTGAACAAGTTTCCTTCACATAAGTTACCAAAAAGCATCAGTTGTATTTTAAAAACCTTGTTCTTAGCTTTCTTACATAAATTTTATATTGCCAGAATGAAAGATGAGATTGTTCAAAAAAAAGTAAATGTTTGAAACACAAGTCAAGGAAAAGAGAGACTAGTAGGAACACTAGGAATCTAGTACTATAAAAGGCATACAGCATGCAATGAAGAACAAAGTCTTACATATACTATAGATACTAACACAACTACAATCACATTTAAAGATGTAGTGGCTGAATATTAGTTTATGAAGCACTGGAAGTTGTAAAAGACAGTGAACCATGGAAGCGCCTTGCCGAGCATTTGCACTCAAGTCCATAGACAAGTATTTTTTACACTTTAATTCATCTCAATTACTAGTTTATTCAAATGAAGAAAACAACTGGGAAATAAGAAACAATTAGTCATTACTTTTTTCCATTGGTCACTGAGAAAACTGTAGCAGACCGATTTCTAAATTGCTAAGGACAGGCTGATCAGAAACAACCATTTCAATTCACTGACATTGGAAACAGTCAGTTTCAGCGAAAAATACTGGTAACTGCTCTTTGGTAACTTTTTGATAGCTCTTTTCTGTTGTATCTGCATGTTTAATGCAACCTTATTTTCACAAGCAGAGCACTACCAACATTAACTGAATTCCAGCGCCTGTCCAGTACCACTGGGCAACAGCCCAGCGCTCTTACTCGCCACTTGGGTGAAATGAGCAGGAAACCGACGTCAGATTTGTAAAACACCAGGAAAGAAAAATAAGAACTGGATGAATACAGACAGAAGTAATTCGCAGCTTATCTTCTTCATTAATAATAAAAGAGTGGTGCAACTTCCATGCGAAGGTTGCCATGTCCTCCCAAACAAACCGCCCTCTCCTTCAGGACAGCGCTCGCGACACAGGCGAGCCCGCCGCGGCGGGGCCGGCCCCACGGAGCGCCCG
>JAVJGI010000062.1:9847113-9901046 GCA_035590275.1 Ibycter americanus
CTGGCTCGCGCCGCGGCCTTCCCGCCCGCCTGCAGGGCTGGGACGAGCTGAGGGGCGGGAGGCGAGGGCGGCGGCCCGGTGCTGCAGGGGCGAGCTGAGGGGTGGGAGGCGAGGGCGGCGGCCCGATAGGGAAGAGGGGAGCGGGATGGCCAGCAGCTTCAGGGCAACTCTGAAGGCCCCTGGGCGGCCTCCAGCGCAGGTGGGCAGCATCGCTGTGGGCCGGTGGGGGTGGCGGAGCCCCCCATCGCCTCAGCCACCGGGAGGGACCCCACCCACAGGCTCTGACACTCTCAAATCCGCAATATTTTTAGGGCTATGAATTGCGTGGAGGCCTTTTGAACCATTTTGCTGATGAATTTAGGTCTCCTTAAGCGTTTCTTATGTTCAGACATCCTGAGAGCAAATGTGATCGCAAAACTTGGGAACAGTGTTTCTCCAATGCTACATTGGACATAAAAGCTGCCTTTCAGCTGAAATGCTGTGACCAAAGCTCACCGGTTAACTTGAGAAATTATTTTTGAACATAAAAATCATATTCTTTACACAAATTGTGCCAAAAAGGCCGTTTTAAGACTTCTTGGCCAGAAATAAGAGTCTGGTCAGCTGAGGAAGGGCAGGAGGAGATAAGGGATCAGTAACAGGTCAGGCACATCAGGTGCGGTCAGGCTACCACAGTACCTCAGGCCCCAAGCAGAGGGGGACTGATCTTTCCAAGCACAGACATATGTAGGTGTGACAAGTAATATATACTTTTAAAATCCATGTCCCTAATTTTTGTTCTTGGGTCACCTAAACAGCTTTATTTTTAACATGTTAAATTAATTTGTTCAAAAAAATTAACTTGTTTTCTCAGTACACATGTTGCAGCACTACAAAACTAGCCGGCTGCAACAAGGCTTTCCCCACACAAGGTTCCAAAAGTTCATCTACTGTCCATGCTGTTTTTTCATCCTCTTCAGGCCAGTCCACCCTGCTTCTTGCCTCTGCTGCATCCAGGTTCCTGGCTTCTCCTCCTCATTCAGGCCCCCTTCTTCTCTCAGCTTCTCCCAGGGCCTCTCCTACATCCCTGGGCTCTTCTTCATCCAGTCTCCTCTCTCTCTTCACTCGGGGCTCCTCAGTGCTATTTAGCTACTTAACCTGAACAAGCCACAGCTGTACATTATCCACATCAGCCAACCCACCGCCCTAGAAGCAAGCCCACAACTGTATATTATCAATGTTGATTAACCCTCTACACACATAGACTTCTGAGCTGATGTACGTGGGCTTTCTTTTGATTTGAAAAATAAATTTACCGTTCCAACTACAGAAAACTGTTAACACATTGGAACTTTCATTTTAGACTTAAAATGATAAAAATAAATTAGATTGACTAATTTAAAGATTATTTTCATTCTGATAGCACTACTTATTTCTCAGTGAAACCCGGGGAGAGGAAAAAACAAAACCGAAACATTCTCCAGCCTTTTATTACGGTGACATATCAGCAGCTACGTTTTGTTAATCATTTTCTGTGGGTCTTCTGTGCATGTAAGTGATGCAGATGCTTTGCAAAGTGGACAGTCATTATGTAAATCAAAACATTCACATTTTCCCACGTTTTCAGCTGAAATAAAAGATTCAGTGGCATCAGTGCTTTTACCTGCAAAGCTGGGATTTATATACAGAGAGCTGAATCTAAAAAGCAGAATTAGGCAGAGGCAGCATTATTACTGTTCTGAAAAAGAAAGTGGCTCTGCCTTTTGTGAGAGTACCAGTCCTACTGCAACTGTAGGCTCACTGAGAGGCACCTAACAACCCTGAGACCTTCTACCGTTAAACAGCTGCCTGGAGGGATGTTTTTCGCTTGATTATTTTGTACTTGAACATCTAAGAGCTGCATAAATTTAGTTTTAAATGCACAGCCCCTTTGTCGCTTTGGAGCTAGCAGTAAAGAGGAATGTGTCTTAAACTTAAAAACTCATTGTATGCAACCTTAAGAATACCAATCAAGGTACACCTTCTTAAAGTTTTTAGGTTTGCCTTTAAATTAAATTAAAGCATCCCAATATTTTCAAGGTGAAAAAAGCTGATTCCCCCTGTCCCCTTTAACAGAGCATCTCTAAGGACTTTTTTATTCATCCAAAAGCAGCAACATTTGGGCACAATCAGCTGCAGATTCACTGAGATGTGTGATCCTGTTGTATTGAAAAACAGTTTTCAAAAATAATGTATAGAATTTGTATTAACTTTATACACTGAATATTCCCTGTGATTACATAATCTTGACATTTTTCGTAAATGAAATATGTGGTTTTGTGCACATGCATTCATGCACGTGCACAAACTAATGTTACATCCAATAAATAAAAAATAAGAGACACTTTCTATTTTTACACCCAAGTGTGGGATGATTAGCACTGTATGTCACCTCAAGTGAACCAGTAGTAAAATCAAGCTTTGATTTGAAATAAGCAGTTTGTAGATCATAAAGGAAGCTGATTCTACTAGTTGCAGATAGATTCTTTTGATCTCTGTTTCTAAAGATGTTTTTTGATCTCAAGAAAAGTCAAAGGACATATTTGCGGCAAAAGGTCATACAAAATAATTAGCTGCTTTTATTAATAATTTAACGTAAGAGCAGTGCAGGTGTTTAATCACATTAGAGGTCATGAATTCTCAGTATTTAAACAATCCACATGCTGAATAATTACAGACAAGCCAGTGGTCAACTGAGAACAAACTCCAAAAACACAGGCTTCAATCAGTTTTTAAAGGTAAATGGATTACGTTGCTGTCAGACATGCAGGCCCTGCTCTTACTAGGTGCCTACAGCATCAACAATCTGAGCAAACATGAAAGAAACCTTTTTGTTTGGAGGGCTACAATCTGTCAGAATCCGTCAGACATCTTTATATTTTAATGCATCTCATTTACCCAAGAGCTGGAAGTGTCTGAAAACACGTATGAAATATGCTGTCTCACGTGTTGTAGTTTGCAATTGTGTTTAGCTGACGTGGGGCAAGAGATAAACCATCTCGAGAAGAGCGTGTGAAAATCATGAGCAGGAACATCAGTGTCTTCTCATTTGAGCCTTCATTCTTCTGTGTTACGGCACTGTATTGAATTAAAAATAAAAATTTTAGCATCATGATTCTTCATTACTCAGCATCATGCTCTTTGCAAAATAGATTATAAAGTATTTGTGATGGCTCTGTTTGGTATGTAATTCTGATGACAGAAATATGGCTCAAGTAGTCTCTTTGATCACAGTCTGCAATTCTAAACAAATCATCTGATTTAGGATGTTCAGGGAGTTATGCAATGACTTCTTTGTTACTGTTCAGAAATTAAGCATTGCCATCAGGGAAAAAAAAAAAGATTCATCTGATGCAATGAAAACCTTGTTCTACAGAAGTAATATAAAAAGCTAGACATAATATGAGGAGAAAAGGGAAACAAACAAAACTTGCTACCATTAAGAGGCAACATACCATCAGTTATGGCAGCATGTTCTGTTATTAGATACTTTACAGTGGTTTATTTAAATGTTACCACTTACATCAAAGTGATGACAGCAGAATCCATTCTATTCTATACAGTATGTACTAAAGAAAGAGAAAACCTTTCCCTCAAAGAATTTCACCATCTGGAAATCAATACTAGAAGATTCCCATACCACCAGGTAAAAAAAGAGTAAAAGCATGTTAGCAAGTAATCAGTCTGATGGTCATACTTTAGTGTAGAGATGTTTAAAAATGAATGTGACAATATAGCAGACAAATTTCTGCATTTGCATTTCATCATTGATCTAAGGCTAACACAGCACTGTGTGAGAGCTTTTGGTTTTTTTCATTTCCCCTGTATAGGACAACAGACATCTGGGAGCAAAGAAAAATTAAAGTAAGGACATACAGAAAGAGTTTTCATTTAATTTAGTGGGGTTTGTTGTGATTGCACAAGGATTTCTTTAAGAAGTTTATAAAAAACCAGAGAGAGGAAGAGGTAATTTTTATCAAGTAGCTGCCCTAGAATATAAAAAATTCAGATTACATTTCTACATGCGGGGCTAGAATTAAAGACCGTCTGATCAGTCCTCCCTAACTGCCTCATAATATAGAAAACTGAGTGCATTAAAATGTCCACATTTTTCTGATTTAATCCTGACACATTTTGATTGGCATTCCTCTGTGCAAATGTTGGTTGTCAGCTGAATTATGGCTTTCCATGTTCATTTCTTTCTATTGACTCAAATGGGTCTGGCATAAGTTTTGATAAAATAAGTTCCACCTCTTGGAACATACTCAATCACACTTCACAGACAAAAAATGCCAGATGCTAGCTGGTTTAAGACACAGTGGTCTGTGCTAGTGCTTCTAGCACCTCATCTGTCTAACCAGTAGCTTATTGTTCAGAGCTTGAAGGGTACAGAGTAAATTCTTTGTTCTGGGGGGAATTTGCACCATGTTTCCCACAGGAGCATTGCACCCAGCAATCACAGTGGTGTTCTGGAAGAGGGTTGTCTCAATTCTTTTTGCCAAAAATGCTCTGCTTTGGGTAGAATCAAATACTCTTTAGGCTACAGGGAGCTTTAATATGGTGAAAGAGCAATTACCTGGCAGGAAGATGAGGGCTCCAGTTTTGATCCCTGCTCCAGGTAATGTGTATTTTTCTGCAGTGAGAACTGGAGTTTGCCCTACTTTCGGGTAAGAAACCAAACTACCTTTATGTGAGGGGTCATATATGATACCATGTAATACGCTGACTCATCCTCTGATGGAAGAGCTGTAATAGCAACGTTGGTCATGATGATAGTTCTACTTGAAGTGGGACATAGGACTGACTAGACACCCTCCAGAAGGCCCTTCAAACCAAACTAAACCAAACCAAACCTGAAGCAAAACAGAGTGTTCTGCTCATACCTTTGCCCTGACCACCTGAAGATAGCCTATAATCTGGTGAATTGGGCTGCAAGGTGAGAGAGGTGGGCTTGAACACTGACTAAGGAGTGGGGTATGTGTGTGCCACATTGCAGCTGAGCCCTCTGGCCACTGAGTTATTGGGCAGAAACTGCTTGAAGTAGCTGCTATGGTATTTTGTGAATGACTATTCAAGACCCAAAATAATGAGAGGTTTCGGAGGCTATGACCTGTATGTGGACATACATGCTGTGATCTACACTGGAGGGAATTGCATATGGTCTGTCAGTCTTACACATGGGTAAGAATTTTGATTCCCTCAAGAAGCTCCTTGCTTGGCATCTGCCTTTGTCAGTCTCATTCTTCCCAGGATCGTTAGTAGTAGTGCTGAGAAGTCTCCTACTAAAAAACATCCACAGTCTTTGCACTGCATAGCAACAAAGAAGTTGTTTTCTGGACCCAACAGCGTATCTGTACGATATCGCGGCACTGTCCAGGTCATGCACTGTGCATATCAGTCTGGCTGTGCCACACAGCTGGTGTCAAGCACAAGGAAGCCCTGTGTGTTAGGAAATCCATGACTGACCAGGCACCAAAGTACCCTTCCTCCTTCGGTCCACAAAGGACAATGTAGACATTTCCTCATTTTATGGAAGCTTATATTGTCTATGGAAGCTGATGTGCTTACACGCACTTACTTGCATGCAGGCACGCATGAACTATTGATTAACAGACCTATTCTTATAGACTAAGCAGTCTGGTTTAGGCTTCAAAATTAGGGTAACTTCTCCCCTTAAAAGAACTGGAGTGCACTGCTGTCACAGGTGAGGTGAGGAGAGGGAGGGCCATCTGCTCAGCCATGTAAATTGTCATCCTTTCATTCACTTAAAAGTTTTGTCAGTTTGCTCTCATTGTAAATGTGGCCCACTGAGTTTAACAAGCTTACACTGTTGATTCATTCATTTTTCCTGGTGTGAAATGTAAACTTCAGGTTAAATTATTAAAAATGTAGATTCTTGGAGCCCAGAATTCCTTGTATGTAGCAACTATGGAAAGCAGACTGGAGAATGAAAAAACACTGCTCAGAAAATCTTAAATATTTTAGACTAGTAAAATGAATTTTTAATGCAATATGTAGTATAAATAGAATAGGTCATATATAGAGGTATACACACATAAATATATATATATACACACATTTAGACAGGTGGATAGATAGACACACATCTAGATACCAATGACAAAGTAAAACGGGTTGGTGTAAAGAGGAAGAGAAAGTAATTTTTTGTTATCATCTGATTAATATGTTTCAACCATAGCAACTGGCTTCCAAAGATAAAACACTTTGTCTCCTCCACACGTAACTTTCCTTCCCTCAGAAAAATCCCACCACATGTCCTAGTTCAGTGGTTACTGAGCTTTGCAGCTGAAGGGTTGAACATAATTTTAACAGATCAAGGGAGCTGCAATCAATACTGTATCTGCTTTGAAACTCTCATCCTATGCTTCCTGGGGCTCCTGGAGCCCATCAGGGAAGAACAGTGGACCTGACATAAATCCTTTCTTCCAGCAGCTGGGCTGGTGCTGCAGAGGAGAAGAGCATCTGCTTACAGTATGAGAGGGTCACATTACCACGGTTCCCCTGCCTGAAATGAAATGGTGGCGAT
The DNA here is from genome assembly GCA_035590275.1 of Ibycter americanus. NCBI lineage: Eukaryota > Metazoa > Chordata > Aves > Falconiformes > Falconidae > Ibycter > Ibycter americanus. The sequence continues at coordinate 9,853,679 of JAVJGI010000062.1, forward strand.
GTACGAATGTAAGCATCAGTAGATACAAATAAAGTTGCCATTTAAAACCTTGCATGGCATGACTCAAGCGACACAATTTCAAATTCAAATCAAATCACTGTAAGCGATGTCCTGATGCAGCTATCCAGAAATCTAAAGGTCTGTATGTGGGCCTTAGGCCACGGATTAGAACCACAAAGGCTGGGCTGTCCATATTTTAAGGGAGGAAAATTCCAGGTGCCCATGTCTCTGCAAATGTCCATTCCATAGGAGGATTTAAGAGGCAATCGCCCATCTGCTGAAATATGTGTCCTGTCTTTAATCATGTTTCTGCTGAATTAGCAGAAAACATCAGAAGATAATAATAATAGTACAAATATAAACAAGATTGCCAACTGTGTAATTATTAATGAAGCAAATGTTTAGAAGGAAATGGCTGCAATGAAGGTGAACCTAAATTTTATGACACCTGTAATTTTGGAAGTAGACCAAGTTGTCATGACTTACAATATCACTAAAACCCTTGTTAGAGGGAAAATGCACTTCATTTAAATCCATGAAAACCACTGTATAAGTATAGTTCATAAAATGAACTGAATTCAGTTCTAACTAAATTCTGTTTGGTTTAGTTCTAGGTAAGATTAGACTTGTTGAAATAATTCACTATTTTATTTTTCAGTTATATAAAATCAACACAGTTTTTCATTTCAACTGTAATATCCAGTTGCTCTTTACTATACCCTTGATTGGTTGCATAACTCGTGATCTCAAGGATTTGAGAAGCAATGAAAGAAAAAGCAGCAAGCCAGCAGAATGAAATTTTTATGTAAGTTACTTAGATAATTCATATCTGAGAATAAAGAAATCTGAGTTCTGTGGAATGCATATGATACTTGATGTATGTGCTTTACATATGATTTCCCTAAGGTCAAGAAAGTTAAACTGAAGTTTAATCACAAGTTTTGCTCTGCATGGATCTGAGAACCTAAGGTGAAACTGGACCAAGAAATGTATTTATGGAGATAATCCTCTTGTATTCCCATGCACCTTTCCTTTGGAAGGGAGCTATATTCCAATAGCTTTTATAATTTTCAATCCTTCTTCAACTCTACTATTTCATTTATGCTTTATCGCCACATTCTACACGCAGATATGTGCATGAATTCATTGAGAGTCATGCACATATGCACATATTTCTCTCAAGGGAAAATGTGGCCTTTAATAAATATGCAATGTGGCACAGTTGTGATTGAGGTAGGCAGTTTTAAGATGCATAACTTGATTATTTCAAAAACAGATTTCTTCAAACATGCCAAAGGCAGGTATATGTCAAGCTAAAAGTTACCTGAATTGGAGTGTAAAAGGGCAACCGAAGTATTTTTCAAATTATACAAAAGTCTGTTTGCTCATATTCCATAACTCAGAACCGGCCAGACTGGATTTTTACTACACTTTCATAATAATTCATAGTTGGGTAGTGAACAAATCTGAACAATATTAGCACAACAGATCATGTTCTTTAACCTCTAAATGTCATAATAGAAATACCTTCTCAACCATAATTATGGCACTTGCAAGTGAGATGCTATAAAAAGTAAAAAAAGATGTTTTCTTCTTTGTTTCTTATTTGAAATTTTTATTCAGGTAGCCCTCAGAACACTGTTTCTTGCTATTAAATGTCTTCAAGGAATAATACTTTAAATGCTCCCGACTGCTCAGAGCTTTTGAAGTACTGTCAGAGTTCAAAGAAACCTATGTTGTCACTGGTGTTTCTTTATATGCTAAGAATCCCTCTCTTCCTCAGAAGTAATTACTTCTAAACTGTTTTCCAGGGCTGGAAATTGTTCTGCCAATAATCATGAAGTCCAACTTGTCCTCACTACTTTTATTTTATTTCTGGAAAGTGTGTTAGATAGGCTCTCTGAATGCTCTGGGAGTTTAGTTCAGTTTAAAGTCGATACCAAGCCAAAGAGATGATCCTAATGTCCCACAGATTATTCCTCAGACTGTCAGTCAATATGATTTCACCTGGGTCTCCCTAGCTGGTAAGTCCAGTAGCAAGTAACACCAAGCATGAAAGCACATGTCAGTTGAAAACATAAGAAATGCCACAGTGGGTGAGACCAATGGTCCATCTAGCCAAGTTTGGTCTCTCCTACAGCAGCAGTGGGAAAGGCTGTTAGAATATTATTTAGATATTGCTTGCTGGCATCTGTTTTCTCCATTGTGTGTTGTTTCAGCTTGTAGACACTGTTGAGCCCTTCATTACTGCCATGGCTGAACATCCTTCTATTTTCCTTGGCATCTTCATGGTAAGAAAGTGCCATTGCTTAAATTTTATTGAACAGATTGACAAAGGAAATCAACCACAGAGTGAGAAATTAAACTTTTGTCTTCAGTTTCTTTACTAGCACCCTGTCTAATAAAGTCAGTTATCCTATTTGGCCCATGTGATTAACAAAGATATTAATTAGCAACTAACTTGGACAGAATTCTTGCCAACCCTGTTTAACCTAGCTGCTTTCATAGGTGTGCATTTGTTTAGCCTTCTTCAGTGCATATTTGTTTCCAAGATCATCCATTAGGTTTTCTTACCTGTTAGGTTCAAAGCAAAAATACGAATTATACAGACAGTATTTACTATTCTAGGTAATGGGTTTTAGCCAGAGTTTGTTTCAAGTGTTAGTGATCATATTCAGGATGACTTAAGCTCATCTTCCATAGGAAATAGGTCATCTGTTGGCCATTAGACATTCCATTAGCAGTTGAAATAGGTCAATAGGAGAAGATAGCAAACCCCTTTAGATTTAGATAGTAAGATGAAGAAACTGTCTTCAGTAAAGCATAGGAGAGGAGTTTAGCAAAGCTGACAGAACCTGAAGCAGCAAAGAAATTGGAGGCATCAAGGGGAAGTCAGTTTCCACTGATGTGCCTTTCTCTCTCAGAAGTGGCTGCTTTCCATTTATACTGGCTTCAAAGCTTATTAGCTGTAGTCTAAATTTTACAGGACCTTACTTCTCTCTTTCCCTGGAGGACTTCTTTCAATGGGTTAAAATTACACAGTGTTCTTTTCTCCTTCTTTGGTGACATGACAGTTATAAGTCAGGCTGTGGCCATGTACAACATCACTACTTATATTTTCCAAAGACACTGATGCAACAGAGATGTTAATTCAGTTTTCAAAAACTGGATGCTTAGATAATTTGATTATAAATTAAATAGGGCAGGTTTGAACATGTGTCCAAACCACTGTTCCACAGTCCTAAATTCCCTGCACATTTGCAGGACAGAGTATCTACATTTTTCTAAGAAAACTCCCAAATAATGATACTACACAATTTGTAACTGAAAAAAAATGCTATTGAGTACTGTGTCCAATGTCGTTCCATACTGATTTTCTATGTTTAAATTACAGTTTCATGAGTTATATGTAGTAAGCTTCCAATGCAGGGCTAAGAAAGCTCCTGTGAAATATCTAAGTAGCTCACAGAAACCTTTCAAAATCCTGTCAAATACAGGAAACCCTAAAAGGATCATGCAGTTGTCCCTGAAGGAATTCAAAGATGATGTAAATGTCCTTGAAAATAAAACTTTATAATTGAAAAACTGACAGGTCCATCACTATAAAATCATAAAAACCCAACTCAAATCAGACTTTTACAAGGGCTTCAACAGTGAGTTTTCAAAGAAAATCCTTGAAAGGAAATGTTGAGTTATTAATATCACAAAATCATGAACAATAGATTGTTAGGTGACTAAAATAGTTCAACCTAAAAAAAAAAAAGGATAAGCACATGGATTTGCATTTTCAATTTAAAACAATGAAATAAGAAGATCTTAAAATAATTTTGAGCCTCCACAAAACTTACAGGGAAAACCTGTGCATTGGAAAATTTTCTATCTTCTTCATTGTTTTTCCGTGTCTGATAAAGGTAGTGTCAATTTTTAATTTCTAGGATCACTTAGAGGCTAAAGCGTCTTGCATGGTAATCAGATGTTGCTTTTTAGTGAGAGTATATTGAATGACCTCTGAAGAGTTTCGAAGAGAGGAAAAAAAAGTAAGCAGTCTTCTGCTTAGTAACCAACTCTCCGATACCCCCGTTGTAAACACTACAAAAACTATGTTGTTACAAAAATTATAAAGGTAAATGCACCTTTGAGTCTGAAAGATGTTAAAAATATTTGGTAGCTGTGGTGAGTTAACCTTGGCTGGAGGCCAGGTGCTCACCAGCTACTCTATCACTCCCCTCCTCAAGCTGGGGAAGACACAGAGAAAATAATCTTGTGGGTCAAGATAAAGGCAGTTTAATAAAGCAAAAACAAAGACCACATGTGGAAGCAAAGGAAAATCAAAAGATTCATTCTCTGCTTCCCATCAGCAGGCAATGTCCAGCCACTTCCTGGGAAGTAGGGCTTCAGTACGGGTAGTGGTTGATAGAATCATAAAATCATTCAGGCTGGAAAAGACCTTTGAGATCATCAAGTCCAACTGTTAACTCAGGACTTTGAAGTCCATCACCAAACCATGTCCCTAAGCACTGCATTGACTTATTTTTAAACACCTCCAGAGATGGTGATTCCACCTGTTTCAGTGCTTGACCAACCTTTCTGTGAAAAAAAATTTCCTAATATCCAATCTACACCTCTCCTGGCTTAACTCAAGGCCATTTTCTCTCATCCCATTGCTTGTTACCTGGGAGAAGAGATCAGCACCCACCTGCCTACAGCCTCCTTTCAGGTAGCTGTAGAGAGCGATAAGGTGTCCCCTGAGTCTCCTTTTCTCCAGGCTAAACAACCCCAGTTCCCTCAGCTGCTCCTCATAAGACTTGTGCTCCAGACCCTTCACCAGCTTCATTGCCCTTCCCTGGACACGCTCCAGCACCTCAATGTCTGTCCTGCAGTGAGGGGCCCAAACCTGAACACAAGATTCCAGGTGCGGCCTCTCCAGTGCCGAGTACAGGGGGACAATCACTGCTCTTGTCCTGCTGGCCACACTGTTTCTGATACAAGCCAGGATGCTGCTGGCCTCCTTGGCCACCTGGGCACACTGCTGGCTCATGTTCAGCCGACTGTTGACCAGCACCTCCAGGTCCTTTTCTGCCAGGCAGCTTTCCAGCCACTCTTCCCCAAGCCTGTAGCGCTGTGTGGGGTTGTGGTGACCCAAGTGCAGGACCCAGCACTCCTTGTTGAACCTCTTACAACTGGCCTTGGCCCATCAGTCCAGCCCGTCCAGATCCCTCTGCAGAGCCTCCCTGCCCTCAAGCAGATCAACACTCCGCACCAGCTTGGTGTCATCTGCAAACTTACTGAAGGTGCACTCGATCCCCTCATCGAGATCGTTGATAAAGACATTAAACAGGACTGGCCCCAGTACTGAGCCCTGGGGAACACCACTTGTGACCAGCCACCAGCTGGATGTAACTCCATTCACCACCACTCTTTGGGCTCAGCCAGCCAGCCAGCTTTTAACCCAGCATAGCGTACACCTGTGCAAGCCATGAGCAGCCAGTTTCTCCAGGAGAATGCTATGGGAGATGGTGTCAAAGGCTTTACTAAGGTCTAGGTAGACAACATCCACACCCTTTCCCTCATCCAGTAGGCGGTTCTTGTCATAGAGGGAGGTCAGGTTACTCAAGCAGGACCTGCCTTTCTGGTTGCTACAGAAGACAAACGAGGAATGCCCCCTCCCCTGCCTCCTTTGTCTTAGCATTTATTGCTGAGCAGACATCATATGGTATGGAATATCCCTTTGGTCAGTTTGGGTCAGCTGTCCTGGCTTCGTCCTCTCCCAAGATCTTGCCCATATCCAGCCTACTGGGTGAGGTGGGGAAATGTTGGAGTGACAGCCTTGATGCTGGGCCAGTGCTTCTCAGCACCAGCCAAAACACTGGTGAGTTATCAACAGCTTTCTAGCTACCAGTACAAACCACAGCACTATCAGGTCTGATGTGGGGAAAGTTAACTCCATCTCAGCCAGACCCAATACAGTAGCATCTTATTTTAAAGTTTGTTTTAAAATAATTTCAAACAGGTTGTTATCTTCTGATGTCTACCATGAAAAAAAACCCCAAAGCCTCATAAAGAAGTGTCTTCTTGTTTAAATAGTCACTAATAATAATAGCAGTTGAAATTAACATGAAGACTCAGAAACTGGATAGAAGGAACTGTAGAAACTTTCTGCATAGAAATTGGAAAAAAGAACTAAGAATTGTTACAATTCCTTTTATTTGTTTTATTAATGCAAGTCTGCGCAGTATGTTTAAGCACAAAAATATGCTACTCAGGAATGATTGAACTGATAAAAAAAAATACTGATATAAGTTTTTAAGATCAAAACAGTGGTACTTTCTTTCCAAAAATAAAAATGCTGCTGCAGAGACATACACCTAAGTAATCAGTGAGGTGAAAAACAGCTGAACCTGCTTTTTTGATACCATTTTCTAGGAGGGTGATCTTCAATCACTTCAATCATGGGTCAGTGAATAAAAAGTAAGCAATTTCACTGTTGATCAGTACCTGCCATCTTTACTTGTTTACTCTAGTCTGCTGCCAGTCTCACTGGGACTGAAATGTAATCCTGGAGGAGCACAAGCGACACAGTGATTCTGACTTAATTTCTGTCATTGAGATACAACACTATATAAAATAACCAGATTTTCTGAAGACTGTAGATTATGTGTCTCTTCAGTTAAAGTGCTTGCAATATCAGTATAGGTGCAGAATAGACTCCTCAAGAAAGATTGCTCATCAGTTTCATTGAGGTCCTTCCACATATCCCTTAGAGTGGTGGGCCATTGGGTCGGGGCCCAGGAAACCGGTACATTTCCTTCTGGGGCCAACAGAAGGATCTGCTGCTTTTCAGCTTTTAGCAGGAATCTACCAGTCTTCCATGTAGTTGCTGGGCCAGGCAAGCAGATAACCTAGGCAAATGGACACTGCAAGTGCAAACTGATTCATGCCATTTTGCATGCAGAGCAAGTAACAAGCATCAGGCACCTGGGTTTGGACCCACAAACATTGGCAGATGGAGGACAAGTTGTACGTCTCCTCAGTTAGTCACTCTATAGCTAGCACGAGTGAGATACGACTAGCCATCTTCATTAAACTCGCCTTAAATTCCTTGCAAAATATTTATGACAAGTAAGGATCAGTCAGGAATCTCCTGCGAAATTAACAGAGAAGGGGAGGAGGCAGGATACAGAAATATGAAAAGTAATATGAAAATTGGGATGTTTTTGTAGATATTTTGGAGGCATGCCAAACTTCTCATTTGTATTCCTATTTGCACAATTTAGTTTGTCAGTCTTCCTGTCACATCCTGTAAAACAACAGATTAATAGAAAGAACAAGGGCACAGAACAGAGTTATATAAGTGCTTAAACTGATAATGCAAGTGTCAAACCAGTCGAGTCCCCCAGGCAGTAACTCCTTGCTCCTGCGGTGGGCAAGCCTCTGCCTCCAGAGAGACTGAGGAGAGCCGTAGGATGCTTTGGATCAAGCAGGATCTGTTTCGTAGCTTTCTCTGCTAGAAGCAAGCAGTAATGAGCGTTAAAGGCAACTTTGTTGGTGGGTTGGATAAATTTTACTATTGAAATAAACTGAATTTAAATGTACAAATAAATACTGTACCTCTGTTTAATAGGCAGAGGCAAGAGCTTCACAGCTAAACACAGCAGGCCAAATTCTGGGGTTTCTGAAGTGCTAAAGCTTCTGCCAGGTTTGATTAGAGCTTTGTATAAACTGAAAAAAGTCTTTCAGGACTTCATTCATTGTACCTGTTAATATCCCACATCTTTTGCACTGCTTTCCCTATGAACAAAACCTTGTAAGTTGAAATCAGGTTTTCTGGCAATTACCTTTCTGAGGACAAATAAGCAAACAAAAGAACCATCAACAAGCCATGCAGAGGCTTTCAGAAAGTCATTTAGAAGCCTGAAATTGTGCCTGAAAGGAGTGTTCCCCTCTTCACTGAACTGATTGCTTCCTCCTTCGGTATCTCCTCCTCTGCCCTGCAAGTGAAATATCCAGTCGTGTCTTGCTGGAGACAGTTGATGGATGAAACAGTTTTATACTGGAAATGATCTCTACACTGCTAGTCAAGCTCTTTCTGTCCCAAATGGATTCTGCATATGGCTGATTTTCTGTGTACAGAGTAAGAAGTAAACAGAGACTGAAAGATATTGGCTTTCCATCATCTGAACTGTCAGCTGCTGTACATTAAGAAGTTATCTATGCCTTTAATTGTGAGTAGGAGAGGGATTTAGAGCTTGAAGGAGCGTCCTTATTTCACAGTAAATCTACAGATAAGCCCCTCTTCCTTACTGCCCACACACAGTTCCACTGACTTTAAAATATTAAATTGTCCCTTTCCCTTCAAACGCTGGTGCCTAAAGCAAGATCTATTATCCTGAAGCTTTCTTTGTAGCTTAGACTCTAATGATATGCCGATATTGCAAACCAATAACGAAAATGAGGAAATATTAAAATGAAGCATAAGGCTGCCTTTATTACTGCCATATTTCTTTACTGCATTAATTTTGAAACATGTTTCTATGTTCTGTCTAATCCCAGTCTTAGTGTTAAAAGTTTTGATAATTGACAAGTTTCTTTCTCATGCGATGTGATCTTGGAGACAAGGTATAAGCGTGTGAGGGAGGGCAAAGGAGGGGAGGATTTTTATCTTTTAATGTGCCAGAGACTGCAAAATTTTTCTTTCAATTTAATCAGATAAAACAGGCTTCTTTTGATGTCTAATTCTCAAAGTTTGGTGAATTGCTTAGTCCATATTATGGATGGGTTTGAATTCAAGTGAGCAAATAGCTTAAGAAAATCAGGTAAATGGTCCTGTGATTAAATAAATATCTGCAGTCCCCTTGGGCTTGTCTTTATTTCTTTTGAGCTTCAGCAATCTTGTCTTGTTCCTGCAGTGAGGATACAAGAATATGTGACTATTTAGCAAAACGTACTTGTGTAAATGAGCTAATGAACAGTTGCATTTGCTTGTATTCCCCAGCCTGTCTAAGAAAAGGAGTGATTTTGCTTATTACTAGTAAAAGAGGAAAGCACACCAGAAAAATGCCTCTGTTTATCCATGCTCTATTCACTGACAGTAATTTACACTACAGTAACATTGCTCATGGAGGTAATACAAAGTGATTTCGCATTTAGGGTGAGTCTAATTGCCTTCTTTGAATCAGTGGGTGATGCAAGGGAATTATGATATAAAAGAGACAAACACTGCTTGCACCAGCTTCAGGTAGGACATGCTGTTCCTGTCCTACCTGTCTAAACAAGCAGCACAAGTCACATCATGCTGGTCACAACCTCAGAGATTTCATGTGACAAGAGTGCCCAGGTCAGGGGATGCAGAGATGTGGATGGAACTGCAACGCATCTCCAGGTGGGCTTCCTGCTGCAAGGACCCCGTAAGTCTGGGTATCGTCAATGAAAGCCATTTCTGAGTGAGCTAATGCCTCCCCTATACCCTTTGTCACGCAAAGCAGCCAATTATCCCAGTGTCAAGGATATTTGGCATTTTTACAGGGAGATGCATGACTACAGATAGTTTATTTTTGCCCTGACTTCCATTTTTTAATCCTACTGTCCTCTTTCTTTCCATTCATTTCATGAAAACAAATCTCTTAACACGTAGAAAGAGGCATACTGAAAATAAAATGTCAGATAAATTATAGGAATAAAACATTTTGACATTGTGCAACTTCTTTTAAAATGAGAGGGTGCAATAATAGCATTTGGCTTGGTATTTCCTCCAACAAAGAGGTAATCTATTTTCATAGCTACCTTATAGGACAGGATGATGTTAAAGGAATTTTCAATAATTTGTGGGAATTTTTGTGCTTAACATCTGTCTTTCCATTTTAATTGAGTTAATAAAATTCTCCTTTGTGTTCTGTGTGTATTTTGATAAGCATTTAGTGCTAAAATTTTTAGGTAGAACTTCAAGTAGCTCAGAGTAGCATTTTGTGTGCTGAACAATGATGAATAGAAAATATAACACTCTTTCTTTTCCCTTTTTTTTTCTAAGATGATGAAGTGGAGTGTATGCTGTTACAAAACCAGCAGAAATGACAAAGTATTCTTTATGAACAGTGCAATCATATAACTCGATGAATGTACAAACCTATGTAGAAAAATGAGAAGACTTTGACAATAGCACCTGAGATGGGCTTAACTCCATATTTACTGGCCTCTGAATGCAAGCAATTTTTGTGTGCTTAAGCAAGTATTCATAATGACACTACATTTTAAAGAGAATAGTATTCATATTATTCTGCGGCTACTTGGCTACAGGGAACAGAAATATATCTACATAGTGAGAAAACAGGCAAATGGAGGTTCAATAAAGCATTAAGTAACATCGCTAATGACAACCACAAAATAAGGTGGTGGAAAAAGAAGGGAGCCAACCACTGACATTGTTCAACAACCCAGAAAAGCATAATATTAATCTTGAAATACTGACTTGTGGACTACCCAGTAAATTGCATAAATTACTTAAGGGCCTTTAACATTAGAGTGTTTAATGATTTATGTCATTTGCAATACACAGCATGTCACATCCTATTGCAATACTCCATATGTTAAGTGTAACCATCTATCCAGGCTGCTGTTGCTAAATTTTCCTACCTCCTGGTTGGTATATGAGAGAATAAAATTCCATCCCTTTATATAATTTAAGGAAACAAAATGAAACTAAAGCTACATGGAAACCATTTGTTGTTTTGATGTTGAAATTTCTCCTCTAAGAATCTATCTAGAGCCAAGAGTTTTCCCAATCGGACAGCAGGGCTGTTGGTTACAACTGCTTGTCAAGAAGCTGACTAACAAAAAAGCAGATAGTTTCTGATAGTTAACAACTTTATTCACTTAGCTTATTATTAGCTTAGCTTAATAGCTTCTCAGCATTATTGAACACTGCCAAGTTAGTTAGTTGTTAAAAATGTCTCTTAGAAGAATTCCAGTCTTCTAAGAATTTTGGGAATTTCAGGCATTTCAATGACTGTCTTCACTGATGCTTAATTTGCTTGAATCAATTAGTAATATTACTGGACCTTGATTCTTGCCACTGATCTCAAGATGTTTATAAGTGGATCAAAGAAAATCTTTAGAGTCTTTGATATTTTCCTCATGAGTAAATGAAACCTGAACTGATGAAGCTGGCTATTTACTGAAGTGGTGAGTAACTATGGAATTTCATGACTCCAAGACTTTGGTTTAAATCTAGTTTTCACCTACAGCAATTGAAAAATTAATTGATGATAGATAGGAGAGCTATGTCAGTTATGTTGGTGGTCACAGTAAGAGAAATATTTAAAAAAAAAAAAATATCCTCACCTTTTCAGTTCAGTATGGGCATTTACATGTTCTTGTGCTGAACAGTCCCTCTTTTTAAATTTGGGTGTAGACATCAGGAGCCTGACTGATGTTGCGTACATATTAGAGCATGTTTGCGGATATATATGTGTGTGTGTCTATACAGATTCACACTCAGACAATTCATTTTGCATCTTCTGGGATGAATGCAGTGTGAGAAAGGAATTTTGTATCAACTAACAGGAACTTTCTACAATAAAAATACAGAAAAGTTACTGGAACAGAAACAACTAGGGATGAGTTTTGCAACATGCTAAAAACCTTTATTTTGATACATGGGACTGAGTTGTATATGTCTGGTTTGAGTCTGCTGAGCTAGAGCTGGAAACTGCATTTTGCAGGATCAAGCAAATCCCAGTGAGATTTTGCCAACAAAGATTTGACTCATACAAATTGATAATATATACTCTGAAATCTTTGTCATTTGAACATTTTTACAGCAATAATCATCTTGCAACAGGAATCAGCATAGTCATGTTGTCTCAGAAGACAGTACTGATTAACCACTTGAAAAGGCAAAGGATGTGGAAGCATTTGACCTGAAAAGCTGGTTTTCCTCATTTTAATAAATGGTCCTTATGCTAACCCACCTCTGTCACTAATCAGCTCAAAACCCTCCATCCACAAAACACAAAGGGGGAGGCAGAGTTGGTCTTCTAGGGTTTTTAAGGAGAAACTATGGGGGGGTTTATTCTTTTTTCCCCCTGCCTTTCTCTCCTGTCCCAGAGAAAGCCCTCATCTTCTCTCTCCACTCCTGAGTTCTTTGTTCATGAGCAGAAGAAAAGATTGATCTAAAAGTACTAAGAGACATGCTTCTATATTTATTTCAGCTTTAAGAATAAAAAGCAATGCCTGATCAAGGCTTTCACTTCAGTGTTACAGAGGTTTTTCACTGACTTTTAAAACTGTGAGATCAGTCAAAACAGCTCCATCACAAAAAAATTAAGGTTCAGAAAGTGTATTGTTAAAAGTAAATGCTAGTGCTAGAAAGCAAGTGAGTAATTTTTTTCTTCAAAAAAAAAAATAGAGCTTAAAAGTCATTCACTATACTAGAAGGGTTTCACAATCACATCCTGGTGCCAGGTGTGCCATTTGATGATAGATGTTTAATCAAATTTCAAATTATGTCTTATTTGCAAATGCAAGATATGACTTTGGCTTTGCAAATCAAAAATGTCGCTTTGGCCTTCTTTTCAGATACATTTTTAACATAAAGAATCAAAGAGTAGTGACATGAGAAAAAATGTTTGAGAATGTTTAATTTGGCACTAAACAAGAACTTCATAATGAACACTGATAGATTTAGCTGATGTTTTTTGTCCCACTGATTACCTTTGTAATCTTCTGTGCAGGTTATGAATGAGATGGATTTACTCAAGTGGTTCACTTATTTATTATGAAGCACTTCGTGTAACAAGAGCACTGTTCTTCTATGCTATACGGCTTTTAAGTGGATCAATACGCAATGAAATTACTTACATAATATTACTTTAAATGTGCTGATTTACGAATAATACTAGTTTCAATTTCCCCTTTGTACTTACAGACATAGATATATTTCCAGCCATAATCTTTGAGAAATGCAAAAAATCTTCTTCTACTTTTCTTGGTTCCACCTTTAATTTTGTTTGGCTAATGTTAGTGTGGTTTTATTTATTTTGTTAATTTTCAGAATTTAGTATTTATAGTCCTTTTGAGTTAGCTCAGTCTGGGCTTGGGCTATTGGCAAGCTGGTATAAAATGGTTTAAAAAGTTATTTCATTAGCTTCTAACAACAATATGTCTTCATCATTGGAACACTTTTTGTTTGTATTGCTCTTGTATCTTATAATCGGAAAAAGACATTTGAAATATTAGGACCAGATTCTGGGAGGACCATGTGCAGATCTTTCCTTATGTAGAGCACCTTGCTTGCTGAGAAAAGTTCTGTTAATGCTAAAATCATTATGTTGCACATTAAGGTCAGGCTCTGTCTCTGTGATCTCTCAAGACCTGGCAATGCCACATGCAGTTAGTGTTAGCGAAATGATGTCCCTGTAGGTGGAGGACAGACACCTTTGGAGAGCAGAGGTCCACCTGGAGCTTTGGCTCTGACAGCAGCTGTTCCTGTCTCCTTCCATTAGCTGGAAAGGGAACAGACCGGTATCTAGATCTCTAACCTTTAGAAAGCTGGGCTTAGGTGAGAGGAATTGCAGCCTCAGTGACCTAATGCATTACTGCAGAACTTGCCCTGCTGGGGTAAGGGTATGGCTGACAGGGCGGTGGCACCTCAGAGCAGCGCTGCAAAGATGCTGACCTGAGCATTTGCACGGAAGGGGCAGGCGGTAATCATCCCAGAGGATGGCTCACTGCTGTGCACCATGGCAGCCACGGGCACCCCAAGCTGTCCTGGCACCAGTCCTGTTCCAAGGTGTTAGAGCGTGGGAGGATGTGCACTTCCACTGCGCACTGCTGGCAGCGTGTGTCCACAGTCCAGCTTGCTGGCTGAGCATGGGGCTGGTGTGACGGCAAAGAAGGGCTTGGGGTGAACATGGCAGGTGGGTGAAGAGATGCAGCTGGGTCACAGCTAGTGATGCTGGGGAAAGAGCTGAGGAGACAGATTGTATATCAGCACAAATGGTCATAACCAGTGGGTGGTGAAGGAAAGGACAGTGACACACTTTTCCCTGCACACACGCATGGCTTGACAGAGAACGAGGAACTGCTGTTATTACCACCCAAGCTACCTTCAAAGACAACTGAACAAATTAAGTTTGAAACACCATGCTTTTTTATTATTTTTAATTTTTAATTATTTTAATTTATTTTTATTCTTTTCAAAAAATGTTTTCCCAGTGCCTCTTGCTCCCAGAGCACATGTTGGGACCAGAGTTCTTTCACTGAAAAATCCTGACACATATGGGATAAAATACTGCTTAGTAAGACTTCATTAAATAACTTCTATTATTCAAGAGTTGTGCTGTCATGAAAAGGCTTTTTTCTCATCTTTAAATCTTCTTTTAATGATGTGTTTTTCATTTAGTTTGTTGTAAGGAAATTACTTGAGTTGTCTTACTAAAAGTTTAAGCAGTCTTTATTCTGTAACTGAAAGGATGCACAAAACCAAATCATTCCAAAGATATATATCAAGTGTATACTACAGAATCATCTCTTTTGAATCAATTTCGTAAAACCACTTAAAATCATATAGTGAGACATAAGACTTATAAAAAAACCCCAGGTACAATGAATTTTAAATATGCAGAATGAACTTAATTTGTGCTTGTTTGCGAACATTTATTACTAAGAGACATTTAAAACAGAATGAGTGATGTTTACAACTGGTTCACTCACTGACCTCTTACCACTTCCAGCACTTCTGTAACGGAGATAAACTTCTGGAAAATTATTATTGCTTTGTAATGAGTTGTAAGGGTGCAGAGTAAAAAGTGACTCCTCTATTCACCCAGTTGTAGCATGGAGAGCAGGATGGCCATCGCTGTATAGGCTCGTGTACTTTACCAAGGCCTTATGGAGAAATTTTGGCCAACTCTAGCATTGTAGCTAGGTCTGTAGTTCCCAAAATAAGCTTCTGCATACGTGCCCTGCAATATATCTCTGAGGAGATGGTCAGGTCTCCCTGCTGTCGAGGAAAATCTTCATGCAGACTCAGAGTAATCCAGCCCAGGAAAGCCTGAGTACCACATATTTTTCAGTGATTTAGAGGCCCAGGATTCTCTGATAATAGGCAAAGAAGAGATGTTTTCAGTTTTTATTGCTCGATAGGGCTTGATTTGTGTGATTTAGCCCAACATATAGCACAAACCATAATGCCTGACCAGATATGCTGTGTTAAAGCCTGGAGACTTTTGTGGTACTGAAGCACGAGAGTTCTCAGGAAATTAAACTGTGCAACAGACAGAAAATGCAAGAAACCAGAAGTGTCAGTGGTGCACAGTTGTATTAGCACAGGAGCGGGTACCTGTGCTGGGCAGCAGCCTTCCTCTGCTCCTCTTCCACAGGTGAGTAAGGGGCAGTCCAGCGTCTCCCTGCGCTAAAAGTGCTTTTGAATTCTGGACCAAGCTGCGCCTGGAAATAGATGGGCATGCACAGCGCCTACAGAGGGCACGTGGTGCAGGCTCTCTGGCCATCCCTCCTGTAGCCCCTGTCTTGAAGGAGTCCTCAGCAGACACATCCACCTGATTCTTGATCTACACGTAGCTCATGAGCAATGGATATGTCACCTCCAGCCTGAATAGATCTCCCCAGCTGTGGTAGACACATAGCTTGTCCCAAAACATTGCTGGAATTCTCCCAAGAATGAGAATGCCCTCCATCCCTGTCCACCCAGCACTGTCTGTCGTGTCTTTGTGGCCTGGGACATTCCTGTGAGAGTGGCTGTGCTGCACACACAGCCAGCTGCCCTGTGTGCCATCCCCGTACTGCACCAGGTGGCGATTCAGACAGCTCTGTGCGTTTGTCAGTAACTAAGGTGAACTTCATTCTCAGGTGTGACTATCTTCCTCACAAAAAGGGATACAGAGGAAGGAGTTTAATCTCTTTGTATTGAGATACTAGGACAGGCATAGGTGATCTTGTTAGGTGCTACCAGGAGGTGAACAAATTAAAATGTAAGAGTCATGACCATGTCAGACTTTCCAGTCTAATTCTTGCCTTGAGCCAATATGTGAACAATAATTATACTCTCCGGTGAGCTGCTCTGTGGACACGAGTAATTATAATTCCCGATACACAAAAACATGTATCTCATTATAATGAAACACAGAAGTAAACAAAATAAAAGGACTAGAACTAAATGTTCAGGATGGCATTTATATGCTCGGCTTTAGTCAGTCAGCTCAGGTTTTACATAACAAGGAAGTCTGCATATGGAAATCTGGCCTTAGAAGTGGAGTTTGTGTGGAGTACTCATTAGAGGTATTTGTCCAATACCTAAAAAGAAAATGGTTACTCAGTTCAAATATTTCATTAGGTAGTAATCAAAGTGAGAAGTTTGCAGAGATACACTGCTTCTACAGTTAAAATACAATTCTATGCTCACATTTCTGTAGTAACTAGCTCAGTAACAGGAAATAATTCAGTATTCCAGCCCTATTTCATTAAAATCCTAAAGTACTTACTAAAAAGTAAGTATAAAATTATAAAATTGATGTGGCTAAATGTAGTTAGTTACTGTAGACTCCTCTTAGAGTCAGTGCAGATCTAGGGAGCAACTCAGTTCATCCTAGAGCAGATGTCTTAAATATACTGTAGATATGTGTATTTAATCAAAAGAATCTACCCCAAGAATATAAAAAGTTTAGACTTAGAAATCCAATCTCCATGTGTTCAGATTTCATTAAAATAAATCTGATACCAGACTTTCTAGGTATCCACAAAACGTATAAATCTTACCAAGCAAAAAGCTGCAGTGATGGCCACTCAGCTGTTATGACAAATTTGGCCATCAGTCAGTTCAGTTCAGTCTGATTTTTCTATTTTCGTAGGGAAATTGACTACATGGCTACATAAATTCACATCATTTCCAGCATTTCCACATTTCCTTACCTGAAAGAATACAGCACTGGAACATGTACGTGGTGGAAATCCTGATGACAGTGAAGTCAAAGGGAATGTTTCCTTGATTTCAGAAATGCCAGGATTTCACCCAGGGACAAGAATGGTTGTGCCATGTCACCACAGATCTGCACAGGGAATGAAGATAATCCCCCAAACTTCAAAAACAAAGCCAAATACCCCCCCCTTGTCTGGTGGGTTCCTCATTTCATGTCCCATCAAGGCATCTGCAGGCAACTCTGTCATAGGGAACAGGGTGTCTTGTGCTTGAAATGTGAACAAAGAAATGAGTGCTGGAGTTCAGCGATGAGTCACATCTGGCAAGTGCATATTCCTGTGACTTCTGAGCAGCACTGCTCTGCTCTGCTCCACAGAAACATTTTAAATGATGTGGGAGATATTTTATATGGAGAAGCAAAGCACTCTTTACATGACTCAAAGATCTTGTTATTATTTTATCCCTTATTCAAATTAATCTTTAGATCAAGATTGTATTAATACTCATAATTAATTTGGCCTTGCGTAATGCTTTTAATCCAAGTATCTCACAATACTTCTTGAGCATTATCTAATTAAGCTAGTCACAATATCTCTGTGATGTAGTCAAGGAATCTGTGGCTCGTTTCATCCACTGCCGAGAAGCAGTCACCTCTGGGGTCAAGTAAAGCAGCTGTTCAATAATGCATAGTGGCATTGCGCCACACTTTGGGAGAGGGAGTGAGAAATAGCATCCCTAATTGGAACAACAGGGAGATTAAGGGAGGAAAATGTAATTATCCGTAATTTCAGATTTAAAGGTGATAACTCGTCTTTTCCTCTGAAGATTGTCAAAGGCTTTTTAATGTCCAGTGTTTTTTTAGCGCATGAAACAGATGTCTCATAAAATACCACAGGTCCTCTGGTACCCTCTGGTCAGAGTCTGAGAGGAGTTCCTTACCTTGTCATGATTTGATGACCTATTTTACTTTGAAATTCTGTATCTACACATAGCATTTACTTGCCCAAAGTAAATAACTAGTGTGATTCTTTGATCAAAACCTGTAAGCGAGTGCCAGTATTTAACATTTCTCCCTATGAGGCTTATTTCAGGTAGTGTTATTATCCCCACAGTACAGAATGAAGCTGAAACACTGGGAAAATAAATGATCTTCCTCTACATACTGAGAAAGCCAGTGATTAAAAGGTCATCAAATCTTATTTTCCAGGCCTATATTAGTTTGCTAAACTCTCCCTCATCCTTCTTTCTGCCTGTTAAAATATCCCTTACATTCAGTCTGTACGACAAACCCTTTCTGTATTTGATTAAAATACAGCTTGAACACAGAGTCTAAAATATTGTGCCTAAGAGGAGAGCTTTCACATATCCATTCTCATTCATGCCTCTACTAAAACAAGTTTTAAACAAACAAAACTACTAACCCCACTAATGCAGAAGTTCCCCAAGTGTCTTTTGGACAACTGCTCCCCAAAGCAGGAGCACCCCGTTTGTGCCTACTGCTGCTTCAGCCCAGACCCATCCCTGCGGGAAAATGCAACAGGCACCTGTCAGTCACCCAGGCTGTTCACAGCTTCACAGGCTGAGGTGTGTGGGACACAGGGCTTCGGGAGTGTGCCAGAGTGGGGACAAATGACTTCACATGCAGTTCCCTCTTCTCAGGAAGGGGCAGGAGGAGCAATCCCATGAACAGGATAGTCACTGAAAACAGCATTAAACTTTTCACAGGTTCTTGCAGCCAGATCAGGCTGTAGTGATCTCCTGTAACCTCCTCTGCAGCATGCAAAACAGCAGATATCACTAAGGAATTTTTGCATATGATAAAAAACTGACCTTCATTTAGATGCTGAGAGACAAAGGAACCGTTGTGTCTCTAGGTAAAGTATTGAAATGGAAAATTACACTCACCACTGAATACCAGAGATTTTACTGAATCTCTGGTGGCTCAATCCCAATTATAGGAAAACATGTTCCTTGTAGGTATTTATAAACAAGCTTGCTGAGACTGGGGTGGAGCCTAGGTAGCCCAGATATTTTGCCAGGGCCTAGAAAAGCCAAGAGGGCCATAAAATTCACCTTTCTCCATTCTGCTTGTAGCATAGCCGTTTTTCAAACCTTGACTTTCATGTCCACATCTTTTCAGTTCTTCTGTAACAGAATGTGTATTCTTATGAAGCAAGAAAATGGAGGAAAAATGATAAGGAACATGCTAAGGATTCCTGATGATTATGAAATTTTGAGACAGGACAGGCACTACTGTAGCACCTGGAAGATCCAGGTCTTAAAACATAGGAAATTATATAAAACCATCTATAATCCCAGTATTTTTACTATCTAGTAATGACATAATCTGCAGTGATTTGTACCATCCTCCATTTTATGAAAACTCTGAGAACCGATGTACATCGTTATCATCAAGGGAGCAGACAGCCAACATGACCATTCCCAAGTTGAAAACACCTTTGCAAGATGACCCTTTAAGCAGAGCTCCTATGAGGATGAAAATTCCAGTTCCTGGATGATTTAATTTCTCCCCAAATCTTGATGCTTTCAGATACTTTGTGAAAGAACTATTCTAGGAAAAAAAAAAAAAAAATCTATCAAAGTTCCTATTTCCAGTATTCTGATTATAGAATAATTACAATTTTGAAACAAAGTACTTCCTGAAGGGAAAAAATATAAATAAATGTTTCAGTCTGGAAAAGTATTGTAACAAAAAGTTCTGACATGCTCTGTTTAGCTCTATGTTATTTGGGTTTAAATTCACACAGTTTCACATTTCACCGGAGCAGAACATCTGTCAAAGTTTTAATAGCTTTTGTTGTGTTCCTTAAGCAACTTCAGTCACTTTAAATAAATAAATAAATAAGTAAATAAATATATACTCTGTATTTCAGGAAGAATTCTTTAAAAAGGAAGTTAAATTCTCTTTCCAATTCTGCCCAAAAGTATGCACATTTCCTTCTCAGTAGATAATAAATTCCAGATGGCTGTATTAACTATGTTCACTGTGGTGTGCATCATGAACAGCTGTAGCACCACGGTCATAGTGGCTGCACTTATATTTTCTTTGTAGAAAAATGCATGCCCTTTCTCCTCAGGAAAGAGGAAGAACATCTCTAGACTCTGCTATTAGTACATGTGAAACGAGAAGTTTGTCACATTGCAGGCCAGGGAAACACACATTGAGTGGGGTATGAAGTTAACTTCAGGGTGCTAGAAGTTAGAGAAGTCAAGGTTGAGCTCTTCATAGCGATGAGAGATATGGACTCCTAGGTGATTCATCTCACTCCACATGAGTTACCTCATTATACACCATCACTAAGTCAGGGAAAATAATTGCAAGTTGGAAATTCCTGTTATTCTCTGCTGACACTAACGGGAGCCAAAGGTAACTAATTCACTCCTTGATAAATAACTTTGTCTAAATTTTGCTGAGATGATCCTACCCTAAGTGCCTACAATTATCTTCAAATACTATTTTTAAACTGCTTATGGATTTTGATAGCCATTCCTAAAACCAACAGGAAGGTATCCAGTCTGGGCAAATTCCAGGGATTACATGCCTAAGGGTGATGCTAGAGCAGTGACATTAGCAGTGCTAAGCGTGCGGCAACAGTGTATTATGAACTCATATTTCAGGTCTAATTCTTCATACAATATTGCATTTGACTGAATGAATGAATGAATGTGTTGTTTGAATATTGCTACACCTGTACCTGCTGCTGTACCTAAAGTGGATGAAACATCACAGCACAGTAGATATTACAAAAGACAGTGCTGTATCCAAAGCAGAATGACCAGATGTCTTGGCTTGGCACAGATTTGTGGATACTTTGCTATATGCAGAGCATACGAGACCTTTGATCTTATTTGCAGAAATTTAGAGACAGATTTAGGTCTCAAATATGTATGTGCTAGTGCAAAAATCTAGCTGAAGCAATCAGAAATGTTAAACAAAAGAACTGCTCTGTGTCATTGCTCTGTTAGGATTCAGAGGCACTTAGGGGGGAAAGCGTAGACCACAAGCTGCACCAACACAAAGGGACTGAACTTTCCTCTTAATGGTTTTGACACATCATGCTAGCAGAATAGCAGAAATACCTAAATTAAACATTAATTTGGGTATCTCCACATTGTGCGGCATTCTGACATATTCTAAGTTGCCTTCAGTGGGACTGCACAGATGTTACAGAGGAGACAGTAAGCCAATTCTCATAACTTTACAGCATATGTTTTGCTGTACTGCTCAGATCTGCCTGGCTTTACTAGCCAAATTCAAAATACATGAAATGTCAGTGATTTCTCTCTAGTTGTAACCATTTACTCCATGGCAAAATCGGATTACTGGTAGAAAAGGAAAAAAACAGGTGATGGGGGAGTATAAACAAGAAAAAGCAATGAAGATTCTCTTACAAAAATTTTCAAGAGTTATTTGCGCTGAAACAAATGAAAGGGCATCTCAAATGTTAAATAGTTCAACATCCTACCCAATAAACCATACTTAACTGACTATACAAATTAAGATCATTATAAATAAATTCAGCCCCCACACAGCATTAATCAAATATAGAATCAAGGCAGACAGAACCCCAAGTACAAAAGGAAACATCTCGTTTCTCAGTCATACCCAGTCAACCAGGCGAACAGATGGCTTAATAGCATGCCCTGAAACGTCTAATTACATGAGAAACTTTGTATAGTTTTTCTGGACTTTTAATTGGTATCCCAACTGTGTGTGAAGAGAGCCAAATGTTTTAATAGACTAAATAATAAATATCAAGATAGACTGTTACAGCATGTACAAGACCTTGGTGGGTTATTGTTAATGTGGATTTTAAAAGTGAGGCAGTGCAGGGAGGTATTCAGCCCTGTGAGTCCAGACTGTCATGCAGACAAGCTATACTTATTTCTTTGGAAGTCTTCCTCATAACAAGTTGGGTACCTTACCATCCCACAAAACAGAAACAAGAGGTGTGTGATAACAGATTTAGGGTCAGTAAGAATTTAGCCTACATAAATGGCATGAAAGGAGCAATGGCTGGTAACTATAGCAACTAATAAAACCCTAAGAAGAGAGGGGAATTGACGTTACACATCAGCATGCCAAACTGAAATGTAACAGTATGACTAAAAGATTAACAATATATTGCAAAGATCTAATAATTTAATCTACTGAAATAATAAAATATTTTATTTATATTGTTAAAAGAATTAATGCAGATTTAATGACTAAGATGTAAATATCTAAAGAGCAGCAAAACAATGTATAGTCAAGTTCACAAAATCTTGTTAACAAACAACAGACACAGAAACTAAGCATTGAGGCAAGAAAATATCAGCAACAGCAAATGTGTTTTCCAGTGTGCACGGAATTCAGAAACTTATCTAGAGATATCGGATCTATACCTCTATTGCCCAAAACCTTGTATAATGTTTCCCTCTAGTAGCACAAGCCACAGGAAAGCATCAGAATGCTGCTATTTTGGTCACATCGTTTAATCCAGGTTGTGGTCATGCTGTTTAACCACATTATATATTGTGCTGGAATTAGAAAAGCTGTTTAAAAATGGTGTTGCTTTGATGCTTAGAAACCTTCTTTTCAGGATAGATTTATTAATGGCCAGTTTATATCCGTTTGTTCTGGTGCCAGCAGTGGCTATTAGTTCAAATAGCTTTTATCTGGTGTATTAAGATGCAATATTATAGACATGCAACATTTTGTTAGACGGTGAAAAACAAGTTCCTCTCAGAAGACAGAATCACAGAGTGGTTTGGGTTGGAAGTGACCATTAAAGGTCATGTAGTCCAACCCCCCTGCCATGGGCAGGGACATGTTTCACTACATCAGGTTGCTCAAAGCCCCATCCAGCCTGGCCTTGAACACTTCCAGGGAGGGGGCATCCACAACTTCTCTGAGCAACCTGTTCCAGTGTCTCACCACCCATCGTAAGGAACTTCTTCCTTATATCTAATCTAAATCTACCCTCCTTTAGTTTAAAACAGTTACCCCTTTCCTGTCCCTACTGGCCCTGGTAAAAAATCTCCATCTTTCTTATAAACCCCCTTTAGGTACTGGAAGGCTGCTATAAGGTCTCCCTGGAGCCTTCTCTTCTCGAGGCTGAACAACCCCAACTCTCTCAGCCTTTGCTCATAGGAGAGGTGTTCCAGACCTCTGATTGTTTCATAACCTTTCTTTACCCTAATTATCTTAGAGTCTTTCTCTGCTTTTCAGCATGTTTAATTCACTTGTGTAACCAGATACAATTGTACATTACACTCCAGGTAAACTCTTGCAAGAGAACTCTTTAGTACTTCCCTGTCCTTGAGGATATGTTTTCTTTTTATATGGCTGTATCATGTCAGTCTGTCACAGGATAGCTACCAGCTATCAATTTTTTTTCTTGGCCTATTGTTCCAACAGGTGAGCTAATTTTCTGCAGAAACTATAGAAACTACTCCTTAATCCTTGGCCTTGCATTTTGTGCTACTGAATGTTGTCCAAGTTTTATTAACTCAACCATCAGCTCAACTCATCATGGTGAGGATAATAAGCATATTCCATTATGCTTATTATACCTGTACATGTGGCTGTGTAACAACTGAGCCTTATCATTATTATTTATACATGTCCTCCAGCATATACCTGGAAAATTGCAATCCCAGTAATAAGAATTTGCTACAAATATAGCGATCTCTATTCACCTTGTCTACAGAATCTGTGGCAGTACATCAAGAACAGCCCCAGTGAAATCTCTTTTGCAATCCCTCCCATAAACAACTGACCAAAATCCTTTTTGTTTTCATCAATCTAACCTTTATTTCACTGTTGGTTACTAACATGGTAATTCTCAACCCCACCAATTTAATCTTACCTTTCCTAGACAGCACACAGCTTTCTTCCACTGATGGTTGTAGTTTCATTATGCTTCTTGTTGCTGTACAGGAAAGAATCATAGAATCATTGGAAAAGACCTTTAAGATTATTGGGTCCAACCATTAACCTAGCACTGCCAAGTCCACCACTAAACCATGTCCCTAAGTGCCACATCTACATGTCTTTTAAATACCTCCAGGGATGGTGACTCAGCCACGTCCCTGGGCAGCCTGTTCCAATGCTTGACCACCCTTTTGGGGAAGAAATTTTTCCTAATACCAACCTAACCCTCCCCTGGCACAACCTGAGGCCATTTCCTCTTGTTCTATCACTTAAGATCCAGACTGATCAGCAGTACTGTACACATATTTCCAAGAACAAAGAAGGATACAAGAATTAAGGACAATGGGCGATCATGGTCATAAGGTCTGTTGTGCTAAACTGAAAGCAAATCCTGTTCTACGTAGGTGCAAAGTGTAACAGAGGTGAAATAACCATGTAGAAGGTATAATGCCTGAAATTATAGTGCTTCCCATTTTGGTTTGTATAGTTAGCCAGTATGACACACCTTCTCAGCTATCTTTGCTATCTCCTTATCACTGTTTACAGGGGAATCTGGTTGAATCTCTCTTTACTGCAGTCCATAAAGGGTGTTTTTTTCCTCTTAAACAGAGCAAAAATCTTATGGAGCAAGAAAATTTACAGTGCTAGGCCTACTACCAGCCAGCAGTTAACCCAAAAGCTCCCTCTCTGTGTAGTACTACAGGTGTTTTCTGAACTCTCTGTGGTGATTTATCCCTGAGGTTCCTAGTGCTCATTGCCCAAATGCTGGGACTCTCTATAAAGTCCTCTCCTTGCCCTTTCATGCAGATCCTACTTGCTAACTCTATATGGACTGCAACTTTGCAAAAAGCCTGGCTCTCAGGCACTGCCCTCTCGTGCCCATTTCAGCTGCTTCTACCATGAAAAAGCTAAGCTTCATTTATTGAGGTTGTGGACCCCAGTCCCCCACCCCTCCCTGGGGATTTAGTCCAGCTGCAGTTCTGCAATGCATACCCAAGCACTCAGTAGACAACATGGTTATGTCTATACAAGTAAATGCACCAGTCCCAAGGTCCACTCACTAATCCCCAGGCCAGTTGGCTTTGACTGGCTGTGCTTGTACTGTTCGTTTTTCTCATTCTCCAAAACAGAGTGGCCACTTCCAAACTGCTGGTTGTGAATGGACCCTGGCATGGGCCAGCCTGTGCTGTGGAGCTGCTCAGGAGGGTACTAGTTCACTCAGTTCAAAATGTACCAGGGACTGGTTTAACGATTCATCCATGCATACATTTGATTGCATCAGTTTAGATGATCATTGAAGACAGCCACAATAATGCTCATACTCTTACATTTCAGTTACAGCACCCATATGTGTGCATTTTCCTTTGTGCTCCTGAGAATTACCCCTTCTCAGGGTTGGATGTTAGAAGTAGTGTCAAAACCTTTATTTGCAGCTATCAGCAGGTCCGGATGTTCAAGAACTTCTCAGATTATAGCTTTTGAAGTACAGAGATTTATGCCTGGCAATTAGCATTTTTGTGCCCCCATATCTCACCTTTCATTGGCATACAGGCAACCTGCTTGTAGTGCAGAAGCCTGTGGAGTCTACCCCTTTGTGTAACGACTTCCAGAGCCTGGAAAAGTTTCCTTGTATTTCAAAAAATCTACAAAGAAGTACAACAAAGATAGCCTTGTTTAAAACTGTAAAGAGCTAAAAAGTAACCTCTCTGCTCTTTAAGTATCATGACAACTGCCATGCGAGAGGTAGAGCTGTAGTATTGGAAGTCTTCCAGGGTGGAGAAATAGGATAAGAAATAGGATAAGAGGAGTAGCATTAGAGAAACACAAAGCCCCCATATTACTCACAGGATGCTTGCTCTGCAAGATGTCCAAAGGAAAGAAGATTGCTGAAGTGATGGCAAGACGGGGAGGCAGAGGAAAGCTGAGCTTGGGAGAAAGAAAGCTAGTATCAGCAATCCCAGGAGCTTCAAAATACTTAGATATATTGTCCAAGTTCTCCTGTTCTTATGCTGAACGAAGAGTCAGACCATGGGAATTCAAATAAGGAAATTTTGAATCTGTCAGAAAGGGCCATGAGAAAGCAAATTATAGATAAGAAAAGAAGAAAGTTATTTGGAAATACTATTTTGCATGATAATGGACAAGGCAAATAACATTCTGGATGAAATCACCTTACACAAATAGGGAAGGTGAAACACAACAGCCCTATAATTGAATACAGTCCTAACTAAGATGACTACTTCTGATAAGTATTCAGCACACAGGATTGCAAGTTCATAAAAAACCAAGAGAAAGCACATCCCAGAGACACCTACATGTGTGATCACAGTTTAACCAATCAGGCAGATGAATAAATCAAGTGAAGATTAAATATATTAAAATTCTTAGCATTAGATAGAAAAAAGAACAGAAAAAACCTTGTTTGCAAGAGAACACATCTATTCTGCAAGAGAACACATCTATTCCTTTGGAATAAGAAATATGAAGGAGCTTTCTTTGTAAAACTGTGAAAATAATTCTCAACTAGCAATACATAGTGTAACTCTGTAGGTAGTTATTCTGCATTTAAATTAGATGTATGCAGCAGTTAGGAGTTGCTATCAGAACAGGATAAGCCATCTGACTTGTGTGACAATGTGTTTGCTATTTCCTATCTAGTTGTGTATTTGCTTTATTGTTTTTCAGTTTTCATTCCATATCTCCACAGCTCTTTGCTTCTTCAAAATAAAAATAGGTAGACTGAGGCAGAGGTATTGTTTACTAGGTGCTTATTACAGGGTGGCTGTTAAATAAACTGATTGGGGTTTCAGAAACCATCACACAACTAATCTAGATCAAGGTGCAAGGTCACATAGTCAAATTAAGCCTTGTTTCCTGTGGTTTTCATGGTTATTTCTGGGCTTTCAAATTAGACTAGACAAGGAATCCAGTTATTGCAAGCCTGTCACATTACAGATAGAAATTACTTTAATTGAAGCACCTGTCCACTGAAAGGCACTTTATGCATTAGAATAGTTTTCAGACCTTCACATTCTGAAAGATACAATTTCTTTTCTATAAAAACATTAAAAATATATTATTTCAGTCTGAGGTCTTGGTAACAGAGGTTCCAAGAAAACAGTTTGATATGCAATAAATTAGAGTTCAACATAACTTGATACTGTGAAAGCAGAAGATAACATAAAATTCTAGTCAAATTATCAACACATTGAAACAAAGGGTTATAGCAAAAGATTTTTTAATTATTTGTCTGCATTTCCCCAGGTTTAAGCAGAGTTATTGTGGGCAACATAGTATTCACAACATTTTATACACAAATAATTATGTAATTATATAGTTTTTTTAGAGTTCTAGACACTTAGAATGGAAAATGTCACAAAAACTATGACTACTTGACATAATATCCGTGTAAAAATGCATTGTTTAATAGCTTCAGAATATTTACTCATGGCCATGGAACAGTTGTGAAATCCTCTGCTTTAGACTCAGGATGGAGATATATATATATTTATATATATATATGTATGACTGTGCGTACACACACACAGTTATATCTGTGTGTGAATGAGAAAATAGGATGTTCTTTGGGATGGTCTCATTTACCTTTTAATCAGAAGTAAACAGTAACACGCAAGTCATGTAGACTCTTATAGAAACTATTAGTGTTTGAAGAGAACAGTAAACACATAATAAAAAGCTGGTGTAATAGTCATGAAATAATCAGCTAGAAAATATGTTTGGACAGAATTTCACTGTGATTATGGAAACAAAAGAAAATTAATATAGAAGTAAAACAGAGTCCTAATGGGAAAGACATACTATTGCACAATTTTAATATTCAATTTTTAAAAGAAGAAAGGCAGAAAGAAAATAAACAGAAAAATATTTAATCTAAGAATTTCCTGTATATTCTTCATTATAAATTCAAATTTTCTTTTTTAAAAAAAGAAAAGGAGTGGATACCAAAATATTCCCTTGGGCTTCGATTAGGAAGCTGTTAACATCTTAGACATAGCTCTCTTAAGTATTTGACCCTGGTTAAAACTGGAGAAACAGGACTTAATAAATCATCTGAACTGCCCAGCCAAAATGATTATGACCTTTAGCTCACTTTGAGTCAATTCAGACTAAAGAATTAGAATCTCAAGCTGCAAATAAATAAGCATGTAACAAACTGTGATGACCCGAGATTATTTGTGCTTTTCCCACAGTACCAAGGAGCCTGTTTAGATGACTCTGCCCAGCTCTCAAGAGTAGTATTTGTGGTAAGCGGAAGCAATTGTACAAAGCTAGCGGGAGAGAAAGGAAATGCTGTGAGGGGGGAGATAAGGAGAGAGCACCCACAGGGAAACAGGGACTCAGAATCCAAAACCAGTAGGTTTTCCAGGAATTGAAGTAGGTCTCTAGCTACAGGAAGGTACTCAAAATAATAGTGTAGTATTGAAATCTAAGGTCACCATTAGATAGCTAAGAGCAGACCCACGTTCATAACTTAGTACTTTACAAAGACAATACTATTACAGTGAAACAGGGCGAAAAAAAAGGCATTTCTGTAAGTCAAAACCACTTTCTTAGGATGTTCGGATATTTTTCCCAAGTTTCTGGATGATCTAAGAATAAGTTCAAATTTGGAAAGCAGCCCATGCAAGAAGATATAAATCAGTCCCAACCACAGTGCCCCATAATGCCAGGCTGAAAAAATACAGCGACAATTAAATAACTTGAGGGTTTTCTTCCTTGGGAACTTCTTGCTTAAATTAAGCCCAGTATTTTTATAAATTATGTGTAGAGCTGATTGGGAATTTTTCAAAATTAAAAACCAAACAAATGACAATGTCCAAACCCAAAAGCAGAGGTTAAAATATTTCAGCTTACCACTGGGAGATGAAATATTTAGTTTGGGGCTGGGTTACACAGCAGAGTTGGTTAAGTTTCATTTGTTGAATTAAAATAGAGTGGAGGCACAAAGACCAGCTCTTCAGGAGTCAGTGCAGCAGCTTCAAACACAGAGTAAATTGGAGAAAGATGAAACTAAAGGCTTCAGTTATGCTCACAGGAAACCCAGTATCTGGAAATGTCCAGAAGTGTTCTTTAGTTTAGAATGACAAAACAAAACAGAAGAATGGGATGCTGTGAAATTTTACTGCCACGTAAAAAAAGTGTCAATATTTCTTTTGTTGGACACAGCACAGATTTTGAAACCCTGGCATTGTCACAAGATGTAAGTATTAATTTGCAGCCAGTTCTGATAAATTCAAGTGCTGCATACTGTTAAGCAAAGGATGTGTGTTCAGTGGTGTGAGAGGAGAGGCAGGTAAAGCTCTGAGATGCATGTCTTGACTCTTGCCTTAGGGTGGCGACCTGAAGATCAAAAAGCTCTTTCAACTCAAAGCCAGATTTTATTAAAATATAAACCAAAACAATAAAGATTTTAAAGAGAGAAAACTTAGAGCGACTAAGTAAGGCAGAGCAGAAATAACATTGTATATGAAAAAATCTCCTTCATCCATCATATACTTACAGGCAAGTTCTTGTTTCTCTGCTCAGTTAGTGTGATCATAGCAGGATTCGATTTGCAGCCAGCTCCCTCTGATCCCTAAAAAGTTTCTCTCTGCCACTGTGGGGGTTGAGTTATGAGTGAGTCAGGTGCCTGCTCCTTTCAGTACTACCTCCATGAGCTACAGCTCCTGTATTCTTGCCATGACTCTCTCACCCACTCTCATCCTCTGGGGCTGGTGACCATCTCCCAGCCCTCTGGAGGCACCACCTGAGCCCACTACTCTCTGCTGAAAGGCACATCACATTACCAGCAATCTGGGAACACACTGTCCAGCACATGTGCCACAATCTGGTTTTATTTAGTTTTAGAATCTGATATTTGGACCTCAGAGCTATATTGTTTGGCAAGATGACAGCTTTCTGATTTAGTGAGTAGAAAAGTATAATTTATTTGAGTATATGAGAGGAATGTTGTTTCCTGTTCGTGAATCCATTGCCAAAATTAATTAGTTTTTCCTCTGTATGAGGGGTTTTTTCTCTGTCTAAGAAGCTCTTCTGATAGCGTCTTTCGGAAGTTTAAAGACTTTATTTAAGCTGTGTTCAATGTATTTAACAGTTTTTACATCAGCATGATAAATTTGGACTTTTCAGTGGGGACCATTTTTATAGCAACAAATTAAGGAGAAAGTTTAAGAGCTGTCACCTCCAAAGGAGAAAAAATTTCAATTTTATTCAAAATAGCACAAAAAAATTGCCTGAACCAAGAAAAATAATGTAGCTGTATACTGATGATCATACTGGCAACTTGGAGGTGATGAGAGCAATGATGAGCAATGATGATGCTCATGGAAGGAGGCACTGAACAAGACTCAAAGACTGAGAGGTCTCCCTGAAGTAAAGACTCACCACATGTAACGTCCAGGAAGATGTATTGAATCAATTTCATCTAGGTCCAGTTCAGGCCACATAACTACAAACAGCTAGTTACGATAAAAGATGTGATTTTTGCTAAAGAAATTGGTTACACATATTAAAAATGTTTTCTTGCTATTGTAGATTACTTCAGCAATTATCTGTAACTCTTGTTCAGTACACAGACTAAAGCCAATACCATTATGTATAGACATCCCTAGTGAGATGTATATGCAGTATGTTTAAATTTACAAAAAAGAAAGAAGACTGTTTCCATGACATTATTTACATAAGTAAATTTAAACATCTGAGTGGAAAATACAGTCCCAAATTGGGAACATATTTGTGCAGTCACCAAAATTACTTGCAGAATCAAGTGTTCATTCACACAGATTTCCATTATAAAGGAAAATGATGGTACTGCTATATAGAAACAAGCTCACTTAAATTTGCCATCTGATGATGACATTTGCATATCTAAAAGCAGGAATGTGGTAGATGCAGAAAACTGTCTTCATTAACATCTTGCTCAATGAATGGACAAACCTTTTGTGTTTTCTGAGAATATCTCTGGAATATCTCAGAGGAAGCAGCATTAGCTGGATAAGGTACCAGAATTATTTTTAAATAGATTGTGAAAAAAAGACATTAGAGTATGAAAACAACCATGAATTGTAACAATGCTGTTATTTCACTGTTTTGTGGAGTCATTCAAAAAAAGAAAATGTTGTTTAGCAAGTCCAAGTAATTAAAAGGTATATAAAATGGACATATGGTGCTAAAACCTCAAGATAAATATAGATAAGAGATCCAGGAAGAAAATGTTGAAAAAATAATTGGAAAAGAGCTATCTATACAGCCATCTGGTTAAAAGCAGGTTTAGACTACATCCAGTATTGGCTTGAGCAAACAGCTAACCTATGCTCTAGAGAGAAAAAAAGGCAAGCATGTTGTAATTGAGTTAAATGGCATATGGGGATAGATTAGAGAAGCTTCCACTTTTGTTGCACCTAATCCGGTCAAGACATCCATGATGACAACAACATTAATAAACAAGTAGCAGTCTTAACTTACTAAAAGTCATGTTCTTTACTGGATTTTCTTCTAGTGGCCTTCCATCACGAAAATCTGTTTTTCTTCAGGAAGTCTTCTGAATAAATGAAATATTTATTCAGAGCAGTACTCTGTTAGAATAAAAAATGAAAGTTGATTTAAACTGCCTTTCTATACATACAGAGAAAATCTACACATTCAAATGGAAAGAATTTAATTAATAAAATAAGGAAATCTGTATAATCAGTTAAAACTGCAAAATCCTTAAATTGCTAGAGAAATTATATTCTCTCTTTGATTCCATTGTAATAATTTTAAACACAGAAGGTTCCCTTTAGGCTTTCCAGTATTAGCATATCATCCCAGGTTTTATGCAAGACCCTGATGTTTCTGTGGGTGTGGTCAAAACCGAAATACATCCCCATTCCTGGCTGCTTCTGGGCCTGGACTTGCCATCTGCATTTGACATTTGCCTGTGCCTTTACGACACATCTGCTCAGTGCAATGTATTGCCACAGAAAGATCACCAGGCACTTCTGAATACCAGTGTCAAGCAGAGGTGCTTGTTCAGATCCTGTGATCAGCCACTTGGTGCTTTTTAGAAGGACTAATTCATGAGGGTGGAGTGGCCACTGTGCTTCTGCTTGTAGACTAAGCTCAGGTATCTGTGTAGCACTGCACTGGGCAATGTAGAATTATTTATTTTCCACAATAAATGGGGAGACATAGGTGCTTCCCAAAGGCAATGGGCATTATCTGTTTTGATGCTTATGTCAAGATGGGTTGAATCACCCTCTCAAAGGCTGTGCTTCAGTCTGGGTTCTCCAGGACCTTTCCAAAGCTTAGGAATGCTTACCCCATTTGAAAGGAAGGGAAATGATGTGCAGAAGATTATTCATTGCTTAGAATGGGTTGGAGTAGAGCTTTTTGTAATAAGATGCTCTGGCAATTCAAAATAGGGAAAAATGGTAATTGGACAGGAACACAGCAGAGACCTGTAGAGATCAGCATGCTGGGCTAACACATTTTGACCAGTTAAACAAGGAATATGGACAATTGTTGCCCCTTCTGAAAATGACACAGAATTTTAAAAGTGAACTGAAGGAAAAGTGTGGTTAATGTTTTAATTTACTACTTAACAATTTTATTTTTATTTAATCTGACAACCCATTCTATTAGTCTTTAAGACTGTTCAAACTGATGGCTTATAATCATTAGTGAAACTTTGTTTACATGAATAAATATGTCTAAGTACTTTAATGCCAAATCAGCACTAAAGCATCAAGAGTCATTTTTTTGTAGGGTGTTTGATATATGCCAGTGTGCTTTGATACGTTCTCTGAGAAATGAAGAAAAATGAGAGGCCCATGTAACAACAGAGGGGTCACAAAGAAAATCTTTCCTGAACATCAGAAGTATTTTTCTGCCAAACAAGACTGCTGTAACTGAACACATCAGTAGTACTGAGATCTCCCATATGGATACCTTGTTCTAAAAGATCAGCATAACACCATGTGGCCTCCCTTCTAATGACCACACAAATGACTTGCAGAGGGAAGCTTATCCTCTGAATGTGGTAAGATTCCACAGTGCCTACTGTTTTTGCTATTGAGAAATCAATCCAAAGCATTAGATTATCAAAAGCATTTACTCTTATCAAACACAGTGTTAATGTCTGAGAAATGTATATTTTTCTTAGAATAATTCTAATCTCTTGAATTTGTACTTTGTGAATTGGTTATGAAGATAATTATAACCATAATTATATGTCCTCTAAAGCCTCATAACCATAGGGCTCAGTGAGGGTGAATATGCTAGAAGGGAGATCATATCTTCTTACCTATGTAGTAGTCTTTGAAAATGCCAGGACAATATTTTATAAGAGAAGGAAAATTTTTTGACATTATTTATTTAGATTTTGAAACTGCCTTTGACAAAATCCCTAGCATCGAACAGATAAAGACATTCAGCAGGATCAAGGTGAGGGGCAGTTTGTTGCCATGGACTAGAAACTGGCTGAGTCAAAAAAAGGTGACTGCTGAGGTTCAGTAAATATATTCATAAGGTTTGTGCAGTTATATATGTGTAGCAGTGTTCTGGGGAGGGTGATAAACAGCAAGATAGCAAAATTATGTAAGTTAAGCAAACCCAGGCAAAACCAGAAGGACTAATGTGGGGAAATAGGCAGTGTAGTGAGATGGCAATATGAAATTCAATGCTACAATAAGTCTGGATGCACTCCTAAATTACTAATCACATCTAAGGATCACTGCTCAACAGAGGTGAAAATCAGGAAGTAAGTATTAGGCTACAACAGGCCGTTGTGAAGAATAAAAAGATCATAAGCCCATTTATAAATCAAGATGTATCTGCTGTGCTAGGAATACTGTCCTCAGATCAGCCTGTCTCAAAAGATAGTCTTTCTAAGGGTGCAGATGGGAGTAATAAGGAAGATTAGGAAGAAGCTCAGAAGCCTGTACTAAGCTGAGAACTGGAACTTTGTGCTTTACAGAGACCTTTTAACCTACCTTGTCTGATCCAAGTGAAGACTAGTGGTGAGGAAGATAAAAGGTATTTAATCTTACAAATAAGTGTGCTTCTCTCCTTCATGCTTCTGACACAGATTTTGGAGGAGGAGGAGGAATATGCTTTTTAAACAAGGAAAACAATGTGAGGATCTATAAATATTAAATCCAGATTCATAAGGAAATCAGAATTTTTTTGATATAGAAGGCAGCATTTTTCCTTCAGAAGAACACTTAATCATTGTCCATATAGTAGTAAGCACCACACAAAAGCAGCGTTAAGTGTAAAATACAATGAGTCCCCTTTAGGACTTGCTTATGAAGTAGCTGCCTATTTGGGAAATTCCCTGAAGATGAAGAAACAAATCTTAGACCATGCAGAAGCATCACAGCAGGGACCCACAGCCAGTCATGAAAGGTTGCACCCTGCAACTTTACACAGAGCTGATCTCGTATATTTTGGCTAGATCTCGTGTCCCACATGAACTTCCCAGTACTGGCATACACACTATTTCCTGCCCCTAGGTCATGTCTCTGCCAGCATCCCATAGAGAGCGCAACTAGCTGACAAACTCTTGAAGAAACGTACAGGGCTGATTTCCTTTTTAATCTCTCTCCCTAAAACCTGCTGATACCTTCCAATCCACTTCAGTTTAGTTTATCCTCACACTTGCCCATTAAAGAAGTCAGCCTTCAATGTTCATTTCGCTCAACCTCTTCTTGCTTGTTCCCTCCCCACTAGCACAACGGTCAGGATGAGGTGAGGTCTTTTTATGCAGATGGTCATATTCCTCACACGAGAGGGAATCAATCAAATGCACGAGATCTTGGGGAAGACAGGTGGGTTCGGGTCCCTACCCTAGATGTCAGGAGCTGGAAAGGCATACCAATGGCTGAAAAACCTCTTCAGTTGCTATGCTATAATATCTTGACACCTAACTTCTCAATTTAGGAGGAACAAATCTAGGGTTTAGTCCTTATTTTCTGACCAAAGCATCACATAATTATTCAGTGGAAAATGAAGCTTCCCCTAAAAACAAACTCAGCTGCACTTGTGAAGAGCTTTGGGATCATTCTAAACAGCAACTAAAGCTGCTTACACAAATCTTGTTCATTTTAGACTCATTTTATAGTGTAAGGAAGATCAAATGAAACACATTCCCTTTCCCAGACAAAATTTCCCAACCTTCCTTCTCTTTTCCACTATTTCTACTTTAATTCTCAAATAGTTAAAACAGCCTCCCCTTTTCCAGAAAAGCAGTTCTCCTCCCCAGCCTGAGTCCTCAGATTCAGATTACAAAATTAACTTGGAAGAGGATGGTGTAAATGACGTGGAAAATAAAGTAAGTGCATTAATGCTAGAGCTGGCTAGAAAACTAGTGACATCTTTATGTTACATCTCTTCTGTGCTTCATTTTCCACTGCTGTGTTCTGTTGCTAACCTTTGCCCTGTGCTGCTCAGAAAGTGCCCATATTATCTGAGTAAGGCTCCGAGCCTTAATAATTTAGCTTATTGGTTTGAGCTGGAACAAAATGTGGCAGAACTGATGGCAGAAATAAGACTGAAATAGATTTGATGGAATTAATGTAGCATTTGTGGGTAGAAGTTGGCTTAACGCATTAAAGATTTTTTTCCTAGCTTGACAGTGAAACGCAGGACCGCATCTATAGGAGGTGGAGTTAACGGGGACTGATACATCCAATGTAATGCAACAGCTGAAACCACAGATACATGGGGAAGAGCCCAGTGAGCCAGGGCTGTATAACACTTTTGCAGTGCTGCTGGAGGTGCTCTGCCTAGGGAACCTGATGAAATGGGCAGAGGCAAGTGTGCCCATAAGCAGCCATTTGCTGCAAGCCAATAAAAAGGTGCTCTTTTATTCCCATTGGAGCACAGGATGGAACAGGACTGATCTATCCATCCCCTGTCCCTTGGATCAACTGCCCCACAGGTGCGGCACATGTGGAATTTCCCTTTCTCTGAGCCATAGCCACAAGGGATGTGGGGACAAGGGTGAGCCATGGGCTTCTGAAGCTCCCAGGTGGAATCAGTGATCTCAGGCATCATATGGCTCCATGGAAATGCGGGGAAGGCCTCAGTATCAATCAGATGTTGCTCGTGATCACAGCAGGAGCAACACGACTGTTCTCTTTGGGAGATATTTTTTCGAGATGGAGAGGGCTGACTTAATTTCTGAAGGAAGTGCCAGGCTGTCTTGTGAGAACTCCTAAACTCAAGGTTGCCCTGTGTGAGTACAGTTTAATGTTCAGGTTGCAAGTTCATCCAAATAAAAAACAAACTCTTTGGATCTTCTATAACTTTATAAGTGAGCCTGTCCCACATGCAGATTACTGTGCAGAGAGATTTCCCTCTTACCCTCTTCCCCTGGGTAGCAGAAGCAAGAAGTGGTATTTCTAGCTTTAAGGAGTTGCAACATATTTCACTAGCTTCAACTGTGACTCCCTGAGCTGCAGCTCCAGGATGGGCAGTACCCAGCCTCCAACTTCTGGATGACTCTGTGTAGCTTTGGAGCAAT
The DNA here is from genome assembly GCA_035590275.1 of Ibycter americanus. NCBI lineage: Eukaryota > Metazoa > Chordata > Aves > Falconiformes > Falconidae > Ibycter > Ibycter americanus. Next base: position 9,890,069 of record JAVJGI010000062.1, read on the forward strand.
ACCAAAGAGGCTCAGGGATGTTTTTTTCAGGGAACAGTGAAATCCTCCTTCATGCAAACAGTGAGCTAAGAGAAGAAAGGTGGGCTTTGAAGGAGGGAGTTCTGTAGATCTACCCCTTCATAAATCATGCTTTCAGCATCTGTTATTCTTCATAACTGTCAAAATAAAAAGGAAAGAGAATCATATAATAATCTAGCCTTCAGACTGAGAATCTTGAACAAATTCACCTTGGTAAAATACCCCATCCATTCTGTGGCACACCACATCAGCAGGCTGGCTGGAAGGTCTGGCCAGTATGGCTGAACAGACAGTTTGTAACTCAGACCGTCAAGTGTCCTCTGTTTTGTTGCTCTTGAGTACCCTTGCTTATTTTCCTCACGAAGCAACAGTTATGCAGTTAGTCTGACTAAACACCATGGAAACTACTTTCCTGAGGTCTCCCCCAGTGTTTGGAACAGTTTGTTGTACAATACGCTATCTCTAATTGATGGCAAGCAAAGTTACTTTGAGCAACAAAAAAAACCCCTAAATCAAAGTCAAGAGAGTAATTAAAAGAGTCAGAATACTCATGAGAAAACCTTTATTTTTATTTTTATATTCAGTGGAGGTAGGAAGTAGGGAGGAGATTCTCCTATATATTTTAATTATGAAATAATGTTAGAAATGAGACCTTAATGCATGCTGCTGGGGAAAAAAAGAAAAGTAAAGCAGATTTTAAAAGTAAAGACTTTTTGCTAGCTGAAACCAAAACTATAAAATGCAGAAATTCCACTATAGAAAAGCTAGACTGATGTGGTGATAATACCTGGAGGAAGCAGTGGTTTAATTGCTTCATTTTATAATGAAGATAGATCTTTCATATTTACCTATTCATACTGAGAAAATATTGTCCCTCAAAAGCTGCAGTTTCTTATAGATCAAAACATGGCACAAACATGAGAGGTGTGTAAGGCATCAAGACTTGTGAGGAAAGTGTGATTGCGAAGAGGTTCTGCTTCTGAAGGAGAATGCAGATCACCACCTACACAGAAGAAAGAGAAGTAGGACTGGGATGCTAGAAAAAAGCAGGTGGCAGTGATTCCCCAATTTTATTCCTTTCCCTTTCCACTAGAGCCTGTATTTACATTCTCTACCTAATGTTAAAAGTCTGCCCAGCAGATGTGGCAAACTACTGATGAGGTAAACATCTTCCAGTGGAGTCAAGGAACATCAAAGATGGACACAAGCATTTATTGAACAAGAAGTTAGATAAAAAAAACCCACATCACTCTCCACCTCTACCCCCCACCCCACCCCACCCCCCTCGAAATCAGAAGAATTATAGGACCTGTGTCTAGAACAGAACACCTTTCTTTTGCTGTCTGAGCCTTCTGGGTATTAGAGTAAGTTGCAGTAGTGGGTAATGCTCCCCAATTTGACTGTCCTTCTGTTCCTTATGAAGAGAGTGCAGAGAGTAACAAAAGATAATTCCCTCTCCAAGTCTATGACAAGGTCCTTTATGATTCATTGTGTTGTTCTTCATCACAGGTCACAGCTGTGAGATCACAGGCTGAGTCTGTACATGCAAAACCCAGGAGACTAATTTTACTGCATAAGAAATTCAAGAGCCAGTGTGATTCATCATCAATCACTATTGGTTCCTGTCTACACCAGAGCTTTAAAGAAACTCGGCAACAAACAAGATATGATGTAGGATGAGTTCCTGGCCCCTGACAGTGAAATAAAAGATTTTGGGAAAGTTAAAAAGACTTCAAAGGAAGGGGCTGAACCTCTGAGAAACCACTTGCAAAGTGACTATGTAGCTGTCCCCATTTTGACTGGAGATGTATTTTTGGCAGAAAGGTAGGACACGTTCAGAGAAAAAAAGTGGTCTTAAGAATATGGCAATGACAACTGTATTTGCTAACCAACAACTTCAAGCAGATTTTGATGCCAAAGTTGTTGAATGCTGCCTAAATAAAGGTATTCAGAAGATCAAAAATGCTTATGGCAAACAATGTTCATTTTAAGTACTCAATGCCTGTGCAAATTAGGATACTTTTTCTGCAACTGAATATCCAAATATAGATATAAGTACACATAAAAAAGCTCACTAGCCTACATTTATGTAGAACCTAATTCTGCCACTCTTAGTGATGAGAAGTAGTAGCTGAATACATGAGTGATCTTATTAAATAAATATTCCTTTCAGTACAAGTAATACTCTTAGGATCAGGTCCAAAGATACTACAAAAGAAATATCAACAAATATTTATTAAGCAGAAGAGCATACAGAGGGGCATCCAAAGCTTGTTGTGTATTTGTAAACTCACATGCAAGGCAAATGAAAATAAATCTAATCCAAGCCCAAAGTCAAAACTGGCTTTTTTATTGATACAACAGAAGCAACGACTGACAAGTCACTACTCTGGTCTTGCATTTCTAAACATATATTTCTGAAAGCTTGGCATCACTGAATTGGTCACAAAACACTGAAAAACAAAACTTGTCAAGCAACAGTTTGCTGGAGTGGGTTTGGGTTTGGTTTTTTGTTTGTTTGGTTTTTCTTCTTTTCTGTGTTACTGATGAAATAAGCCTACATGAATGACCCTGCTATCTTGTAATCCTAGATGTGTTACCAGGCAACCACTATATGCAACAGTACCTAGCTTGCCCCCCTCTACAAATAACCCAAACCTCCCAAATCCTTCCACTCCATGCAGTAATGAAAGTGGCATCTTTCTACTGCTAAATGCTTACTTGGGTATTTTCCTCAAAAATTTCAGAGTGACAAAATGCTGGTTATCCTTTCCTGAACATGCTACTCTTCAGTTCACAATGTGATCAGTTAACAGGCTCTAGCTGCATATATTTATATTTTCATTCAACTATATACTTCAAATGAGGCTACATTTGGAAACTAAAATCAATTATTTAGAAGCTAGTAACAATGTCAACAAATGCAGTATGAGTCAAAAATGTATGAGATCTGGATGACTATACAAAAAAATTTATTACAAGCCAAATATACTTTTGTATCTTCAATGCCATACAGATCTGAAACAGTAAATTAGAACCATAAAATCATAGAATGGTTTGGGTTTGAAGGGACCTTTAAAGGTCATGTAGTCCAACCCCCCTGCCATGGGCAGGGACGTGTTTCACTACATCAGGTTGCTCAAAGCCTCATCCAGCCTGGCCTTGAACACTTCCAAGTGTGGGGCATCCACAGCTTCTCTGGGCAACCTGTGCCAGTGTCTCACCATCCTCATCGTAAAAAGTGTCTCCTTTATGTCTAATCTAAATCTACCTTCTTTTAGTTTAAACTGTTACGCCTTGTCCTAATACTACTGGCCCTGGTAAAAAGTCTCTCCAGCTTTCTTATAAACCCCCTCTAAGAATTGAAAGGCTGCAATAAGTTCTCCCTGGAGCCTTCTCTTCTCCAGGCCGAACAACCCCAACTCTCTCAGCCTTTCTTCATAGGAGAAGTATTCCAGCCCTCTGATCATTATTGTAGCTGCCAGTTATCTGTAGCTTTTCTGAGGTATCACCAAAAGATGCATCTTTAGCATTTAGATAATGAAAAAATGACAAGAGTAATGCTTTCTGTATATTTTCTTAAGGCAGACGTCATGTACTGATAAACTCCTGAGTCTGGTGGATCAAGACCAAGAGTAAGTTGAAGAAACTGCAAAAGTGTAACTAATGATGCTGGAAAAAATAGAGACTAAATGGCAGTCAACATCTCCTTGCCAGCACAGGGTGTCCTGCGTAAAAGGAGAACTTTCCAACAAAATCAAAACTTTGCAGTTAATCATGTCATCCTTCTACAGTGAAGCTCTAAAATGTAATGCAGAGGACACAAAACCCATTCCAACTGGGCTTGACTGTGAGACTGTAGTGAGATTGGAAGATGAGGTGTTAAAGACTTCTGTGTACACTATCCATCAAAACCTGACAACCTGAAACCACTGTGCAATTAGCAGCTACCAGCACAGTCTTTCTGATGGATTCCCAGCTAGCGATAAATCCAGCACAAGCAGAGAAACTGCCACCTATGCTGGGAAAAAAATTCATAGAAGAGCAGCACTGCCATACATCATGTATTCTGCACCCTGAGTTGAGCTTTTTCCATGGAAGAGTCTCTGGTTTCTGTGCCACTAGGAACTCTTTACCAGCTTAATTTAGGATTAACATCCAGAAGTTTTTAAATTAAGTACGAATATGGATCTTCACACACTTCTGCAAGCCTGAACAGGGTGTCCTGTCACACTACAGAATGTTCTCAATGTCTGATCAGTCACTCCTCTTGAGTCTCCCCCTGATCCATGGCTGAAAGTGTCAGTGGAATTGTACAAAGCCAGAGACACTCAAAGCAACAAACATCCAGCAGCAGGAGCAGCTAGGGCATGAAAATGCACTCTAGAGCAAGGAATAGCAATGCAATAAGCAAAGTACATTCATACAAGCTTAACAAAAATCTTCAAGAGAGCTAGCAATGATACTTCAGAGGCAGGTAAACACATCAGTGGAATGGCAAGAGGGAGATAAATGAATGACACTGTACACTTGGAAACCAATCTGCTTTATGGTAGGTTTAAACTCCAAGGTAGATTAACCAGCAAAGAACAAACGCTTTGTTCTCTGAGGAAATTACACCGAAAAAACAAGACGATCACTAAGCACTCAAAACTGCCATTTTTTAACCGGTCAGCACAGTTCCACTTTTTCCTCATTAGCACATCTGTGAAGTGGAAGGGCTCCTCACATGGGCATAGACATGAGCAGAACAGGACATTCACACACTGGATTCAACTTGAGGGGTAGTAGAATGCTCTGAGAAGCAGAGCCCTGCTGTGACTCTGGGGTACCCTGAAAGATTACAGCCACCTAGAAGGGAAAATACAGTTTTGACTGGAACAACCTAGCATCTGGAAAAACATTGCATCTACTCTGTAGCCAGGAAGTGGAAAAAAAATGAGCAATCAGAAAAGATGTAGAATTTTAAATTCTGTAGAATTTAAAAAAAACCCAGCAAAACACAACACTAAAAACATATTTAAAATGAGTAATTTCTAAACACCAGCAACTATGTTTCCTAAGATGCAATTTGTAGCCACTGAACTCAGTGACAGCTCCTGATTCTGTTTAAATGACTAAATGACCCCATGAAGGACTTTTCAGCTCTAATTTTCTATGAATCTATGATAATATTAGCAGTGACTAGCAGGGCAATTCTATGCATTTTGAAATTGGTTAGACTTCCTATCAGCTTAAAATGCCTTCTGTCAAGACCCTTTGTCCTGAATTTTGAGATAGTATGTCACCGAAATTACAGAATCATGAAGACAACAGCAGGAAGATATGTTCCTGATGGGTTTTATTCATGGTACTACCTTCCTAAAAATTTGAATTATTGTACGCCAATTATTATTAATGCAATGTCTTATAAAATGAAATTATTTAATTGGCTGACAGGAAGACATTTATAAGATCTAATTGAGACAATGGTAGACTGGTTCACACTGACATTTTAATCTACGATGAAACACAGAAACTTAATTTTAAGCGTATTTGTGATTGAACTGGAGTCTCATGAACCAGAGGTTCATTGTAAATTTATAATATGAACCTCTGGTTCCTACTATAGGTCATTGTAAATTTATAATATATTATGTATATATCACATAATATATGAGATCTATTTATGGTATGTCATCGTCAACTTATTATGTAGACAAACTCAAATACTATATTGTATATATGACATGACAAAGTTGTAATGTTTGGCTTACTGGAATGTAATACTACTTTTTCTTTGTCCAAGGTTTCGAAAAGAAATGTACTTGAGAATCTGCATGTTTTTTTGAAGTCTCATCTCTCCCTGACACTACAGATCTATGGCTGGAATGTTACTTACAGATACTGAAGTGAAGGAGCAGTCTGTTTTTATCAGGCTTTGCATTACTTTTTCTTCTGTGACCTCATGTATTTTTTTCTTGTTGGCTTCTTGGGATTTCTTCTAATGCCAAAACTGTTCAGAGGGCTTTATATTTAACCATTATAAAACGGCTTTCCAGATGGGTGCCAACCTGGATTCTTTCTTTCCTTCTCATGTACTATCACTAGTGCTGATCAAATTCCCTTTTTGGATAAATCTGCCACCCTCTCTTATTATGCCTCCGTAGCTGCATCTCACACAATCAATGAAGCTGGTGAAGGGTCTAGAGAACAAGTCCTATGGCAAGAGGCTGAGGGAACTGGGGCTGTTTAGTGTGGAGAAAATGAGGCTGAAGGGAGACCTTATTGCTCTCTGCAACTACCTAAAAGGAGGTAGTAGCAAGGTGGGTGTTGGTCTCTTCTCCCAAGTAACAAGTGATAGAGCAAGAGGAAGGAGCCTCAAGTTGCATCAGAGGAGGTTTAAAATTACTATTAGGAAAAATTTCTTCATGGAAAGTGTGGTCAAGCATTGGAACAGGCTGCCTGGGGAAGTGGTTGGGTCACCATCCCTGGAGGTATTTAAAAGATGTATAGATGTGGCAGTTAGGGACATGGTTTAGTGGTGGACTTGGCAGTGCTAGGTTTACGGTTGGACTCGATGGTCTTAAAGGTCTTTTCCAACCTAAATGATCCTATGACTCTTCTGTTCATGGTAAACAACAAAGAGAAGAATTCACTTCTTTCTCTTGTTTCAATTGACTCCAAATATTGCTTGAGGAACTGCTATGTATATAGATAGTATAGCAACTCTATTTTCCTTCCTTCTGTCCTTCATTAATGCTCAAACACAGGGCAGACTTTTGTCTCTACAAAACCCTTCCAAAAGCATTAGATACAGTCTGAGTCTCAAGACTTCTGCACAAAACACTCTGATAAATAGGTGTTAATAGTTTCCAGTCAACTTTCAGTGCTTACAGCAAATAGGGTAAATTGTAAAAAGCATATAAATGGAATCCTGTAAATCACTGTGAATGCTATGGAAGGCTGTGGATAAATTTAAAATAAAAGCTATTATACAGTAAACCTACTGATTTTCCTCACACAGAATTTCTACTTTGTTGCTGTGATACATGTTCAAATGCAAAAGTTTCAGCATTTATGCCTCTGTCTCTAGGACATGTATGTAAACACATTCTTCTCTTGTCTTCTTCCAAATAAAATGTCTCAGTATTCATAACACTATATAATACATAATGTATTTTCAGTTTGCATCTTTTTGTCACTGTAAATCCAGTCTTTTTATGAAGATTTTGTTTTGTAATGAAATACACAACTGGAGCTGAGCTTGTGAAACCAAAGGCATGGTTTAACTATGCCCAGCTACTCTGCAAAGACAGGACAAATGCTGAGGAGAGACCATGCCAGCTCAGAATCAAAAGTCACACAGAAATGTCAGTACAAAGTGTGACCCTTGCTAACAAGTCCATATAGATTTGGAGAGTGACCTGCTAAATGTTCTTCTTTGTGTTAGCCTGTATTTTGATGTGGGCATACTTGTTTTTCCTTAGCTAGAAGACAAAATAGGTCAATTAAGCAGAGGCCCCCATAAGGGACAAAAGAATAAAACTCTTCAGATCCATCACAAGTTTTGTACTTTCAGCATATAAACCATCAACTAGCCCAACAGACTGATAGTCTGATATTTGTTAGATGCCCTGCATTCTTCTGAAAGGAGAAATACTAACAGAGGATGCAAAAATGTGCACTTCTGAAATATCACACGGATACTAGGTCACATTTTGCCCTGGAGCAATCCCACTGTTTTTTCTAGCAGGGAATTTGTTTCCCCAAATAATTCTCTTAGAGTCTTTCTAGAAGAGACAACACTAAACATACCTGTCTGCTTTCCAGGGATGAGAGACTCTCTGGCACTGGCATGTAAAGCAGCACCCATAAACAGAAAGCTACATCCTCCTTGCTTCCAGGCCCATAGTCCTTCTGTGAGGGCATACAGATTGATAAAGTTTAATTTATTAATGATAATTGTCCAAAACCAGATGTATGACACACTTCATAATCTGTAAAATCCACAGTCTGCCATGAGCAGAAGGAAGGAAGGAAACAAATAATAAAGAGCGGGCAAGAAACGGGGCATAAAGAGCGGCCAGGTTCAGTGTATCTAAAAGATCAGACTGTTAATTGACAAAAAAGAAAGGATCCAATTAGTGGATCAAAGAACAAAAAGTCTAGCAGTAAATTAAAGAGACGACAACGAAGTAAAAAGTGGCAGTGGTGTTAAGCACGTGCAGCTCTATGAGATTGTATGAACCTGAGTGAGTCAAAATGAACAGTGAAGTGGAACAAACTGAGAAGTCCTGTAGGACCTATGGGAGGAACCTGGGGCTGGTAAAAAATACAAAAGAAGAGGTTTTGCTGTTGTTTTAATAACTTTTGTTGCACAGGTGCTGGTTACAAATGAATACAGTTGGCTTGTCCATATCAAATTGATTAGAAGTGCTTTGCTGATCTTTTCCCTCTAACTTCAGACTACTTAACCTTGTACTTAAAAATTATTAACTACTGGTACATCCTGACTTCCTCCTCTGGCATGGTCCAAGTTAGATCAACTCATATGCCATTTTCAGCTTTGGTGTTGCAGAGTTCAAAAAATTGTAATCAGAAATGGCATAAATATCACAATGGTCATCCTAAGAGGGGCAAAATATCAGGGGACTAAAGATCTGGCACTGGCTACAGCTTCTATTCTGAAACACAGTTGGATATACAGATGGAACCTATATGTTCTCCACCATGCTAATAGCAGCCATCAATCTTTTGCAGAGCTGTCACACTATTAAAAACAGGGAGCATTCCACAAAGTAGCATATCAAGAGCCCTTAGAAATGCAGACAAAGAAGTTTAGGACAAACACACAGCTATGAAATTGCTTTTCACTTTCAGACTCCGCTAACTAAATACGTTTCTAAACAGGCCCAGATTACCTAACAAACATTCAATTTCAAACCAATGTGTCTAATTTCAAAACATTCCATTAACTGAATCCTTTCTCCATCAAGTTTGTATTTTGCTCATTCCACTGGCCTTGTGAAACTATTTATTACTTTCGTTAGTCTAAAATTGAATTAAGCATCATTGATGAATTCACATCAAATCATGCTTTGAAGCACATGGATGGATCAACAAGAGGGTCCTCACTTTGAAATGAAAGCTTTGCAGTGAATGAAAGTCACATTTAACTGTTCATTGTTAACATGATTTACTGCTTACTTGCACAGCTAGCTGAGAAATCCGTGGTGACTCTCCTGAAGATACCCTGGTATTCTGCTTTTGTTTCTGTATGGTCTAGTTTCTCCTTAACACTTTATGCACCAGCCTTGGACCTTGTAAGACAAAAAACAAACCAAAAAACCCCAAAACCCAACAAACAAACAAACAAAAAAACTTCTCCCTTGTCCATTTCTCCTATTTTTCCAATGAAGTTTGAGCTTTCAGCAGATGTGGAGATGACTCTTTACAATACACCAGCTATAGGCACTGATAAGGAACAAGAAAGTTTTATAAGGAGAGACGAGCCAGGAAAACAGCAGTGAGAAAATTCCATCCACCTGTTTTAGAGTTATTCCTAAACATATTATATGGACCAGGCTTGTTTCAAGCCAGTTCAGCAAATTCAAGCAGAGGAAACACTGGAGACTGCTTCTCAAAGCCTGGAGATTTTATGGCCTCGCATGAGCTATCAAGTATACTGGAAAATGGTCTCAGCACAGTGAATGCTGCTGAATATGGATGAGGTGACTGTTCCTGGTGCATTTCTCGGAGGGCCCAGAGAGGCCATGGTGTGGGTCCTCTGACCCCAAGTGCTGATGGCTTCATCAAGGAGCGGGACTGGAGGACTACCCTGCGGAACAGTTTGGGAAGGTGTTCAACACTGTCGTTCTGAGAAATGGTGAAAACTTACGTGCTTTCCTGATTGTGCCAAAGGGTAACATATGTGAGAAGATCAGCTTTCTCTGTAGCATGTTGGAGAACTGTTCCTATGCTCTGGTCTGCATTTTCTTACCACTCTGTCTGAGGGGGATAGGAAGAAGAACCAATAGCCTGTAAGAAAAAGCAAAAAAAACCCCAAACAAACACCTGCATAAATGCACCTACCAGAGACTCTTTCCTTTTTTTCAGTGGGTCTTGCCTCATGGTTTGTGCAGTTTGACTTGGCTCAGAGAGCACAGATTGGTCTCTCCAGGATGTCTGTGTCCTCCTCATACCCTTCCTTAACAAGGATATCACAGGGTTGACGTATGTCCTCCTTCTCCAAGGTCTTCAGGATGCTCCCTGTCCTTCACAACATGGATGTGCAGCCTTGCCCAGCCTGGCATCCAGTCTGAAAAAATACCACCAAATGAGGACAGACTCTCAGGTCCTCTGAAGGCTTCCTATGGCTGTGGCAAAGCTGCCTTAATTCCTTCTTTTCCTTTATTTCCTTTCAATGTTTTCACGCAGAGGCAGTTCTGTTGGTGGACTTTCTGAGAAGGACAGGCAGATAGTGGATAGCCAGGAAATGTTTCCCACATCAGGCAACCACTTAAGACTGCAGCAAGATGCTCCCATTTTTGCATTTGTATTCTCACAAAGCTGGGGGAGGAATATCTTGGAACAGGCCAGGGATGGAAATAAGTCATAGGAACATAAGAGATGCCCTCCTTGGACAGACCCATGGTCTGTCTATTCCTATTTCTGCTTCTGACACTGGCAACAGGAAAGGTTGTCTAAGGAGAGCATGAGATCCTGACCTCTTTCTGCAGTCCATTCCTGTGTACGCTTAGGGGCACCTTCACATACTCTACATATCCAAGTAACAGACAGGCTCAAGGCCGCTGTTACCTCAAGGGAATGAAATTAAAATTGTGAGCAAGGCGCAGTGGCACAGCTGTGGGCACAGGGGCTGATGGGGTTCCTAGCATCTCTGACCTCAGAGCTGTACCACAAATTCCCACCCAGCACCATGACAGTGACACGTCCTGCCCTGCCCCCAGCCCCTTCT
>JAVJGI010000062.1:9901146-9927272 GCA_035590275.1 Ibycter americanus
TGACCTCAGAGCTGTACCACAAATTCCCACCCAGCACCATGACAGTGACACGTCCTGCCCTGCCCCCAGCCCCTTCTCAATAAATGCTTCTTCTAAACAAGCATAACCAATTCTACAGAGGTGGAAAATACGGCATGAAACAGCTGCCTGGCGCCTCATTTCCGACCACACAGCCCTGGTGGGTGCGCTGAGGCGTGCTGCGGGCAGGCCACACGCGTCCCCCGGCACCCCCTGCACAGCAGCCCTGTCCCAGCGGCCAGAGGGGACAGCTGGGCATCCACCACTCACCCCCTTGCTGCGCACAGCAGACATCTCTTTCTGCCTCCCTTTGCAGTATTACACAGGGTTTGCAAGCCATGGTTAATCAGCCATCAGTGTGGTAAATGTCAATAAGGCTGTATAACAGCGTGGCCGTGTTCTGGTGGTTTCCCAGAGCAGCTGACTGGGAGAGCAGCGAGTGAAGAAGGGAAAACGTTCCTTTAGACAGCCCTGACAGACCTGTGCTATGCACACTGTCCAAGCTCCTTTCTGCTGTCGAGTCACATGCACGTCTTTCCTGTAGGCCACCGTTCACAGATGTAGCTAGCCAGCTACCCTGGCTGAGCTGGAGAGTGCTCAGGAGATGTGAATTTATTTCAGGCCACAAGGAGCCACGTATCTCTACCACAACGAAGAGTCTGGTTTTTTCTAGCCAGAAATAAGGCTGATGGTACCTGCATCCAGAAACTGCTGACACGTCTAAGAGGAATCGCTGCTGAGGAGCTAGCTGTAGCTTTCCAGTACTTCAGAACTGCTTGGTGCTGATGGGCATCACTGCAAGACCTCTCGCAGCCCACTCAGCTTCCCCATTCCTGGGGACATGGGTACCCGGACTGCGATAATGCAGGAGTCGTCTTCTCATCTCCTGCATGGCAGTCACCTCTCTGTTGGTCTTGAATACATTTGGCATGCACTGGCCAGGTCTTTTCAGTCCCTTGAAAAGTAGTATCATGTTTCTGACCTCTTGATACGGTCAAAACGGTGTAAAGGAGCAAGGCTGCAGAAGGTGACTTTGGCTCCTGGTGCTTATAAAACACCTCTGTGCCGTGCCCTTTGTAAAGCTGACTCCAGCACGCTGAGTTGTTAGATTGAAATAGGAATATTTCCTTCCCAAAGGACAACCGCAGACCCCAGGACTAATACAGGATTTCTTGTTCTTACCCTTCATCTGAAAAAAAGGATCAAAATTTCCTTTATCAGACAACTGCTTTTCAACGTGTCTCTTTTGCTCTATGCCATAACAAATGTGCCACAACAAATGTGCCACCCTTAAGGCTTACAATAGCTGTGTGTACAACTACCTCTGTTGGTTAAGAGACTGACCTGTGTTCTTTTAATATTTATAGATTTAAATTTTTAATACACAACAATTCTGCATTATTGAATAGGTGGCTTCCTGCATTTTAATGGTTATGGAGTAGGAGTGGGGTCTTTGTAGTTAACATTGCAATAAATGTTTCATGATTAAATAAAAAGCTTTTACCTCTAACTTCCTCAACCAAAATCCTCTCGGACAATACGTTGGTGCAATGGTGAGGAATTCTCTCAAAAGATATATGATACTATATTTGTGCCAAATTTGCTTAGGGGATTTCGATGTATGGTACATAAGGATTTTCCGTAGCTGAAAATATTTAATGTTTTGTTTTAAAGTTGCTAAATTTTTCAAACATCAGTTTGAAATTACTTACTCAGTTTTGGCGACAACTGGATTCTTATTTGCAAAATCGATCTCCACATTTTAGAAGGTGCATATTGGCAAAAGAAGAGATTCAAAATATTCACTTGAGTTGGCATCTTGGACTAGGACTGGGATGTAGGTTCAGGCTTCCATTTATTTACTTCAAAATCAAGGCCTTTGCTAAAGGCTTTAATAATAGATGTATTGAAAAGAATTTGTATATTGGAGGACAATGTGGGATTTCAAGACCTCTTAGGTGTTACATAAAAATATGAACCAATTGGAATAAGGTGAGGTCAGGTCATTTCTTAGGAAAAAACCTGTGCATTTAGTCATTACAGTAACTGACATTTTTCTTCTTCTTCATCAACTGAATATTGTCAAGGTCTGTTTTGTGCATTTAGTGGTGGCAGAACACATGAACAGTGAGTAAGAGTTTCTCTGGAATAGGAAACCTGGTACTGTTTCATCTTCAGGTGGGTCAGGATCTTCACAGTACCACTCAGGTGGGCTGTTATTGCATCAAGAAGTGCTTTGCTCTTCAAATAATGCAGTGAATCCAACGAATTATCATTTAGGAAATAAAGGATACTCTATGTGAATCAGCAATCACAGTCTAGTCTAGTATCACCTAGTATAATTTTCTCAGATTGGCTTTTAATGTAAAATTTGTACTGCATAAGACTTAGCCATGTCAAGGTTTTTGGTCTCAAAAATATGAATATGGTTTGAATTAGGGATGTACTAATGCACAAAGCACACATCCTTTATTTGGATGATTTTAATGGTGCAGTCCTCAACTTGCAAAAGCTCTACAAAACCCCAAACCCATTTCCAATATCTGCTTTCTTTTACATCTATTTTTGTTTGTAACTTTCAAGTACAAATAGGTCCAGCTCATTTTATATTATTGTTGGAATATAGTTATGCCTGTAAGCCAAGGATTCAGCTGATGGATTTGCCACCATAATTCTTTATTTACGTGATATCATGGCTCTATTTACCCACAATGAATGTAAGGAAAGTTACAATTCTTGCAATCTGTGCAGAATAGTTGGTGTTGCTTTGACAGCATCTCAAACTAATTGAAGAAAATTGGTCATATGTATGCTTATGAGGTATACTTCAATGTTTAGAATGGTCAAGAATAGTCGATAATTCATAACTGTCTAATCTGAATTTGAATCATGGTATCATCACAGAAGGTGCATCACCGAAGATTTCTCCAGTTTTAGAGAAGAAATGTTTACTGAGCAATTTGAAAACAGGGCAACCCAACCAGTTTCATTACCTATCCTGTGGTGTATCTACATCCCAGTGGCAGTCAGGTGAATGTACTTGCACACAGTGGCTGAAACAGCAAATAAACATTTCATGGTGCTTGATGAAAGGGATTGTATTATTTTAGATTTCTTCCTGATGCTATTCTCATGTTGACTTCACTGAAAGCAATGTTTGTCAGTAGACAATTGATAAATATGTTCCTAAAGCAAAACAACAAATGCCACTAGCCCAGTTATGCTATACTTAAAGCAATTATAATTATTGATATAATATTTAGGATGCAATGCTTCCTTTTAAGCTCAGATTTCACAGCCCCTGAAATCCATCCCATTCTGTGAAGCTCAATTTAATTTCATTTTTTAACTTCACTTGCAAATATTTTGTTTTCCCTTTGAGTGTGAGTCAATTTAATAACCTAATCAAAGATCAGAGTTTTCTGTGTATATGGAGTATAATAAATGTATGCCATTTTCCTGAAAAAGTGTACCAAAACAGAGTAACACTTCAAGACAGACACTGCTATATTTCATATCTGGACACTATATAAAATAGCAAGACACCTGCTCTCATTAGACAGTGCTGTAAAACAAATACCAGGCAATAACAATATTTCCTTGCATCTTCAAAAATGCAAGCTGGCAAGCTCTCCTGGGATGTGATTAACAGCTTGTCAGCTGGGGGTACTTACAAATGAAATTATTTCTTTAGCTATTAACCTTTGACGACATCAGTAATTCCCACATCTGGGACACAACATGGTCTGGTAATGGACATGGAGGAGGAACGTGCACTGACTCACGCTGCACGCAGCCACACTGAAACACTGACTCTTGGATGGGTTTAGCTTCCATGTCAACAGCTAAGCAAAAGCCATGTTTTCAGTCACAGTCAGTAGCTCATGGCTCCCGCAGTCATGCTATTGGGAGATTTTCAGAAATATTCAGGCACCTCTGAAAAACCTACGTATTGCTTGACGTGCTAGAAACAACTGCAGTCTTCTAATGAGCTGCCCCTTACAGACATTTCTCAGCCTCAGGGAACACTGACTCAAAGGCGCTGCCTTACTCTGCGATTCCTCTGCCATTATTTTGACTTACCCCTTCCCTCACAAGCCTTTGCTGCCTGTGTTTTACTGCTGTCACAGCTCATCCCTATTTAAACAGTAAGCGTGGACTACTTTATTTTGTGCCTGCCTAGCAGAGTGGCATTCCCTTTCTACTTGAATCTTCTGGGCATGACTCCAATACAAGGAATGTCTGTTTGCAAATTACCCTAGCACTGGGAGACAATGATATATGACCTTTCACAATATTGGGCGAGGTATTGATGAAAGTCATTGATCCCATGTTTGAGCGACTGTCTCACCCAGGAAGAGAAGTGAAATAAAAAATCTGACAGTGTCTGCAAGAGCTTGTGCCTGTTCAGAGACATCAAAAGCTTTTTTTTAGTTCTTTTGTTGACCTTTTGGCCCCAACAGGGTTAACAGATATCATAATATTGTTCGTCTGCTTTGTTAAAAGAGCCTTCTTCTATGCAAATAACTTGTTTATTTGCTTGTTTGGGTTTTGCATAGAGAAGAGACACTGGATATCACGCAACCTTTAACTTGTGTGAGCAGCCCTCAATGACAGGGCCACTGCTCCCCCAGGTAGGAAATACTTTGCAGATGAGACAACAGTATCTGTGGGTATGTTTTCTCAGGCTAGGTCTGCACATTACACATACAGTTTTCTGTTTTGGAAGAAGCCTTTCTAGTTTTTAAATGAGTAATCACCTACAGGCATCAGCTGTTATTTCTTTGTGTTGTTTTACTGAAACGTCATTAGTGGCTTGTTTTCTTATCATTAACTAACAGCTAAGGCTGGCTCCCAAACAGCAAGTGAAAAACATATGACCTTGTAAGTCAGCTTTTAATACTTTCAGACTTATAACTGTAACATATGATGTTACCTGAAAATAAATGTTCCATAAAAATGTTTTCATTTCTTTTTGAGCTGCACTGCATACACATACCGATAATATTATAGCTGGTTAGGTGAGGTTATGTAATGACAACCTATTTCTGAAGGAGCACGTAGGCAAATTTCTGCCAATGATATACAGATAGTCATCGGCAGAAATTTGCCTATAAATAATGGATTCAGCATGCATGCATGCTAAAGTGGGGTAATGAAGATGCTGGCCTTGGCAGCTGAATTCATGTTAAAATGCAAAAATAACTCTGTGTTTCGTTCTTAGATCTGCAAAGCCAAACTGATCTCTGGTATCACCTGGGCAGGGAGATGTGTGTCAGAACAGGTTGCTGGCAGGATGTAACAAAGAGTTTAAACAGATATTTTCAGACAGAGAACACAGCAGTTAAGGAGATGGCCGAGAAATTTAAGTATCAGTTCTGCAAAAATTGCGAATGTTGAGAAAATGTTTTCATACTGAAGCCAAACAAACCAGTCAACACTGATCATGTGCAAGAGGTTTCCCATGCAGGAGATGCTCCATTGCTCAGTACACTCCATCTCCCAAAGAATAAATCTGTTTTCCCTCTCATCCATAGTGCTTAGTGACACCTGCTATACTGCTTCTGAGACACCCTGTGCAGCATTTCTCCCTTAACAAATCAAAAGATACGACATTTCATATTTTTTTCTCTTTAAAATTTATTTTCCACATTTAGTACGGTATAAGACATCCTTCTTTGTTAAGGTCAGCAACTCCACAGTCGGCCTTCATAAAACACTTCCCTTAGCCTTCCTGGACAATGCTGTGCCTCATTGTTCCCCTTGCCAATATTTCAGACTGCAAACTATTGCTCAGGTTACCAGAGCCAAACCAGTCACATCTTTGTGTCCAGTCAGCATTTCCCTTTTAGCGTCATTCTTAGGCTCCCTGCTCATGATTATTCTTGGTTAGTTGATGGCAATGGACAAATTAAAACATTTTAAGGGCTGAAGCATGTCTCACTGGAGTCCTACTTTCTTTCGAATTCTGCACCTTTAGAACAAAACCAAGCAAGCCTCCCGCTGTAGTCCCATCGTTTGAACATTCATATGTCTGGAAGTAAGCCACAAACAACCCCAGCCAGACCCATATAGAAGTGCTGACAAAATAGGCACAACTGAAATGAACAGCAAGTTAATCAAGTTTCTCTTGTTTAGTAAATGCAGAGTCACATTTTACTTATCATCTAGTTACCAAGGTGTTAAACAGGAACTTGGGACTCCTGTGCCCCTGAAATCCCTGATTTTCAGCCTTGTTGATAAAAACCCAGAAATGTGTCACAAGGCATGGCTCTAGCCGAGCCTCCCCAGCCGGGACACCTCCCAGGTTTCTCATCTCAGAGCTCTGCCTCCAGAGCGAAGCCTGAACTCACCCATCCTGCCGCCTGCAATGCTTCAGCAGCACCAGCCCATGCAAAAAACTTTACAAAAATTGAGCCCACTGGCAACCCATCCTCCTTGGGAGTGACTGCACGCTTCCACTCACCTCTGCCGAAGAAGAAGGAAAGAGATTCCCTGCGTAGGCATCTCCACGGTCAATGAACTCATCTGGTCACCTTTCACATCACTGTCAGGGAAATATGCTGGCACCAAACACACAGAAATGAAAGCAAAAGCCTTTCCCTGCCGGACCAATCAAGTCTGACAATTGTCTTGTGGTGGATGCCAGAGGGATTCTGAATATTTTGGCAGAAATGCCGGCTTTTTCTAGGTGAGAATCTGCCTACATAGGATTTATGCAAACATTTCCTCACTTGGTTTGTAACCACCCCTTCACAGCTAAGCAGTTCATCATTATCGCCAATTCTTTACATAGTTCTGACTTTAAAATACTACCACTGCCTAAAATAAGAGGAATTTCAATTACAGTGCTCTCTGAAATGAAAGAGGTGGAAGCCAGTTTGACAATTTAAGCTGATAGCTGAGATACTGCCTCACCAGCATTTTTGGCACCTGGCCTAGGGAGGAAGTAACGAGAGGAAGGGAAGGGACAAAGATAAAGAAGGAATAAAGAAGGGTAAGAGCGATCCAGTCCACTTAATATAATGACATATATTCCCTGTAAAGGGACCTTCATAATCAGTGGAAAGAGAGCTGTGCTTCTTAAACACTACAGAGGGCATTCTCATCCACAGAACAGAGGCACCTCTTCCTCTTCATTGACAGCATAGGGGATTCGGGTGTTTTCAGGGAGTGATGAAGCACTAAAATGAATTGCCTCTCTTCCTCGGAGAGCACAAAGAGATAGTGGAAAATATCACTTTCATTCACTTGGAAGATGGTCCGCCTCATGCTCTTCTAAGAATGGCACCCACTGGAGCAGAGCATACTGCTGAGGGATCATAAAACTTGACTTGGGGGTGTGGGGGAAGAAATCAAATGAGACCAGAGTTGCAAGAAAGCCCTGGAGGGGACACTGATTTACACCTACTCAGAACAGGCACTTCAGAGCTGGTATTAATAACAGGATAAATTATTCAAAACAACCAGTCTATGGGAGTGGTTGGCAGGTCAGAAGCTGTGCATAATGACAGTTACAAATAGGACTGTGAGACCCTAATAATGATGCTCTGCAAAAAACAAAACAACCCCAACCCAAAAAAAACCCCAACAGATAGAGCTGGGGAGTCCTAGGTTGCAGCCCTGAGCTCCCAGCTGAAGAAACAACATTGCCAGCCACATGGGGGGCAGGTACCCAGTTATACAACTGATACAGGTGCTCAGAGAGAGAATGTGATCAAAAGAATTATACCTAGCATGATAAAAACAATCCAGCCTGCAGGTCACAAATGAGATGTACCTGCTGAGCCAGAAATGACTACCTTGGCTGGCAGCCAATATAAAGGGTGGGTCATAGCAGGCAAGGTAACAGTCAGGTAGGCAACAGGTATCTCTGCATTCACACCTGAACAGAAAGCACCAGTGTGTGAAAATTGATTCACCATCCAGGCAGGTATACAAAATGCTTAAAAAAAGGATTCCTGAGCCCTCTGCAAGCACAAGATCAGGCATACAAAAGAACAACATTAGCATCAGCAAACTATCTCTTGTGGGCGCAGGTACAAATTGCTGAATTAGGCACTGGAGAGAATTGTCTTGAAAAGTCCCCAAACATCATCTCAAACTGAAGCAGAATCTGTGCTCTCAGACTGAAAAAATTCTGCTGCAGGGAGGGGTGTGTAGGGGTACCAATCATTCAGAAAGTTACTAAGGCACAAAACCTGTAGGCATTGCTGGGCTGCCTAAGCATCACGTGAATGTAGTAAAGCAAGAACGTTACAGAGCTGAAGTACAGGGAAGTATATGAAAGCCAGCACACTTCAAATCAGTATTTAGCTCACAGTTACACCAAATCTAGCAGCACATTATGGAAAATCTAGAATGCCAAGCAGCATTACTGTTTACAACAATGAGGTTTGCTTTATCATACTGGATATGACAAGCTCTCCCCTCAGTGCAGACAGCCCTGTGGAATCAAACGGGAAGGCAGTAAGACCGTATTTGTAAATGCATCAAGCAACATTTGTCTGAAACCGAGGGAAACATTTTGCTACAGAACTCAAACTGGCCAATATAAAGAACTATTAATAACTGCAAAACATGTCATTTAGAAAGCTAAATAAGAATCACTTCTGGATTATACTGTCAAGACCAACATATTCAGGGCCAAGATGGCAAACAGGAATCATTTGCAACTGATCTGCAGGATGACGGGGAGGAGCAGAGCCCAGCAGTGGTTCCAGATTTATTATCCTCTGTTGACATAGACTTCTCATTTCCAATATGCAAGAATTAGAGACAGAACAGAAGGCACTGAAGCTCCTTTGGCCAAGCTGTAAAGATTGCCAAGTGCCAGCTGTGGTTTGGTCTTTCAGTCCTTTGAAAAAATGGCCACAGCTAATGCAGCAAGTCGTCCTGGTGTTCAGGACTTTCTTTGTGACCAAGAGGTGATGTGTCCCTTCTGGAACTGAAATGGCCCAAAAGAAACTGGCCTGTGGAAGAAAGGCCGATATGTAATCTCTAAGGAAAGAAGGTTTGCTTGTCAACTACTTTAAATGTCATGTATTCAAACAAGGTATGTGATAACATAGAGACAGTATCTTTCAAAGCATCAATTTTCTCCAGTTTTTCTCCAGTAATGTCCAGGTTTCCCTCTGTGATATCAGACACGCTGCAGTTCCTGTGCAGGCAGTGTAATTGCACTTGATTGATAGAAACACCATGGATAAATGCTTGATTCTTCTGGAACAGCCATGGCAATCTCTTTCTGTTCTTCTCCCTCACATTTCTAGGGGATTAAAACGCTGGGAAATGTCTTTTTACCTAGTGGGTAAGCATATTTCATACCATGAACATCAGTGCCATGACAAAAAAAAACTTCAAAATGTAAACTCAATGAAGGCAAGCTGTCCACAGAAATGTGCCATGCCACTGCAGGCTTCAGTGCCTCTGTGGACTGGAGTAAACTATGCAGTTTGCAGTGGCTTCCCCTGCTGCCTTTGCCATTACTGTCTCTTCTAGTAATTTCTCTCTGTTATTTTTTAAGAAGAATTAATCTCCCCGAGCACCTTCCTTTGTTTTTACAAATGCAGATCTTCAGATTCAGTTTAAGCAAGCCGTCAGTGCACTGTGCAGAAGACAGTTGATAAGTTCTGTATCTTTACCATAATTTGAATCACTGTAGACTAGTGATTTAATATTTCAATGTAATCCTCCACACATCTACAATCAGAAAATGCGCATTTAGAAATAAAAATTGTTTCAAAGTGCCACCAACTGTTGTTTTTGCAAACTGCAATTCAAAGAATGTGGTTTTTAAATGCTTCTACTGGATGTTATAACATTTTCTGATATAGCACACAACTTATAAGAACAAGCCTACATTATCCTTTTCCCAAACCAGATAAGCAGCACATCCCATTGTAATAGGTCCCCTATGGCTAGGTTTCAAAGGCAACACAATACAGTACACCAGGCACACCCTTTCTGTCATTTGGAAAATCATTTTTTTCAAATTTGTGTGTTTTAGTGACAAGCAGATTTCCAAAACTTTCAAGAAACCTCCAAAACTATCTGAGAGAACCAAGTGCTAAAAGTCTGGTTTGCTTTTTAAAAATGTCTCCTATTAATGATGTGTGAGTTCCTAAGCATTAAGTACATGCTGGAAACACCACACTCCAGTGCTTTGCTTTCACCTCCTCCAGACTTTAATTTTCACTCTTCTCAAACTTTGCTTTTCTCAGTTCCCTCACCCCCTGCATTTTGATTTCTCCTGAATCAAACTGGACTCCCCACAAGAAGGAACTCTTCTACGATCTGCTGACAGTGAGCAAAGAAACAGTCTCATAAAGTTTAGCAAAAAGGCATAGTGGTACTGATCTGTTGGTGCCATGAACAGGGTAAATAATCAGTTTGCCAGTTTGCATTGCACATTAGTAATATAGCTTGAGACAGTCTTCCAGGACACTGAATGGTTACAACTTCTGGTGAGCTGATCTCCATAAATTGCAGCTCTAAATCAATTCTGTTTGCTTGCTGTGATCATATCAAATGCATCAACTGTTAAATAAATCAACGTGACCCCAAAGATTCCTTGGCTTAACATCTTATTATTTTGTGGCTATAGGCTGATTAGGCATTTAAATAATTTCCTGTGATAGCATCTGCAGTATTTGAATATGCCAGATTCTGAACACAGACCTTTAGATTTCTCCAGTACTTTAGTTGCCAGCAATAACAATAATTAAAATAATAACAACCCTCCCTTACTTTTGTTGATACCATTTGGTTTTTTTCACAGAGGACAAAGTAGGCATTTTACTGGTTTGAAATGAAATGTGTTCTGCAAGGTCTGAGTTATTCAGCTATTGACTGGTGCAAGCATTCATTTTGGAGAACAGTAAGCTACTCCAATGTTCTCAGTTCAAATTGATCCAACAGAATGAGACCCCCTTTGAAGTCTGAATTCCTCTACGTTTTTTCTTTCAAAGCTGCAGCTCTGAACCCCCTGTAGATGTAGCAGGTAATCAGTGCTGATTGATTTCTGAGTGTGTGGATGGAGAACAGGGAGAGAAACAAAGCAGTGACAGGAGAGGATGCAAAGTTCAAGAACAGCATGGGCATGTGCCAAGGAGACCTTTCATAAAAGCAATAGAGTGACTGCAGAAAAGCCAGTGAGAAAAAAGAATGAAAGATACAACTGAAAGGTGAAACAAGGAGATTGTAGCTTAGAGGAAACTGTCCGTGCGACAACTGGGGGAGGGAGGAGTTTTCAGCAAAACAGAACGTGGTTAAATGGAGGAGACAAAGGAGAAGAGGACACAGATTTGCAGAAGTTCCTAATCACATGGGAAGAAATCTGCTCAGTTTTCCATTCTGAGAGATAAGGATCCCCAGGCAGCAGATACTGACAAAACACTAGATGTCTGAGCTGTGTGCCAGTTCCTTTTTCTTAAAAAAAATAATATTCAAAAGAAACAAATCAAAAATCACTGACTTATAATGCCAACAATTTTCCTTATAAGAGGAATTCTGATTTTCAAGATTATCTCAAAGATTTATAATATTTTCTGACTGTTTCAAATAAATAGAACTATCCAGATCCTCAAAGCTGCCACTGCCTTATTGGTACCTGGCTTTATCTCTGAACTTCCTGGTATAAGAAAACAAAACAAAACAAAACAAAGCATAACACATTAAGAAATGCCTTTATTTTCATTTGTTGTTTTACAAGTGACCATGTTATTAACAGCTAGATAAATCTCAAGTGCTGTGCAATATGACTTCCTACTTTTGACTGGTCTGAGAGGTATAGTTCAGACTACATAACATCCATGATTACCATTGCCACATAAAAGTATTACATTAAATAAAAATAAGGCTGGATTTTGCAAGCAGCATTGCGCAAGCAATGGAGAACAGAATGACAATTGGCAAACAAAACAAAATCTTGAGAATTTGCAGGGTAAAATATCAGGTTTCTATGCCCCACACTACTGAGGTTCTGCAATTTTGTTTTCCTTTCCAGCTTAGATCTAGGAAAACCTAATTATGATTCATTAAAAGACTCTTCTGGTGTCAACTTAGGTGACAACAAATAAAAAGTATATCCTTTTCCTTAATGAGGAGTAAATCTGAATTTGTAGAGCTGCAGCCAAAGCCTACTGCCCATGTTTAACATTGGTTGGCAGAAAATATATCTCCTCAATTTTCCTTGCTTCCTAATCAACTGCTTCAGCATCTTTTCCCCACAGTGCTTTCAAGACGGATATGTCTCACCATTTCATTAACACAGTGTTGAATAGCAGTGCTTCCTTTTGTAACAAATTAGCATTACTGTAGTGTGCAATATGGGTTTGAATCTCATTTACATTAGGCTCCTTCATACCATTCTGACAAAAGAGACATTTTTATAGGGAAAATCTAATGTATGCTGCAAATATTTAGTTGCAGAGGCAACTAGGCTGAGGCAGCCTCCCTGCTTTTTGCTGTAGCAGAGACATGTAGCACCAAATCCTCTATCCTGCCCTGGCACAGGCTGTAATGCTCTTAACAGCACTCATCAGCCTGTGCCGGGCTCTCCGTGTGTATCAATGGCTGAATGTTGACCCCCAAATTCCTATTATCAGAGAAAGATTGTGAGTCTTTTATTCTCACTAATGAGGGACAAGATGGGGCGAACAGGTTTGGGATTTCGCTGAGACTCCCACACCACAAAACCACATTTTGCACCACACAGTCACATCACCCATCAGAGAGGTGGTTATCAGAGAGAAGCTGAACTCAAATGTGTTACTACAGGCTGATTTCCAAGCTTACTGAAGACTTGAATTTCTGACTCACCTGCAACAAATGAAGTAATTCCCTATTCTTTACTTCATCACTCTGATTATTACAAACCCACTTCTACTGAAGTGGTCAGGTGTCCTTTAAACCCAATATTAATCTCAAACTACAAACCTCTTCATTTGACATTCCTCATGGCTGTTTGAAGAATGAATAAATATCCTTCTGCTTTTCAGAAAACGCCTCTGCAATTGAACCTCTTATTAAATCCTTAGATTAGTAAGAGCTGTCCTGTCATACAAATACTCTATTAGCATGTAAAAAAAGTTAGAAGCCAATGAGTGTTCCTTCTAAATGAAAATCATTATTATGAAGATCATAAAATCCACAGGATTTGCCTAGCACAAAAGTAATCTTTATCAAGTTGCACTGGATAACTTAAAGGAACAACTGTCACGCTGACAGAATTCCAACGCTTTGCTTTCATATGCGCTAAGGCAAAACTTTGCCTTGGTCAATGATCTAAACAGATTTGCTTTAGTGCATCAGTTCTGCTTTCTAGCACATTATATCCCCCCTTTAACTGCAGTCAGACCAGTGAAATGCTGCTGTTTCCTGTTCTGTGCCTTTTCTCTCTTCCATATTCCTGGTGATCCCTCGTAGCTCTTACTTCATTAGTTTCTCTAATTCCTGTAATTTTACAGCAATTCATGCTGAAAGCCAAACAGCACACTGCCAGAATCAGGTCACCCTTATTTTGTTAGCGCATGGTGCTGGCCAGTGGCATGACAAGGCAGGATCCAAACTGTGGTATTTTAACCCAAATGGTGATTCTCCCCACTCCCATCCATATACAATAATGAAAGTGGCAAGTCTGTATCAAGACTGACAAAATCTTCATTGCCTTGATAGCTAAAGCTACCTTTTGAAAATTCTGTCATTACTATTTATTAACCCCTCGTGGCTATGTCCAGATGTCCTGCTGCATTAATGCAAACAGAAATGCTGGCTGGAGAAGGATCCTCTGGAAGTCATCCAGCCTGACCTCCTCTGGGGAGCAGACCTGTGCCAGCACTGGGTGAGGTCAGCCTGGGACTTTGCCTCTCCAATGCAGCGGATGTAGATGCAGCTTCTCTTTGAAGCTTGCTTCCACTGATTAGTTTATAAAACGGTACAGTACATCTGCAATTTACTAGTGAGCAGCTATGTTGCATATTTATATTTTAAAATAAAGTGTACAGCTCTGATTTTATATTTCTGTTTTGTGTTTTTCCTGAAAGTATGACAGCTTAAGAACTTCACTGTTCTCAAGGTAAACTAAAAAGTTTTCCAAATGTATTGTAAGAATTTTCCTGACTGCAGTTTCCCACTACTTCTTATACTAACCACCATGGTGATGAGCAATAGATTCTTCCCTTGTTTTTTGTGATTGCCTTTCTCGTATATTTATATAAATCACACATAAACATACAACCATATACATATATAAAAAATAATATATATAATTCGATTATATATGTATCAACATATATACTACATATATAATGATATATGTGTATACTATGTATATATGTGATATCTTTCAGTCTTCATACACTAACTTCAAGTAACGTAAGGGAAACAACTTGAGAATGGTGTAGGAAGAACTAATGGGACTGAGAACTCAAATATCACGAAAAGTAGGAATGGGGATACAAAGAGTTGAAGACAGCAACTCTGTTCTACCTGTGAAAACAGGTTAAGAAAGCAGCTTGATGGCAGGCTACAGAGACCTATATTGGCAGAAGTCATTTGATACCAGGTACTCTTTACCTGAACAGACAAAATCATGGAAGTACCAACTGTTGAACACTGAAGGTATCCAAGTTAATGTTAAAAAGAAGATGGAAATTGTTATCAGGGGAAGCAGTTTACCAGTGGAGTAGATTAAAAAGAGATGTGGGAGAATGAGTTGGGATGGGTCAGCATTTGAATGGGTGACCTGCTGAAGACCTCTCTCGTGCCCTTGAGTATTTGTCTGCTTTTTTTCCAGTTACCTCAGCTGGGTTGATAAAATATATTGCCTGTTTCCTTCCTCTATGGCCTGATTCTCATTCCAGTCACAAACACTTGAGTCAGACTAGGGTTGGTGAAATTGTGGCCTGTGATTATGGTAGAAACCCCTAATACTCCTTGGGTCTTTAAAAATCTGTTACTCGACCATGGGTTGCAATAAGCCTCAGATGGGTAGATGTATTTCCCCAACCTTCATGTTGTTTCTGTATACAGACAGCTCTTATTTCTTAGAACAGGTTGTAGATACGCTCAGTCTGCCATTCTGTTCTATCATCCTGTTATGTTAGCATTATATTGCTTTTCCCAGAACTCTTTGCCATTATGATTGTTCACTTCTCAACAAATTACATTTAATACTTCCTTTATTAACATTTTCTGCATTGATCTCTGAGCATTTTATGATCAAGAGAAGGATTCCCTCCTTGAAGAATTATGTTTACTTAGCTTTTGATTTCTGCTATATAGTTATGACAACATTTAACTATGATGACCTTTGATTATGAGAGTTAAGTAACTTGCATCCCCAGCAGCCTCTCTACTCTGTCATCTTTGATCGTGGATAAATAGGGAAGCATGGTATCATAGGAGTACCTAACTACATTATTTCTCCTGTATATGAACTATGGTTATGGATAAATGTTAGATGTATTGGTCATGGATGACTTCTTTATTGAAACCTCTTAAAGCATAATTTCCACTAGCCTAGATATGTATGACCTCCAGTATTAGTGTTTGGTTTCTGTTTTTTCACATTGGTTATATTTGTTCCTAACAATCTCTTCCCATGTCATACCAAGTTCAATTAGATCCCAGCCTAAAAAAATTGTCTGTCAAGATATTGCCATTATCTCAAACTTTTTTCTGCTTGCAATAGGTGAATGCTCAAATTCTTTAACAAGTTTCAATTATTCAAAAAATGCTATCTAGTATGTAAGTAGTGTAGGTGGAATTTAACTGCAAATGTACCTAGCTATATTACTTAAATGATAGTGGGGTTTGATCCTTATTTTGTCAAAATTGGGTTTTGATCCCTGAGATCATCTGTTGTTCTTTTTCTATGCTTCCACATTCCTAGCTTTCAGAGTAACCCACACAAACATTTCCTGCTGAGATACATCCATTTGCAAATAACCTCCATCTGAATATTATATAATTTAGTGAAGCTACTGCTTGTATAATCTACTGTTGTCAAGATGCAAAGACTTAAATTATCTAAAACAGTTGAATAAATATCCTCAAAATTCCCTATTGCTTTCCTTCATCTGGCTGTGCCCACCAAGTATTCTTTAAATTACAGAGAGTAAAATTGTGCCCTTTAGCTTCAAATATATCAAACTGTTGCAACTTCACTAAAAGAGCCCTAGAAACATTTCATCTAGTCTTCCCTTTTCAAGGTCACATTAAACATGCTTATGGTTAGACATCCAAGTAATTTGTTCTTCATTTCTCTGGTCTTTGGTAAACCTGATAAGCTATTCGATGGAAACTGCTGATACATCAAGGAAAGTCAGAGGGGTTGAAAATGGTTAATGATTGGACTCAATGATCTTAAGCATTTTCCAACCTAAATGATTCTATATTTCTGTGAAAAGCTGTAGTCTGGCCCTTCTAAATGAAAGCACCATCAGGTTCAGAAAAAGGAGTGAAGTACTGAGAAGACAGCAGATGATTTTAAAGTATGCTTAAAATCTCCGAAATAAGCTTACAGGACTGCCCCCATGAAAGAAAGGAGGGTATCTAAACATGCTCTTAATAATTTTCATGTATCAAATCCAAGAACGGGAGTGCACACGACCATCAGGTCCCGGCAATCTCTCTCCTCGTGCTGTTTCAGCCAGATAATATTAGGCTGTCAACATCTGACTGACTCGTGTTTCACTGCTCCTCAGAGGACGATGTCTCACAGAACTTTGTGTACTTAATGGCAGTCAAAATGGCAAAGACTGAATAATGTTACCAAAATGCTGGTTTTTGAAAAGGGAACTACTAAAAGCATACAGGTCTCTCGGAGAACATGAAACTAAAAACTTTTTTTGCAGGAATTTACTAAGTGTCCCTGATGTAGGAAATGAGACCGCTGCTGAGATATGACCAGATTCATATCGCATCAAGCAGAAAAGCAACCTACGTTACTTACTCCGTTTGTCACCACCGGTCCAAAGGCCACTGACAGGCCAGCACAGTGGAAGACAAGAGTGCATTAACACCTAATGTTATATTTAGTGCTAAGCCAGTAAGAAAGTCTGCCTTGCTGAGGCAAGAAACATGCCCCTAGTGAAAGATCTGCTAGAATAAATGCCAGTGTTTGCACCACAGCCAAAGGAGAGAGGCCTGGAAAGCCTCTGAGAATTGAGATCCTGTCTGCCATGACCAGGTGCCTGAAGTTTCATTTTAAATGTATACACTTTAGGCAGGATCACTTAAAATGAAACCCTTAGTTCTTATAAACAAACTTTAAGTGAGAAATTGTCATCTGGGGAGACTTAGGAGAAATTGATCTCCTAGGAAAGGTAAGGAGCAGATGCAGAAGGGAAAAGGTAATCATGCTCTGCTTCCCAGCCCCCCGGTCTTTGGGAACAGCTTTTCTAGCAGGTTTGCGTTTGTGGTTTTTTCCCCCTTTTATCTGTACTCAGAGCTCAGAACTCAGAGCCGCAATAGAAGTGAACAATCAGGTGCACATTACATCTTAATAATCTGCTCTTTTACTTTCTTTTATTTCTAGCTAGTTGCATAAGGGAAATAGGGGACAGTTCTTACCTTTTAAAAAAAGCAAAACATCCCAGTTTTCCTCAAACAGAAAATGAGGAATTTTTACATTTTGTAGGTTCTGGCTGATCTTATTTTGAACTCTGCTGCACAGATCATGTCACTCTATGGGGATCAGTCACATGTTGCTGTATTGGGTTTGTGTGGCAAGGTTTTGGTAGTGGGGAGGCTGCAGAGGTGGCTTCTGTGAGAAGCTGCTAGAAGCTTCCCCCATGTCCGATGGAGCCAAAGCCAGCTGGCTCCAAGATGGACCCGCCACTGGCCAAGGCCAAGCCCAAGCCCATCAGCAATGGTGGTAGCACCTCTGGGATAACGCATTTAAGAAGGGGGAGAAAAACCCTACACAATAGAAACTGCAGCCTGAAAGAGGAGTGAGACTATGTGAGAGCAGCAGCTCTGCAGACCCCCAGGCCAGCGCAGAAGGAGGGGGAGCAGCTGCTGCAGGCGCCGGAGCAGAGATTCCCCTGCAGCCCGTGGTGAAGCCCACGGTGAGGCAGGCTGTGCCCTGCAGCCCATGGAGGTTAGCGGTGGGACAGATCTCCACCTGCAGCCCATGGAGGTTAGCGGTGGAGCAGATATCCA
Organism: Ibycter americanus; assembly: GCA_035590275.1. Taxonomy (NCBI): domain Eukaryota; kingdom Metazoa; phylum Chordata; class Aves; order Falconiformes; family Falconidae; genus Ibycter; species Ibycter americanus. The sequence continues at coordinate 9,919,333 of JAVJGI010000062.1, forward strand.
CCTGCAGCCTGTGCAGGACCCCACACCAGGGCAGGTGGGTGGCCCAAGGAGGCTGTGACCCCATGGGAAGCCCACACCAGAGCAGGGTCCTGGCAGGACCTGTGGCCCCTGGAGAGAGGAGCCCAGGCTGGAGCAGGTTTGCTGGCAGGGCTTGTGACCCTGTAGGGGACCCAGGCTGGAGCAGTCTGTGAGGACCATAGCTCATGGGAAGGACCCACACTGGAGCAGTTCATGGAGGACTGTGTCCCGTCGGAGGGACCCCGGGCTGGAGCAGGGCAGAGTGTGAGGAGCCTCATCCTGAGGGGGAAGGGGTGGCAGAGACAGCGTGTGATGGACTGATGGCAGCCCCCATTCCCCGTCCCCCTGCGCTGCTGGGGGAAGGAGGTAGAGAAATTGGGAGTGAAGCTGAACCTGGGAAGAAGGGAGGGGTAGGGGGAAGATATTTTAAGATTTGGGTTTATTTCTCATTATCCCACTCTGACTCCTAATTGGCAATAAATTAAATTAATTTCCCTGAGCTGAGTCTGTTTCGCCTGTGATGGTAACTGATGAATGATCTCTTCCTGTACTTAGCTCGACCCATGAGCCTTTTGTTACATTTTCTCCCCCCTGTCTGGCTGAGGAGGGGAGTGACAGGGCAGCTTTGGCAGACACCTGGTGTCCAGCCAGTCAACCCACCACAGTTTCCAAGGGTATGCTTTGTATCATTCCTGGATTAGACAGTGATTTCTGAACTGTACAGATAAAAAACAAGACAAGATGTTGTTAATAGTTACCATTGATATAAAAGCAGTTTATTGCAAGCCACTCAAAGCCCAGGATCAGGACCCTCAAAGCTATTTTCAAGGCTCTGCAAGCACAGAGAGCAAATACGTAGTCTCTGTTCTAAAGAACTGCAGTCTAAGATTAGCGCTAGCAGAGGCACACAGGTGGGAGAACACTGGCAAACAAAATACTACCAGGAAGAATAATAGGTAGCAGTCATAGCTTAATCAACAGCCTGACTCTTGTCAAGTGTGTTTTGTAAGCATCACAGCAAAGGAGGATTCTTAGGTAAGATAATGAGGATATCGGTGCCTGTTACAGAAAGCTCCTCTCAAGCCTGGGAAGGCATGAAGATGTCTGACTGAAATCAAATAAAACTCTGGGAGGGGCCAGCATGAGCTGGGAGGCAGTAACTGACCTGAACATGTGATAAGAAGTGGATAAACTACCAAAGGTTTTGAAAGTTATGTAAAAAAAATTTGTTTGTTACTGAGGTATTAGTGGAGGAATGAGATAAGGGAAGGGATGCACAAGGAAGGGATGAAGAGAGAAGGGGGTCATGACCACAACAGCAGGCTATGGAAATGTGTGGTAGCATTTGGGTAGGTATAGTGCAGCTTCCGAGGCTAGAAAAAAGTAACTGAAACATGATAGAAACCAGGCCAGTAGTTTTAGCTACTAAACCTCCCTAGCTCGCTCTTAAGCAGAGGCAGCTTGGGCAGTGAGATAACTTCATCTGAGGTTTTTCCAGCATCTCATGTGGGGCTTAGGGTTTTGGAGTGTAGAAATCCCCCATGATTTAGTTCTGTTTTAAACATGAGAGAGGCTTTGAGTCTTGGAGGAATATGCAAGGATGTTCTCCCTCCTCCTTCCCAGTGACAGGAGTGTGAGCAGGGTGAGGGAACAGAAGATTGGGCTCCTGTGCAGAGGTGTGCCCAGCTGCAGGAGCAAGACATGGGGAAGGCAGCTTGGGAGCAAGGGGGAGAAAGTTCATGACTAGGATGAAAAGTCATGAACTAAGGGGATGCAGGGACGGATCTGGACCAAGTCCAAAGAATGTTTGAGAGTGATGAGAAAACCAAGGAAAACCCAGAGAGACCTACAGGTTGCTTTTTTTTTTTTTTTTTTCTTTTAATAATAGATGCATATTACTCTTGTACTTGGTAAGAAGTTGACTGCTTGGGTTTGGAAGCCTTGACTTGCTCTTAAAAAGGTGAACTGTACACTCAATGTGCCTTTGCAGACCTCCTGGAGCGCAGAGACAGGACTATGAGGAGAATAAGCACTGGGGAAGAGGTGTAACAAAATTTTCCCAAGAAAGGAAAGGGAAACCCATGAAATTCACAACTGAAATATAAAAGCTACAAAATAACATTAACTGATTCTGCTTCCACAGACAAACATGATCTTGCAAATGAGGACAAAACCACGTCTCAATTTTTAAAATCCATTAACATTTTAAAGGCTACACCCAGAAGCAAAGTATTTTTAAGATAATCTCAGAACCTCTATCTGGGCATGTTCTACCTGAGACCTGAATCCTTTAAGACTGACTTCTTCCTCTCATGAAAAATAAAACATACCTTTCTAAATAGAGATCACATCTATGTTTTACCAGTTAAGTATTCACTTCCCCAATAAACACACATATCCGCTAGACATGAAGAAATGCAGTTTTACAGGCTTCTGTGAGACCTCTCAGTTAAACAATCTTTGGATAATGAAGATTGGAAAATAGTAACAGGCCACATCCTTCAATGGCATTGCCTACAGCATCCTTAAATCGTTGGGTCAATGCTGTAGTTTTACTTGGTTACTTTTCTCAAAGTCACATGAGATACAGTTCTGCTTCCAGCCAGTAAGACATGCCAAGTGCTCGTATTTGTCAAAAGCTTAAAGTAACACAATTTTATTTACCTACCTCTTCTGAGACTTTTGCTTCTCAGAGTCTTTATCATCTTCCTCAAAGAAAGAGCTACACAGGTAGCAGTGGAGATACTGATGGCTTTTGCTAGCTTGATTATTCTTTAGTAGAGTGTATTTCACACTTTGCAGCATCTCAGCCACCAGTTTCCTAACAGTCTCACTCCACGACCAGATTATGTTTTATTTAATTTGTTTACAGGAACTCTTACTTGTCACCAGAATGAGATCTTCAGCTGTGCACCACCTTGCAAAGTGCTGCTGAGCATAACTGCATGTATCCTGAATCCCTGAAAAGGCCTCCTGACCTTGCAAAGCTTTTGGACGATGCCATAGCTGCTTGCTACTGCTTTAGTCTTGCTGCCCTACTCTCTTGATGACAGTAGGCCTACAACACCTTTGTGGCCTTCAAAATTTCTTCCTTTACTGATTTTCAGCGTGTTGTAAACATCCCTTCCTAAGCCTTCTGCTAAGCAGAATAGACAACTACATTTTGCAATTAAGTCTCATACTGCAGAAGAAACTGTCAACTAGTAAACACTGACATTCTAAAAAGGACTCAAATTAATGGATAATGTGTTTTATTAAATTAGCAGCCCAAATCTGCATGCCAGCAAAAGCTCCCAGCTTCTGATTACCTCCAGGAACAAAGACGACTAGAGCATGCTTATAAATAGTGGCAGTGGGCTTAGCATATGTTACCTTCTTTCCTAGATAAATATTAATTAGCCCTGCAGAAGAACCAGATCTTTAGTAGACAGAAATCTTTGTAGCTCCCCTTAAATCAATGTTGACATGCTGATTTCACATGGAAAAGATTTCATTCTTAATTTTCAGCAATTTTACTTCTTTACTGTGATTCACTGCATTGCGCAAGTTTCCATCAAGCTTCCTGCATTAGTAGCTTGTTGCTTTAAAATGTGTGGAGACTTTTCTTTTTAAAAACAGAACTCAATGTTTTGCTTCTGAAAACTTGGTATTTGGGACCCGTTTGAAATCAACTCTGGATTCTGAAAGGAAACCCTTACGGATTTCATCCTCTAAAGCAAAAAGAAAGACTTGAACATACTGAAGTGGGCCAAAGCTTTAAACCTGATGCAGGTCCATTATCTGAAAGGGGAGGATTTATCTTCTGCCAGGTCTGAGCACAGAACATGAGACTTTTTTCATTTGGATCCCTACAGAGTGTAAACGCAGGGTCCTTTGCCTTCATGCTGAACAGGTGCTCTTCTCTTTTTTTCTTATGTGATAGGCAGGAGTTAAGGGTTATGCCATTGAGTTTCAGTCCTGGTAGACAGCTGTACATTTATGTCATACTGTCACGGCTGTTTCCTATGGTTCATTCCCCAATGGGTCTGCATGTATTTCATTGCAGACAGGTCCTGGTGGGTTAAAATCCCTTCAGGTGTGCAACTGGAGGCAACCTGAAGTGTAGGGATGATTATTCAGCCAGACCCTCTGGCACCAAAACAGGCATTTGCACTGATTTTTAGGGTGAATTAGAGGCTCCAGCAGCCTCAGATGGGAACTGCAATAATGAGGAGGCAACAGCCCTTTTCACACAAGCAGTCATTTCTTCTGCTTCGTAATGAAGCAGGAGAATAATGGGCAGAGTGGAAGGAGAGGAGATGGAACAGGATTGAAGCTGTTTCCTGTGGAGCACCTCCAGGAACATCATTAAAAAGCAAACCTTGTAGATGAATGACAACCAGTCACCAACCACAACTGCTGCCTCCATGAACTGCAGTGTGTCAGGGTGGGTGCAGTGTCTGGTGATGAAACTGATAGAGGCAGTGTAAGGGAGGACTGGAGTTTCTTTTTGCTTGACCTCAGTTGCCTACTTAGAGTAATTGAATACTCTTCGGAGGGTATCTGAGTGCACTTTTCAGCAACTGTGCCTGATCAGCATGAAGAATAAGGAGATAACTTGATCTAGCTTTATTCCCTTGGGTTGAGAAACTCGGTGTATATGTGCGCCTATTGAGCCCATGTGCTTGTTTCTTTTTCTGGGTCCTTGGAGTCAAAATCAAAACCAGGCCCAGCTGTTCTTTATAATTAAATTTCATTAACTCAAGCTGGGTGGTTTTATTTTGACTAGTGACTTAAAAGTGTTGGCATTTAAATGGCCTCAGCTATATTTCAAAGTTAACATCCAGAAACTTCACACATACATTAGTGTTATTTGTCTGTTGGCAAACTCAACAAAATACCACTGTGTTGATTTACATAGTGAAGGTTATCTCTGCTAACAGAAGGACTCAGAATTCCATTATTTAAAATATGAGGATGAACCTCATGGCGTTACACACAACTTGCCACCTGAGTCAAGGGCAGAGGTGAAGTTTATATTGTGCACTGAGCCCTGTGTTCAAACATACCTAACAGATCCAAAAGCCAAAGTCCACACAACATTATCTGTGGCCAGGACAGATCTGACTGCAGGATGAAGACTTTTTCTTTCTGGTACCTGTGTTTGTTTCTATGTGTCTTAGGATGAGGACTTTTCCTTTCTGGTACTTAGGTTTATTTCTATGTGTCTGTTCTCTCTCTAATTTATTTATAAGTCATTGATGACATTTATGCCATACATGGGCAGTTTGTGATGCAATAAACCAGTAACAGGCTCAGTTTTTATTGCAGTTTCTATATTTGGATATTTTAGTACATCAGAATCTGGGTGTAAGAAGTATTAACAGTCTTATGCTAGCAGAAAGAAATTAATTTTATGCCTGCCTCTGCACAGAAGCCAAAATCTTCAGGAAATAGGATCTCTTCCCATAAGCACCTTTTCAGATCCAGTAGGAGAGGGGAAGTAAACAATTAAATGCAAGCTTCAGGGTGAGAGCACAGCAGTGAGATATGATCGTTCATGTGATAATACGTATGATTCACAATGTTTCTGACTGGCACAGCAAGACTGCAATACTTACTGATGATCTAGGTAGAACCTAGTTCCTGCTTTCATCAGGCCTTGGCCCGTGGGAGCCCAGCTGTGGCACAGGGCTATGTGCAGCCTGGCTGGGCAGAGAGGAAAAATAATCGTTCAAAACCTGAGCACTTCTTGCTCTGACACAAATCCTGGGAACCAGCCTGCACAGCCTAAAGAGAGCATCAGTTCCTGTGCCTGGGTGGGGACACATCATCTGCATGCCCCACCAGCAGTGATACACAGTACCAGGTCCATGACATGGAGCACTATTTGGAAGATGGCTTTACTTCCTTGCTGCTGCTATTCCGAACCCAAGACTGAAGTCCCAGAGAGAAGCATGGGGAATGTTTACTGAATCTGCCCAGGAGGACCAGGTGATCCTTGTGGGAAGTCAAGTGAAGTCACCACAGCTAGACCTGGCACGCCCTGGGTGAATGTTTTCCTGACCACTGGCAGAAGTACAACATAACTGAGTAAGAAAAGAGTGAGCACAACAGAAGAAAACAAACAAGGAAGGAGAAAAGCACCTTCCTGCCAAGACAAAGAGGGAAGTGATGAATGATGATTGCTGATGAATAATAACCCAGAATTAATGGAGAAGGGCAACTGCAAAAACTGTGCACAGAACACAAACATTTTATAATGAGGGTAAACACTGACATTAGTAGGATGGCCAGAACTCATTGCCCATTCACACAGTACTTGTCTGCATTACATGACATGGCTGATGGCAGTGACTGGGGCTGGAACAGTAGCCTTGGAGGCTCTATAATTTTATCAGAAGAACCTTTCCACAAGAGGAAAGCTGTTCCAAAACTGAATGAAGGACTAGGTTTTTCTCTTGTTATTATTAGTGTTTTAAATTTATATCAGTCTCAGCTACGTAGCCCTATTTGGGAAGAATGTTGAACTATGGAGGCTCAAGGGCAGCTTTCAACTTAAGCACAACTAAATTAAGCCAGAAATGTTGAGCAGAAGTGGATGCAATAGCACGCTGTATTAGAAACCAGGATTATAAAATCTTTGCCCATCAAAGGGACCAGAAGAATGTAGATAGCTCTGTATTATTTTTAATGCAGTAAAGCCTAGAGGCTCCAACCAATTACCAGACTCCACTGAGCACAAGGAGGCACCACAAAATAAAAACATGGAAACAGATCAAATCCTATCCCAAGCCCTTCTGGGAAAACAGAAAGGCTTACTGACATTTTATCTTTCTTGCAGTTTGGTGAATGTAGGCAAACTTTGACTACCACACTTTGATTAACCCAAGGCAATCTTCTCCCTACCTCACTTCTTGAGAGTCTAACTAAAAAGCGGATCTGGGACTGATTTTACAAAATCTCAAGCACCGTCACTGCTTTTTTTTAGCTCAGGGGACCTGTGAATGCTTAGCGCATCCCAACATCAGGGCACCTTGCCCAGTACTGAAATACGGAGGGAAAGGGTTGTCCCTGCAGGGCTCTGGCTCTCCCACACTGCTGTGCAGCCCTGGCTCTTCCTCGGTTCAATGCTTCTCTTCCTAGAGCTTCCTCACCCCTCTGGGCCACTATGGATCCTCTCCAGCCTTCTCTTGCTGTCCTTCCTTGATGTGCATCCTCTCAGGTTTGCCAGTCCCTCTTGCTCAAGGATGACCAATAGGGCGATGTGGCTTCTCACCCTGCCCATAAGCTCCGTGTCCCAGGCAGAACCATGCAGCGCCTATCCCTGCATGTGCTGAGCGTGGCTCAGGAACGACAGGGGCACAGGGCAATAGCCAAAAGGGCAGTGCTGAGACTCCTCAGGGAGCTTAGGCAAGTAACAGGATGTGCAGGTGTGCACAAACATGCCTGCAGACTTAAAACCTTGCCTCCTCTTTGCTGGGTTTGCCGTGGCATCTTTGGGAGGTTTGCTCGAGGGCTGGAGCACAGACACTTCACTGAGCTTGGAATTACCCTGACCCAGCAAAAAGCAAGCTCGCCCATCCCTTTGCGTGCAAAACTCTCCTGCGGCTGCGGAGAACAAACGCCGGCAGAAGCTGCAGGATCTGGCCAAACGTGTGCTGCCGGTGCACCTCCTGCCCGACCCCCCCCCGCCGAGCACGGAAGGATCCTGTAGGGCACGTCAGGGCTCTTCAATCACGAATGTGCGTTTCCAAGCACACCAGAAAAAAAGAACAGAAAGAAAGGGAGAAAAAAAAGGGTAAGAAAGCCCAAACCCAGGAGGCGCTGGATCGCTAGAAGTTGAAGTGGAAAGCAGGCGATGTGCCCCGGTGGGACACGCATCCCCCGCGGCAGCGGGACCCCCCGCGCCGCAGCGCACAGCGCCGTGGCCCCAGCCCCCA
>JAVJGI010000062.1:9930149-9944513 GCA_035590275.1 Ibycter americanus
CCCCCTCCCCGGCAGCGAGTGGGATGCAGCCCCGGCGCCAGCGTCGCGTCGTGGTTGGCTTTTTTATTTTGTGTTTTTTCGGGGTGTTTGGTAGGTTTGTCTTTTGTTCTGGATGTTTGTTGGTTTGGTGGTTTTTTTTTCCTTGCTTGGGTGTGGTTTTTTTCCTTTTTTTTTTTTTTTTTAAAGTAAGGAAGATAGGACAGGCCCCAGGTTAAGGCTGCTTGTAAAGTTCAGCCTACTTTCCGGCCTCCTTACGGCTCCGGCTGCTCCTGATGGAAGCAGAGCCGGCTGGGAGCAGGCATCCCGAGAGGAAAGCTGCCTTCAGCCACCGTGCAAGCCTCGCCATCCCTGCGTTTCTCCGCGCACGCGAAAAGCTGCGCCTTTCCGCGCCTCCGGCAAGAGCGGCCGCCCGCGCTCCGCTGAGCTCAGCGCCGCGTGCTGCAGCACGCGTACTTGCCTTTGTTGTGATACTTTAATAATTCTGCCAATCTTTTTGCTTTTTGTCTGCAGAATCAAGTTGCTATTGTAAAGACCCACTGCTTGAAACTTCCCCAAGCCCAGTTGCCAGACTCATGATGCTGCAAAAACGTCAATACATACTGCCACCAAACTGCTCAGCTCTGCATTTCAGTGTAATGACTCTGGCAGAGATGCTGTTCCAATAGTCACGCAGATCAGTTGCAAAAAAAGAGGGCAGCCTTGAATCAAGGTCTATAATTCATCTGGACTGAAGAAAAAGTTTGAGAGTAAACTCCATTTATTTTGCAGGCTTAACTTCTTAATTTGTTCTCCGGCCGGTTGTAGGGGTGTGCACAAGAGCACAGTTGTCTCTGTCTGTGTTGGTAGCATAGTTGTACTTCTGCACACCTGTAATTTCTTTCTTTCAGTAGAAAGAGTTGGTCCCCTCACTTAGGAGGCCAAGAGGAGAAAAAAGCAGCGTTTAAAATAGGAGCGTTCACAGTAAATTCTGTAAATGGCTCCTTCAGCTGAACATGTGTGAGAAGTGACAGTATGCAAAAGTTATGTGTTTCAAAACAATAGCAAATGCTGTAGAAACAAGACTTGTAGACCTGTTCAACTGCACTGCATATCTATAGTCTGTCCTCATAGTTGCCTTTATGAAGTAAATACTTCTTGCTTCTACTCTGTAACACTAGAGCAGAAATCAAGAAGGCCAATGACCTCTTCCATAAACCAGCTGGGAATAGAAGTAGCAGTTTGATGTCGTAACCATGTTTTCCATTTTGTGTCAGTTGCACACCCTTACTGCATGAACCACTGCGAAATTTAGAATTCTCTAAGTAATTACATTATTTAGTGTATTTTGTAAAGAAGTGAAGTTCTCTCCTGATCTCTTTCAGAAGAGATCTATCACCTGCAAAATAAATACCCATGAATCATGAATTAACTGATGTTAGTGAAATTACTCTTCTCCCTACTTCCCTCCTTTTTTTTTTTTTTTCTTTCTCTGATCAGACCTTAAGACAGGTCTACGCATATTCAGCAGTCAAAGTTAGAGTTTTGGGATATGGTCCACCTGCTGTGATAGAACTGCATTGATTGTTCTTCCTATGTGTAAATGGAAATGAGTATAAACAATAAAATGCTTTACTGTGTTCTCAAGAGTGGTAGCAATTGTGTGACTGAAAGGAGTATTTATTGGTTTACCTGGTTTCTCAGTATTGACTTTTTGGGTAACGCTGATTTGATGAGTCACTCAAGAAAGCAGTTGATGAAGGCTGAAATGGAAAGCTTTGATCGGTGGTCAGATTTTTAACAGGCAGATTTGCTTGCATCCTAACCAGTACTGTTGGGTATAATTCTTATGACTTTCATATAATCTCAGATTAAATTTTTAGGTGTTTTACAAATATTTTTTTCTTACTCCATTAACTCCAAACAAAACTTATTTTAGCACTTGGTGGATACTGCAATCGTGTTCTTTTTAAAACTATGTATGTATTCTAGATGGGGGCTGTTATCAAGATTGGAAAAATCTTACATGATTTATCTACTTGTTATTCTTCAGAGAGTCATTCAAGTAATAAGGATTTATTTATCTAATTAAATAGTAAAGAAAGGCACCTGACCCTCTGTGCCTCTGAAACTCCCATTAGATGTAAAGAAGAAGACATGGTCATGGGCAGGAAAGAAGTCTGCAAGATACAAATTAAAGTAGTGGGAAATAAACGCTTTCAGTAATTTGAAAAAATCCCGAAAAGCCTAAAACTTGCATACCTCAAAAAAAAAAAAAAAAAAAGGCGATCTATACTATGCTTCTAGAAAGTACCTTCTCAAACTATTACAGACAAATGTGATTGGAGGAATTTTCTAAAACACTATCATATTTGATTTAAGTGCTTATATTCCTTCTAAATTTTAATTTTTTTGCATACATGAAGTGAAAAAAACAAAGAAGATGCCATCAAACAATGCTAAAGCTGTTCTTGTTTGTGGTTTTCCAATCTTGTAGAATTAATTTTGTTTACCCCAAATTCTCAGTGAAATCACTAGGCTTCTTATATGTCTAAAAAATGGAAAATGAAACCATAAAATGAATATTTTAAGCATTGCCACAGAGAATTGAGTCTTCTGTCAGTTTTACAAAGTTACATGGCTTGGAGAGCAAGAGGTTCAGGAGTTGGACTTTCCCAGTCCTCACGCTGCTGGAGTATACCTTCATCTTCAGCAGCTGGCAGCAAATATTCCCGGCTCCCTGTTGTGATGTGCGGATTTTGCCAAGAAGCTAATTCATCAGGAAATTATCCTTCCAAGTTTATGCTGAGGCTCTGAACTTTCTGCACAAATGTTTCAGGTAACCATGCTCACTGTTGGGAAGACAGTCCGTGTGAAGGCTGCGCTGAGTGACTTGGGGCTAGAGGAGAGGAAGCTAACTGGAGGCCTGCTGAGATACCTGCTAGTTAAAGGCTTTGTGTTACCCCAGTAGCAGCATCTAGTTCAGAAAAACGTTCCCGCAGGGAGATAGGTAGCGTGAGGACGTGCATCTGTTCACAGTGAAAGAGAAGAAATGTAGGGCAAACATCACTCAGTGCTGGAAAATATAAATATGTAAAATGTGTTCTAAGATTCATGTAGTGTGGTTTTGGACAGGAAGAGAAGCCCTCATGAGCTTCACTTCTTTGTGACTGGCAGAGCATGTCCTGGTTGAACTTAGGTTTTAAAAGATGTTAGGGTTCAGGGATGTGGTGGTAAAGTCTTGACTCTGGAGAGGTCTGAGGACATTGCCCTCCTGCTTCTCCACTCCCTTGCTGCACTTGCTTACTGTGCTGAGCCTCTGGAAGGATGGAGCATCCGAAGTTTTCAGTAGGAGAAGGCTGTCCTTCTGTCCACCCTGTATCTGTACTCACAGGGAAGGGGCTCAAAAGACCCCACCTCCTTCCTTATTTTGTCATGGGAACCTCTTCATGACTGCAGGTAAACTCCAAAGGTGCTTAAGCCCATGCTGTTTCAGTCTTTCATTACAGAAGCAGCATGCCTTCCTCTTATCTATTTGTTTCGTCGGGTTCAAACACTGTTAAATGATGTTGTTGAGACAAATCTCTCCTGAGTGCTGAAGTCTGAAGTTGATCATGCATTTGCAAACCTCATGCTTCTGGCGTTTCATGGTAAGGGATACGTGCATGATAGCGTTGCTGACTGCAAGCGCTGCGAGACATGTGACTGTTCAACAGTAGCTGCAGTTGTGGGAGCAGCTGTTTGCAGCCCCATAGCTGCACTAATTTCCTAGTACGCCTCAATTTTTCTTAAGAGGCATTTCTCACTTCTCCAGTTAATAAAACACAGATGCAGAATATAGAAATTGAGAGGGCAATCCCTTGCAATGAACCTTCATACAGCGGTGCGGCAGCCTACAAAGTTCTGCCTCTTCTGCATGCGTAAGAAGAAAATGCCTCGACTAATGTGCCAAGGCTCCATGGGACAAAAGGGATTTCAACTAACGCTGTGGATATTTATATCGTATTCATTGCCACAGCACTGCCTTTGAGGAAGCTGGTCTGGCCTTTAGCCTCCAGCAGAGCCAGGTAGAGTAGGGATGACAGTTAACAGCCCATTTGGAGCAGCCAATTTCCACCCTCCTCTGCCTTTGCCTGCAAAAAGCCAATCTGCCTTCCATTAGCAGAGCATGCCAACGGCTTTCTGGTGTACAGTTGCTACTTCCATGCTCTCTCGCTCAGAAAGCACTGAATATTGTCAGAAGTAAGCACTTTTACCTGAAAATCCAGCCCAGTCGCAAGCTATTCTTTCAGGAATAAAATGACAAAACCAAGGAGTAGTAGCGTTGGAGAACAAGCATTGTGATTTGCAGCAGCAAAGGGTAGGCAGTGTGGCTGAGGGCAATTCTGTATGCAAATGGTGAAATCCTATTCAAACTGAAATGTAGCTGAGACTGAAGAACAGGTTTCTTCACCAAAGAGAGTCTGTAGCAAAGAGGGCAAGGAAGTCCTCCAAAATCGCCAAGCCTTGACCCGGGTTTATGGAAAAAAACCTCAGGGTTGTGACTCCTGGGTCTCAGGACCCCATCAGACAGGTGAGCAAACAGTTTCAGAGAGAAGCAGCATACCCAGAGACATGTAGGAAAGTTAGAGGTGTGCGTTTATTCAATAAAGTGGATGCTAACTTCTTTTCATGTGTTAGGAACCCTTCTGTCTTTAGGGGAACGACACATGTTTGAGACATATATCCTTAAAAACCTGTCTACATCAGGACAGAAAGGTTTGTGGTTTGTATTAAGAATTTTTTTACATATTCCAACAATTAGTACCTAAAACTAAATACAGATGCAGTTTTAAGTGAACTCTTGCAGCAGTGAGTCTGGCCGATAATAATAATGAGCATGAAACATTTAAGCCCAGAATAATCATGTAGAAAAGCAAGCAGAAAATGAAGCCTTTTAATCAATCACAGATTAAGCTTGAAAGATGTAATATAACAGGCAACTCAATAGGTGAGGTGAAGAGGAGATCCACAGGATATCAAATTTACAATATAGAGATCAAAATCTCTTACTGAGTCATTTTCAGGAGCTGCAGAAAGAAAATCTTTGCTGTTCTTCTCCAAGATCAAACTCCTTGCAGTCATCCGTATAAAGGAATAAGACTTTTTTATTGTCTTTATACAAATAATACTTTGAAGGCTAGAAAACAGACAGAGTTCATGGCTGCAGGGCTTTCACTGAGTTATCATATGTTCTGTCTTTTAGGCTGAATGGTCATAGAAAAATAGGAAAGACAGGAACAGGGACGATTATGTAAAATAACTCCTTTTCATCGTATCTTTCGTTATACGGAACCAAGGCAAAAACTAGAATAACAGGAAAAAACAAGATCTGGAAAATTCAGGCATTAATGAGGTTACACTAGATTTCAGGAACATGTTTAAGGTAGAACAGGACAAAAATAATAAAGACATTTCCAGAATTCAGAGAAGTGGAAATTAAATTAGACATTTCCTTACCAGGTACCTCAGGGGTTCCACAATCCTAATATTGGTTTCATAATGCCATTTCTAAAAATCTTGATATTCCCAGATATGTTGAAATTAACATTTATTAATGCATTCATAGCTGCTTTTATATTAAGGCATACACTTCCTGAGCTTATTCACTCTTTTTCCTGTAGATTTCAATTTTCAATTACTTTGTGCTCTTTTCCACCTGTGCACTGTGTTTAGAACATGAATCTCATTTGGACCCAGCCCTCTAAAATCCAGTCCCTGAAATGATGAGAAACATTGTTTTCAAAAGGAACATTAGGATTACTACATTTAAGAGAATTAGTGCAAAAAACCAAGCAATGTCCCTGTTCCCTATCTACAGAAGAAGGCTGTCCTTCCCTGAACTCCTTTCCTGGAAAAATCTACTGTAGATCTGAAAGACACAGATATGACATAAGCCAGACCATAAACCAGGCAGACATACAAACCAGCCAGGTGCCTGGGCAGCAGGAGGAAAGCATCAGTGCTAAGCTCATACTCGGATGGGTCTCTCTGACCCACAAGGGACATACCAAAATTCTGCATTTACTTGAGTCCAGAGAGATTCAAAGGATCCATCAGGGAGCAGAGGGCGAGAAGAGCTTCAGGAGTAGTTTATAGGTAAGAGATGGTGAAGGAAATCAAGTTCCCCAGGGTTCCCCTGGAGTCTCTCTCCCCTGGGGCTGGGTGGCCCTGGCTCAGGGCAGCTCAGACACCTGAGCCACATGGCCATGGATCTGGCTTCTGGGAGGAGTGTGTTAGGAGAGCTGAATCCATTAGCCTGGTAGAGGTGAGGCTGCACAGCTCTGTGCCCCAGACCCAGCCAGTAGTGAGGCTGAGCATGTGTTTCCAGGTACATGTATACACAGGCGCAACACGTATGTACACATTGCCAGCCTCACAGACAGACACACCCGGTGCTCACACCAACACAAACAGCCCTAATGGCCTCATAGTGCTTGCCTCTGGCTAATCAGGATGGAGCTCCGCTAGTAAGAATATATACATATAGGTATATATATACACATATGTACAAGGTGGATCCCTCCAGCAGCTGGCCTCAGACACTGGATCCCAGCGTCCACAGTTATTTGTACCTGGACATATAAGCCCCCAGTGCTGTAGCCCCACTCCAGCTGTTGGTACAGACCATCGTACACACAGGCACACACGCATGCGTGCACATACACCTACTGAGGATGCCGCAGTAGGGTGTGCATGTGTGCACACACACACACACTCACGCCTGGCTCCCAAGACACTTCACCAACTCTCTGGCTACTCTGGCTTGATTTTTGCGAGTGGTCACACACTCACTCTTGCTAGTGTCTCCAGTTTTTGCACCACAGACACGCAGCCCTTCCCACTCATCATGCCACTGCAGTTACTGGCTTTTAGACCTCCAGCCACACACATGCACACAAAATCCTCTCCCAGGAAAAGTTAGAAACAGAGTTTAATAAGAAGACAAGACAGACTGCACTGATGAGGCACAGCGTGTGTCCAGGCAAGCACACCAACCAGTCCTTGTTTATACAGGGCCAGCCCCTTTTATCCTTTTATCACTCCATCATGTCATTTGTTCCTACACTTGTTCCTCCCCAAATGACCCTGAGCCCTCCCTTTCCCCCTCTCTGGTTCCTCCACTAAACATCCCACCATAAGTCTTCTATCCCTGAATACTCCCCCCTTGCATCTCACAATGTGTCCCATACCCATAGGTAGCAGGCTCCCCCAGTCCGAAAGGTGGTCCTGTTGACTCATTGTGATGGGTTTCATGCCTGGACATGGGCTGAGGCTCCCCTGGGACAACTTTGAGAAGGACCCAGACTGGCTGTACCTTCCTCAGTTCTTAATTTGTGTTCCCCAGAACCACCTGCCATTGTGCCCTGAGCTCTTCTGAGCTTGTGGAGATGGGCCTTTGATGGCCCTTCAGCCCCTCTGGGATGGGTTTGGGAGGAGCTGAGAGCGGGTCTTATTCACGTTCCCCCACCTGCCATTATCTCTGTGCACCTCTGTAGGGTGCAGATAAGCTTTTTAACATGTAACCGGACGTTTTATCTCTTTCCAGAAAAAATGAGAAGGGAAATAGCTGGCAGCCACTATTCCAGATTTCAGAAGCCTAAATGACTAATATAGATTAAACTAATTAGAATGTCAGAAACTGCCCACCAAAACATAGCAAGAGCATTACAAAAATCTGCTGTGAAGTCTTCATGCTGAATGAATGTATAGACACCATAAACAAAGCGTGATTATTTAGATGGCCACTAAGCAATCTTCGACAGCTCACAAGCAAGTATTTCCTCTGTTTCAGGACCTTAAAGAGTAACAGTATCTGTGTGTTATATCAGAGCTAGATCTGGCACATCCCAAGTTTAGATCTTACATATCAGACAGCTAGATCTGAAGTGCCTTTGTGCAAGCTTTCTGCACTTTGATGAATTCCACACTAATGGAAAAGATGATTGAAGAAGTCATCATGGTAAGTTAATCAGTCTCTTTCATTTGTATAATTATGCTTTGGCTAAAATTCTAACAGGAGCTACCAGTGAAGACTACCAGTAAGGCACTGGACAAGTATTGGTGCCAGGACAATGTAGTCACATACTTAAGCGTACTTCTGAGCAGTATATTTACATACAACTAAATCAAAAGACCAATAACTTCCTTGTTTTCAGAGTAAGAGGTGATCTCTGAAGTCTGTGATTCAGGGCCTCACAGGAACCCTGGGGAGAGGCACAGCCCTCCTCTTGGACGACAACCAAGTCCCACAGATGTGCATGAGGCATACACTATTCAACACTTTCACTAGAGAGGCTGGAAAACAAGTGAGCAAAGGCGAGTGATGCTAAAAAGGGCAAATAATCCCACCTATGAATGCACAATGAAATCACAAAAATACTTCTTCTTTTAGACACACTGAGGACACTGCTCTGTGAAAACAACTACAGTCAGAAGAGCAGTTGAAAGATGGCACATAGAAAACAAGGCAGAGGCAGCATTGTTTCATCTTCTAAATTCCCGTGTCCTGTATCCTGCATACTGTGAGAAGGCTGAACCTGCCTCTGAAATGATATAGTAGAACTAGAAAGCAGTCAGGAAAACAGAAAGTATCATCAGGGTGTGTCTGAAGCCTCTTTTGGACACAAGCAACCTGGCACTCTAGCTACCAAGGTAGCTGAGACGGTGCCTAGGGCTTCCTCTTTGCACTATGCAAGGACAACTCAACAGCAAGGCAAGGGAAAGCAGGCACATTCAGAGTGCCACCGTTATTATAGGAAACAACACATTTCTAAATGCAGTTCTGCTCGGTCTAATTCCACTGTGCCTGGAAATTCCCAGGAAGCATTTCTGATGCTTTTCTTGTTTCTAGTTGTACTGAGGAATGTTGATTCCCCCAGCCCGTCCTGCCCTGTTTCTGCATGAGGTGGAGAGGCATTAGGACCCTTAGCTATTCTGCCAGTTTTCTGGCCACCTATTAGGTGTCAATTTGCAGCTAAAAATGGACACTGAGTGGTGCAATAATGATTGCATTCAAAGAAAGCATCACACGGGTCTTTCAGAGTGGGCATCCAATGAATGAGGTTTCTGGAGCTGGTGGACAGCTTTGAAAATCTGGGGCCCAGTTCCTGATGCTCTGGGTTATTAAGTGGGTCTCTACACATACAGAAGAACTGAATATTTGAAAAAAATAGTCATCCTGCAATTTCACAGAACTGGGAACTCCAGGATGTTGTAAGGAAAGAAAGCTCACACATGCTTCTCTGTATTCTTCCTCATATATACAATTAGAGGGCATTAGCTTTCATTTATGAAGGAAGGATTTTATCTCCTCTGTCTTTAATTAAATCACAGACCTTCTCATTGGTTCATAAATTGGCACTGCTATAACTCGTCTTCACAGAAAGCAGTTGGATGTCAACACCGTGTAGGATACCCTTGCCCAAGTAGTCTTTTAAACTGTGGTATTTATTTCAATTAAATAAGAGTTAATAGTTCTGGGAGTTTTACATTTTGCTATAGGAACAGTGAACTGATTACTGCCTGAATGACAGGTTTCAGTCACGCCCTTCAGTTACAGTACACAAAATATTCTGAGAGTTTTGTCAGCAGATATAATTGAGTCCCTTTAATCAGGCTTAGGGAAAGATCCTAAAGGGATTCCACCAGGCTTCTTCCAAGCTGCATGGTTGCTAGTTCATTTAATAGAAGGAGGTTCTTCACATTCTTTCAACTTCCTTTACATATGGGATTTTTGCCTGAGGAGTGTATGTGGATTAAATCCTTGAATTGGCTAGAGGCAATACTCCTGCTTAAAGGGTAAGAATTCAGACCCATCCTTAAAAAGACAGTAAAAAGAATGAATCAGTGTTTCCCATTGCATTTAATGAAGCAGTTGTTCCTAAGCAGAGGAGCAACACTGGGGTTTGTATAGCTGCAGATTAGTTTTATAAGAAAAAAGTGGCCATTTTTAATGCTTTTAAAGTAATCCTAAGTGTTCTTTTCAGTTGTTTGGAAAGCTGAAGTTTCCAAACCCACCTTTTTCAAACCCAAGCTTTGTGCCCTTCCCTTTCCAAATGTCTTACATATTCCTAAAAAATGACTTATGAAACCAAAAATTATAGGAAAGGATTATCAAAAAGGACCGTCAATACTGGCAAGAAAAATGAGATCTTCTCTAAAAGATTACCTGAATGTGGCAGTAGCTCTGTTTCTGAGGGACTTGCATTTATCAACATGAGTGCTTCTAAATCCCAAGGAAAACTTTCAGGGCTAAAAGACTCATTTAGCTCGAGACTTCACATTCTCTGATCTACTAGATTAGTGAAGAAGTACAGTTTTTCAGTACTGTTGCAGAGCTCATGTTGGCAAGTATTGATTTTCTTTAATATCTGAAATTACTGCAATTTTACTTTCATGTAATGCATAAAAGACTGCTGGAGGCAGTGGAGGGGATACCAGTCCCTTTGGCTGAGGGACCATGTGCTCCATTTGTGACCAAGCATCACTATTTCGTGACGATTTTAGGCCCCTGACTGCCAGTAAACAGTGATATTACAGCTGTAAATCAGTCAGCTCTCTGGCCAGAAAGCTGTGGACTTTCAGGAGTAAACCCAGTCACACGTGTCAATCAGTTGCACTTGGTCTATGCGTTACACGCCATGGAGGGGATGACATGACTGCTCAGCCAGCCAGCTCACTTTGCTGAGTGGGACTGCTGGAGTTCAGGATCTGGTCCACAGATCCAGGCAGCCCCACACAAGGCTGGGACTGTCCTGTGAAATGCTGTCAGGGGCTGCAGTGGGACTGAGGGGGCTACTCTCCTGCCCCTGCCATGGTAGCCCATCTTGGGTCAGCAGGGGTGCCTGAGATGGCTCCTGCTGCTGCTGCTGAGGAAGAGGTACGACCAGCTCCCATTTCCCAAAAGAGAGGCACAGGGATTTGGGAAAGGAGGTGGCAAGCAGCCCTGGAGTAAGGAAGGTAGGGAAAAATGCTTTTTCCTTCATTAAGTCAGCATCTGGCAGCGGCAGGGCAGGGTGCCTGTCTGAAGGACAGCTGATGTTTAGTACCAGCCATGTGTTTGAGTGTCTGGACACTTATTTCATGATGTTTTGATCAAAAGAAACAATAGATAGATAAATACATTTTTGTTGCCTGGCCTCTGTGAGCAACTTAACAGCTTGTTTTCCCGTCCTCACTGCATATAAGAAGTTTCATGAATTTAATTTTTCCTTGAAATGCTGAAATTCAGTGCAAGACAATCTCTCAGCATAACTGCTGAGACTGGCTGCCCCAGCGAAAATCATTTTTGTTCTGCTCCCTGTGTTTTACCACTCTTCACCTTCACAAGGACACCCGAGGCTTCGCTAGCCCCAGTGGTTGCCCACGCTGTGTTTTGCAGTGCTGCTCCCCTGCACCAAGCCCGTGTCACCCACCACAGCACCTGCCCCATGGCACTGCCCCACGCCTTGGCTGCCCCGGCCCTGTAGCAGTGTGCTGCGCAAGAGGGAATAACAAGTGGATGTGGGAGCAGAAGAAAGACTGGGCTGTTTTTGACCTGTTAAGTGTCCCTGAGTAACTCTGTGCCTTAGACCCTCTCTGTTAAGGAAGATAATGATACTGATCTTCTTCCTTTGCAGAAAAAAGCATTATTATCATCCTATACTTTTCAGAATATGTTTGTGTCAGTCCTAGGAGAGCCGATTTCCAAGAGAGTAGGAATTCATCAGAGTACTCACATGATTTGGCCCTTAGTGTTTCAGAAGCAAAAATGATGACAGTTGCAGCCTCCCACCCCATCCTCAGTTGCAGAAAACATGATACAGGATGACAGACAGGTTTTTTAATCCTTTTGGCTCTCAGATGGTGGTGTTGTCTTCTGGCCTGTTGCAGGCCAGACCTAAAGGTTCAGAACCCACAGTGCTCTCTTCAGTTCCTGTCACATCCCTCTTTTGTGTACCTGAGAGTGAATTCTCTGCTGTGAGCTGCCTTTTTCCATGTTTCAGGATACAGTGCAAAATGATGCTGAGAGCAGCTGGTGATTTACCTACATCTGACAGAGAAATAGCAAAATACAGGTGATATCAGAACCCAAACCTGTGCAGCCATATGTATCTTTACTGCACAAAGTGATGGAAAATACAGGTCTGCTTCATTACCAGGAAGAGCAGTCCACTGGTCCTTTAGCTTGGAACTCCATAGCATTGCCACTGATCTTCAGGTGTGAGTGCCACATGCTGTCTCAGGGCTTCTGGGGTCTGTGCACACTCTCCTCTACGTTACTGTGTGCTACAGAGCTTTCTTATCTACGTTTCCTCTGTTGCCAGCTCTCAAATCATCCTGAAAGTGTCCCAGGATCCTGATTTGAGGAACGGCAGAGCTGGAGGGATAAAATGTGTTGCCGTCAGAGTTACCTTTAAAACTCTTTCAGTCAAGTTTAAAAAAAAAAAAAAAATCAGAAGTATTTTTATACATATGTCAATATTAGACAATAGAGTGAAAGAAGCTTTACAAAAATGCATGTATGCAGAAGTGCAAGGGAATAGCTCCATGAGTACTAGCCACTTCTATTAGCTTTAGCACTCTTCCTTACCCTGCACGTTTCAGCCAGGAGTCTCACAACCATTCTTGCTGAGGGCTGTGATCCACTTGTCTTTTGTCAAAATTCAGAAGTCTCAGGTCCCACTTTTTCTTTGTATTCCAGACATGGATCTAGACTTTGCAGTCAGAGCTAACTCTTTGGAGTTAGACAAGTGCCTGTCATTCCCAGCAGTTGCTTCATCTCCAACTCAGCCAGGAAAGAGTCCCGACTCCCTTGTTACTTCCTGACAAAGCTGTTATCTATTCCCTCTAGCTTTGTAAGTGCTACTCTCCTTTGGTTACTGAGCTGGTGTAGTTCTTCGCTTGGTCTAGAGAGTAAGTAAAGACAGTTCACTGGGATTTCTGTGCTTGATTAAACCATTGAGTCATGAATCCACTGAAAGTACTCCTATTCAATAGGGTAGCCTAGAGAAGGAAGCCTTTTCGTTCATTGATCCTTATTTTTCTTATACATACATTAACCATCATACTGTACACAAACAAAACTTGGTAGGGTAGAAGAAAATTCATGCAACCAAAAGCATGCAGATGGATCTGCATTACTCAAATTGTCAGCTGTTTTTCTTCATTCAGCATTAGACTAACAGAGCTAAAAAGTACCTATAATATTTCCGGTATTCATTGGTTTACATACATGTTTTAAGATGGTTGTTAAACAGGCAGGCTGAATGTCCTAATTGAGGGATACTGTGGCAATCTTGGAAGCTTTGGGAGGACAGGTGGGAAGAGAGTAAAGTAATTCCTTGTTCCTCAGTATCGTGTGGCATCACTCACAAGCAAGAAGGGGGAAAGCTTTCTTCCAGAGATGAGACATTCTGCTTTGAGATGAGTCAGAAAGGGGCTCTCAGCCTTTGTCCTGTGCTCTTCCATGCCCAGGTGGGTGTGAGTGTGTGGAAGGAAGGCCTGTGGCAGATGCAAGAACCATCATGACAAAATCATCCCATTTTAACTCATTAGCAGCAGATAAGTTTCCAACTAAATCTAAGAGAATATGACATACAGCATAGCTGCTGTTGAGTTGAGTCAGGGAGAACATGTATTGTTAAGTGTAATCTTAATGATGCCATTATCATTTTATCTTTTGCAACTTTATTCCATGACTGAAAACCTATGTTTCTCAAGTAACTTTCTTTTAATCTATAATCTTGTCTAACAATAAATCTGGCTAGTCATCTGACATATAGCAAAGCATTCCTTACCCCAGCTCGTTACAAATCTCAGAACTGTGGCACTGGACACCTTGAAAAACCGCCGAGTTATCCAATATATTATGTTTCTCTTATCTAAAGAGTAGTAGAATAAATCCCCATAGATGTTCCATGGCAGTTTATCATGAGAATAAGGAGAGGAAGAAATGTTTTCTTGGGAGCAGTAATCACAGAATCACAGAATGGTCAGGGTTGGAAGGGCCCTGTGGAGGTCATCTAGTCCAACCCCCTGCTAAAGCAGGTTTGCCTAGAGCAGGTTGCACAGGATCACGTCCAGGTGGGTTTTGAATGTCTCTCAAAAAGGAGACCCCACCACCTTACTGGGCGGCTTGTTCCAGTGCTCTGTCACCCTCAAAGTAAAGAAGTTCTTCCTCATGTTCAGATGGAACTTCTTGTGTTGCTGTTTGTGCCCATTGCCCCTTGTCCTGTCACTGGGCACCACTGAAGAGAGCCTGGCCCCGTCCTCTTGACACTCACCCTTGAGATATTTGTAGACATTGATCAGATCCCCCCTCAGTCTTCTCCAGGCTACACAGCCCCAGCTCTCTCAGCCTTTCCT
>JAVJGI010000062.1:9944822-10062514 GCA_035590275.1 Ibycter americanus
TGCCTTCCAGCAGGTCAGCCCCTGGCCTGTGCTGGTGCTGGGGTTGTTCCTCCCCAGGTGCAGGACCCTACACTTGCTTTTGTTGAACTTCATCGGGTTCCTCTCCTCCCAGCTCTCCAGCCTGTCCAGGTCTCACTGAATGGCAGCGCAGCCTCCTGGTTGCCACTCCTCCCAGTTTTGTATGATCAGTGAACTTGCTGAGGGTGCGCTCTGTCCCTTCAGCCAGGTCACTGATGACTAGCGAAATTCTCTAACCAGCAGTAAAAAGCTGGGAGTATGACTGGTGGGCTCCTTAATGGCTTTTAACAGAGACCAGACACGACAGTAACCTGTAACTTTGGGGTAATGGTGCATTTGGGGTTAACTGTGCACCTGATCTCATCTTTGAGAAATTCTGTAAGAGTCATAATGTCACCTTTGATCTCAATATGTCTTCTTGCTTGCCAACACTTTGTTTATTATAACTGCAAAATCTTTTGATGTGTCCAGTCCTCTTCTGTACATTATCACAGAGATAAGGCCAGCTGGGGACCAAATTTTAAGTGGAGATTTTAAGGGCCACAGTAGCATAAAGTCAAAGGTCCATCCATTGGAAAGCTGTTGATCTGGTGTTCCAGTTTGTGCAGTCAGTAGTGACAGGAGAATGCAATGCCCGAATCGTATTTAGATCCCCCTGACTGCACAACCTGCATGGCCATGTACCTGTTGTCAGCTGGGTGCACAGTGCACATTCTCGGGAAGAGCCAAATTCTTGAACCTGGAGCCACAGAAGGAAGCCAAAAGGGCTTTCCCTTCTCATTCATAGAAAAGCAGTGTTAGTAACAATCTGTACAGAGTATGAAGGTTGAAAGAAATAAAAAAAGATATTTTCTATCTTCTAGTAAAGAAAAAAGAACAAATGAGACTTTAAAGAATCATTCAGGATGTTATCGGAAAATAATTATTTGGACAAGAACATATTGCAGCCAGACTACAGACACACACCAAAACCAAAAGACAAAGTTATTTTATCAGTGAGTAAATCATCTTGTTTTGGAATTCATTGATAGCACTCAGATTTTGCTAGCTGCTACACCCCCCTCAAAAACTATGATAGAAGATCTATGGAAGATAAAAAATCTATAGCGAAGAATTCATGTTCTAGAAGAGCATGATACAGACAGGAAAGGGTGACAACATGTGCCTGAATGAACCTTTGCCCATGAATCAAACCCTGACTGTGTGCAAGCAACAGATGGCTTATACAATTTTGTTATTCTTTTTTAGTATCAATACTTATAGTTTACTTTTTTTCTGGTATCTCTTTGTATTTAGCCTTGGCCAGTCCTTGCTTTCTGTCTTTGTACAGACCTTAAATTAAATCTTCCTGTCAATTTTATTTAAAAATATGCCTATTAATAAAGAACCCTCTTTCAGTTGAGTTCTTGATTTTCTTATTTTTTTCCATCAAATATAAGATTATTTTAACTTGTTGTCTGTTGTTTGCACTCACCATTTGGTTTTGTAATTATCAGCTAGAGAAACAGCTACTCCCACTGAGTCGATGGAAGGCTTGATTTGTATCACTGGAAAGACGCCATGTGCTTAAACCAGGGAAAATACTGAAAACTGATAGCTGGTGGCAGGGAATGGAATTCTGATGACTGAAATGAATTAGTTCCAATGAAGACAAGTAATAAGAGAAGACTTAAAGTGTGGGACAATCTGATGGTTATTGGTTTTGGGAGAGGTCTGGACCTCTATACCCCAAGGAGTTGAATGTGATGGCTATTAATGTGTTATACAATAGAAAATGTCAGTAAAACTGTGATCAAGAGAAGACTTGTCACTGTCAGGAGGTCTTGGTTCCTAGTAGAAAGGCTGCCCCTTCTTGCACAGTGTTCTAGGGCACAGGTTTTAATTCTAACCCAAGTTTTAAATACACAAATCCATCGTAGTCCTATTGATGTCAGTGGTGAAACTCTCAACTTGCATGGTACAAAGCAGGCTCCTCAGTAAGAATATGTCTGACTCTTCTTTGGGCAACAAGAAGAAAATATGTACCACAGCTGGAAATGTCAGGAATGGAGCAGGCGGATTGAGATTAAATCAGACAATTTGTACTGTGGCTGGTCTACTGAGGCATTTGTATCATTCATTAATAATCCTCATCACAGCCTTTGGCTTGGCCAGTCTGGTATCACATGGCTTGTAGTTGAGGTGGAAAAGATGGTTCCACACTTCAGCCTGCAGAAAAGACCAAGCAAGCAAGCTGGGTTTGGATGTTCAGTTGCTAGCAATGTGGCTGCAGATATCAATGGATATTTGAAATTGATACATTTAGGTGGCATGTGAAGGGGGAAATCTGAGGTAAGGTTGATTACTTGAATGTGGCCTTTAAATGTGAAAATATAGTAAATGAGAAAGGATTGATCAGTTACAAAGCCCTGAAAACACTCTGAGCAGCTTATGTTTGTTGTTACAGAATACAAGGAGAAGAATGGCATAGTCAAAACAACGAGCTAAGAAAACTAACTTTGCAGCTGACAGGCTAGAAGCAATGCAAGATGGTATTTGTCAAAGCCAGAGAAAAGAATACTGTGGGAATCAAGTAATGAGATAGTGAGTGATGCGGTTATAAGTTTCTGCTGTGAAGAAGTGTTATGCAGAGAGAAGTGCGAGGCAGACAGGGATAAGGAAGTCAAATCTAAGGTGATTCCTGATTGTAAGTCTTTGTGGCATTTCACACAGTGGTAAAGCTAAAGGAAATGGGAAGAAAGACAGGATTTTGCTTTGGACATGTTGCACTTAAGCTTAAGTCTGAAGTCAGAGCACTAAGAGGAAGTGTCAGTGCAACAGACTGTTTAGTTTGAGTTAAATGAGGGACATCTACGGATGGGTAAGAAATGTGTTGGTCACTGACCTAGAGAGGATAGATGATTTGTTATTTACCGGTATGGCTTATTTACAGACAAAAAGCAGAGAGGGAATAACACTGCAATGTTTCCGCTGAGTGCTGTGTCACAGAGAAGAGCAATGAGCACCTTGAGAGCTCTGCCACGGGAGCAATTGCAGAGTGAGGAGGTTAACTGGGAGAAGAGCAAGTTAAAGACATCAAGTGAGAATCATCTGCTGTTGATGAGAAGACAATAATAGGATGGGCTAAACACTAGTTTTGCCATTTGACTAAGAAAATTATTAGAGGCTGTCTAGAGAGGATTTTGAGAGGAGCACAAAAGGCACAAATTAAGCTGTAGGGAAAGGGAATCTCGTCTAGGTATTGCAGACAGCACTGGAAGATGGACCACTAGTGATGAAAATGTTGGAGCAAAGAGTGAGTTTCACCAAGACAAAAGAGACTAAAGCGTGGAGGCAAAAGCACTTTTACCTGTCTTGTCTCTGTTGCACGTATGCTTGTTTGACAAAGGTTCCTTTCCATATGCATGTATCTCTCTTAAATGGAGACCTTAGATACTGCCGTAATGCACATAATAGTAAGGCTACCGAAAATCTGTTTCATACCTCAAGAAACTATCTACCTTATATCTATATGTGCTGTCATCTGCACAGAGTAGCCTCACAATTAAAAAATTACAAAGATATGTCACTGTTTATTTAAAATGAATATTTAATCTCTCAAGTTCTATTATATCATTTCACCACTGACATCATCTAGATGTGGCCTTAATCATGGGTGGTAGACATATAGTAGTAGCACCATAGTATCAAAGGCATGGAACTTCAAACGATACCAGATGTGCGAGGCAATACTACTGAGGATTTTGGTATTTGCAATGGCAGCCTTGTGCCCTGTTCTGCACAGACAGAACTTTATCCTATCTTTGCCACTCTCCTACCCTGTCAGAGCTAAGTCAGTAGGCTACCTGCAAGGTCTCTCTGCTCCACGAGGCTATGAGCAAACACTGCAAACTGGCCATGCTTCCCTTTGCTCCCCGTCTGATAGTGCACCTACCTCTCCTCCGCAGACGGTCAGAGGTATTGCAAAGGAGCAGTGTGCAGAAGGGGAGCAGCTTGTGCTGGGACAAGGAGTCCTATGGGGATGGGAAAAGCAGACTCCATCCTCCTGCTCATGACCCTGCTCACCACTATTTCTAAACACAATCTGACATCCAAATGTGCTGTGAGTGCATAAGGAAGAGCAATGAAGTGAATTGGAAACTGGACGTCAACTGCGTATGCTGCACAGGGTCAAAGGCTTGTGGGAACAGTAACTCCTCCTCCATCCCCAGTGAGCTCAGATGGGCAGGGAAGCTGCATGAAACCCTACTTATTGCTCGTTCAGGAAGTTTAATAGTGTCAGGAAAGTTGCGATACCTTTTTCTTCTTTTAGTATTGAAGTCATGAAAGAATGAAGTGCTGCCCTGAGAGGAGTCCTAGCTCAATGATTCTCAGCAGGGTTTTTTTGGAGTGAAGGCACCACACATTTTGATTTGTGTATACTGAGTATAAACCTATTGGCAACAAGCTTGCCCTTCTTAAGTATTTTTTTGTGAAACAACCATCACCACAGCTGCAGGAATCTACAGCTTGGAGGCTGAACAGTACTAGCCTATACAAAGAGGTGGTGTTCCTCTTGCAGCTCCTGCCTACAGAGGAGGTGAACCTATCATTATGCTTTCTCTTTGGGGATGACATGCATTGCCTGCCAACTGCGTCTGCTGGGATGGGTAGCACAGACCTGCAACGTGATCATCTGGACCATGGTGTCAGGAAAGGTGAACAGGGTATCACATGGTGCCTATTCCTGTGAAGTCCCTGTGGAGGACTGCAAACTGGACTGCTGTTTTGTTTGACTGTTCACGGGGTGAAAGCAGGCTTCCTTATGCACCCTCCTCACCACTATTTCTAAACACAATCTGGCATCCAAATGTGCTGTGAGTGCATAAGGAAGAGCAATGAAGTGAATTGGAAACTGGACGTCAACTCCATATGCTGCATTAAGTTTGACCTGACCTAAACTGCAAAGAGCTACTGGCATCCTAAATCAATCTGTTCCCCTTTTAATAACCAGTTCCCTGCACATCTCTATAGAATCATGTCTATAGAGATATAAATGGCCTCATTCTGTTTCTGATTTAAAGGAACAAGAGCTTTTGTGTATCTGTTTTACAGGAACAAACCAAGTTTATAGCTTAAGTTGATAATATTTAAAGCATCATTAACAAAGACAGTAGAGCTATAAACCAGATTTAGAGGGATTAAAATACTGGTTTTGAGGAACCCACCTTTCAGGTAAAATATTTTACAAGTACAGATTCTGAAGTACTGGATTGTCTGATCCTCTGTGTGCTTCTGGCCCTCAGGTCCTGCATTTTTGGATCTAGACGCAAGACTGTTCAATGGGGGTTCTTTGTTGTTTGTTTATTTTTTAAAAAACTGTGAATTTTCATTTAAACAGTGACTGATTGTGAAAAGGATATGACTTGTGTCAGAGCACTCAGTGAGGTGTTTCTCTTGGGGATCATTTTGAAGCACTGTAGGAAGTACTGCCCTCAGGTAAAGCTGACTCCCCGAAAGTCCAGATGCCACACCGGATGATGTGAGTGCCTATTTCAGCAGAAAGCCATCTGGGTCAGCTTAAATCACCAAGGAAGGTTGTTCTTAAACTAGTTTTGTAGGAGGACACCTGCCCAGGCCCCAGGGGTATGTGCTTCGGATCATTTTTAATTTAAATTGATTTGAAGGAGAGCTAATCAGAATCTGAAAATATTTGATGGTGATTAAATTTAGAATTCATGGATAATTAGCCAGGTTAAAAAAAAAAAAAATAAAGCTGTCTGCAGATGCTGAATTCAGCATGTGTCAGTAGAGCTCCAAAGGCACATCTTTCCTATAGCTTTCAGAGCTGCTTTTCTGGGGTTGTCATGCAGTATTTCAGGAAGACATTGCCTGAGCACAAAGTACAGTGAGTAAAGATAAGGCAGAACATCAGGGCTGTCCTTAGAGATATCTCTTATTCCTCTGACCTTGTGAAGCCACCTTTACAGAGCTGTTCAATTTTTCAGAAATCCATTCCCAGGTAGAAAAGAACAGTTCCTACTGGGAGTTTTGCTGTGCTCCAAGAAACTTTTGCCAAGTTCCTGAATAGTGAGGAAGTTCCTAATTGCTTTTAACCATCTCTGTCCTCCTCCCTGCTTTGTTACCTTTTCTCTGCTTTTGCCTCCTGAGATATTCTGAAGAGCCTCTCACCTCTCAGAGGAAGCGCTGGAGCTGGTACAAAGATCTCCACAGACAGCACTATTTGCAGTGTACATGCTTTATTGATCTTAACCTGAAGAATCAACCTACATATTCTCAAGCTCTGCCTCCTGGTAGTCTATCTCTAGCTATTTATATAACTACAAATTAAAAGAATTCCTGTCACAGTTCCTCTTTTTTGCCCCCACTATAAATGTATTTTTGTTTAGATGGGATGTGATTCTGACCATATTGTAGTCAGCAAGCAGCACTACAGTGGCTGAACAGCTGTTCTCATGGACTCTGTAACAACCTCTGTACAGGTATAGGTGTTGTGGAGCTAGCCAGACCCACTTTGAAGCTGCTGAGCCTTTACACTGCTTTGGTCTGCAAACTGCTTCTTTGTCTCTGTGGTAGAAGAAATCGGCAGCATTAGCTTCACCAGAAGAACAAGCAAATGAATGCAAAAGGCTTTTTAGATAGGATACATCCATATCCCAGGTTGAGGTGGCACTTAAGAAAGTGAGGTATCAATACATTACCAAAATAAACATGATTGCCCTGTCTGATACTGAAGAAAAAGAGGTTAATTCTCTTTTAAGGTGAAGGCCAAGTCTCTCTAGTTACATGGGCAGAGGAGGGACAGGGGGGCAATAATGACCCTGTCTGCAGGATTAGTGATGCCTCTACTAGAAGACTGCCTGTGCTTCAAAAGCACAGTGAAGAACTGAAGAAAATTCAGACAGGAGCTGCATAAATGGTTTGAGATCTGCTAAAGCAGGCTTTTTAATGAGAAACTAGGGATGCTTGAAACATTTTCAATCACCAGCTCAAGGCTCATTACTCGAGTAGGCAGACGTTAATTTTGACTTCCCAAGGCTGAGCGCGCGGAGCCTGGTTTCTTCCACTGTAGAAGTTAGGTGAAGCCTGAGTAGCAATAGCAAGGCAGCTCTGAGGCTTGGGCGCGCTGATCCTCCTGCTCCTGGGGAACAGGAGGAATGGGGCTGATGACTGCTGCTCCAGAAAGGGTCTTTTTCCACTCCAGCAGTATTTGTTATTCCACAAATGATTCCTTCTCTCAGGAGAGGTGGTTTTACACCGTCCTAAACACATAGGTGCTAATGTCTCTGATGCTGTTGTCTTTTTGGTGACCTTCTCTGTGCTGCCCGCAGAAACTACTTAATCTGTCTGAGTGTAAGGGGACATCCCCACAGCTCCGAAGGGGACCAGGGTGGTACCTAGGTCTCCCGAAACAGAGCTGGAACATGGCTAGGGCATACCCAGCAGAGCAGACCTGCAGCATACCCTAAGAAGTGAGATAGTCCTGTGGCGTATGCTTAATTTCCCCTCCTCTGGGACAAAGTTTTATCTCTTATAAGACATTTCTCCTTTGAAATATTCTAAGGAGCTCCGACAGATCTAATCTTTCTTCCTGAAACGTATTCTTTTGCTTCATTATCTAAGAGATCATCTGATCATTCCTCTCAATTAAAATAAGTGTTTTTACTTCAGTTCCTTGGAGATGCAAATGTCTCTTGCTAAAGCGAAGTCCTTGACTAGCTAATTAATAACTCCTTGCTTCTATGAGTGGGAAAGCTCTCCCTATACCTCCTCTCTTTTTAACTCTGACATGGTGAAATGCATCTTAAACTTACTTTATATTCTCTAACCTAGATGTATGACAAACATATCCAATACAAATATCTAATCATGATAAATAGGCTCTTGACTGAAAGCAGACACAATGGTGATTAATCACTTTGGGGTAATGGGACCCCAAGAAGCTTCTACTAAGCATGTGTAGCAGTCTCCCATTGCGCAGTCACATCCAAGGAGGATAGAGAGTGGTGATGGACTCAAGAGATTTTTCAGTGACTCTGCGAAGGCAGGCAGTTAGCTATAAGCAGAGTGGAAAGTTCAGAAATAAGGTTATATCATTATGTAATCCATAACCTGTCTTAGCAAACAGCATTATAGCATCTTACCAAGCTTTGTTAACTGAGATAATTCAAGGCAAGTATAGAAGCAGCTGCTCCTCCTAAAAGCTTTGGTGTAAACTGTGTACTTTATGTCATGTCTTTTATTCTTTTCTCATATGGAGGTGTTTTTCAGAATTAGCAGGCATACAATTCAGTAAATGTGTTGCTGGAACTATCACACTGAATAGTGCTTATTGTTAATAGAGGTGCTGGGGTTTTTTGTGCTGGGAGTTTAGTGACATTGTTAAGAGCTTTGTACCATCATCTATGTGCTGTTTCTGTCTGTGTGGTATTGTCACAGGGAAGTTCAGATTATTAAAGAAATATCAAGATTCTGGGGTTTTTCCTCCAAAATTTTTTCTAACAATAATAGACAAAATAGATCTTGTCTTAACAAATCGTGTACCCTAGCTCATCAGTATTCACCTGTGCTGTTTTTGGATAACAAATTACCATCACCTCAGGTTTCTCTGGATCTTTCCTGAGCTGAAGCCTCTTAACTTATTTCTTTACAGTCTTACCAACTTCTGCAATGTAAGTAGCACAACAAGAGGATTCTTCAAGAAAGTGGAATATTTGTCTTTGTTCTTCACAGAGTACTGAAGCAATTTCTGCATGAACTAGCAGAACCATGCAGCAAGCTACTTAAGAGTCCCCATTTGGTAGCAGGGACCCCTCTGACCATAGGCAGAGCAGGCAGTGCTGGGGTAGCCAACAGCCACAGCCCATCTGCCCATTTCACCCATCCTCAAGCTTTGCAAAAGCAACTGGCTGCTGCCACCAGGGAAGGGCTGGGGTTGATTTCATGTGACCTCCTTCCTGCAGCAGCAGTTATCCTCCTGTGACAGTGAGCCTGGCTCCTTGCTCTCTGCTGCTTGAGTGAGGGCAGCCTTGTGCCCCAGCTTCAAAGGGACGAAGTTCTGGGTGCTGAGAAAGTAGAAAAAGCACACAGAAAAATCTGTCTCTCGCCCGCATGCACGCACGCACACACAGGCACCCCACCCCCATGCCTTCCCCCCTACTCCCACCCCAACTTTAAACCCATTGGTACATGTCAGCATACAAACAACTTCTAAAAGTATAGTATAGCTGCCTAATTATTAAGCAGAATGCATATTTTTAAAGGCTGAATATTGTGGAGGTGTAAAAGACCTATTGACATTTTTTGTCCTTTTTTTAAAGAGCAGCTAAATTCTGTTGACCTTTCTGTGTGATTGAATTAAAAAGTTTTAAAGCCCCAGAATCTGTTTTTTGAAGTCAATCAAAATTTTGGCATTTCAGTATATCTGGCATTTCAGTATCCTAATTTTCATCGCCATAAAGATCAATACTACCGTCCATCTCTGTTTATGGTATTTTATTTCCTCCAGAAGCTGGCTTGAGTGTCAAAGAAGATCTCCAGATGTCTGTCAAGCACGATTTCAATAAGAAAATGTGGAAAATATTTGTTGTGACTGATTATTAGATATCACTGATTTTGATGCGACATCCTGACTTCATTTCTCTCAAACCTTTCACACAGCAATAGGTGCAGGAGCTCATGGGCCTAATAGCAAACATAAATTCTGTAGCAGACAAGTTGCCTGAGTTATTGGGTTTTTAGATGACACAATTCTGAGAGACAGTTTTCTGAAATAAAATGCCATCTGCTTCTACTTAATTTTCCCTGTTTCCTTCTCTAAGAAAACACCGAGAAAACATGCCTGTTCTGAAGGGTAGTTCCTTTGAGGCCCGTTATTTGACTCCATCTCTCTAAAAAGACAAGATATGAATTTGTTAGTGAGTTACCAGAAAATTCAACATACAGCACATCCAAGGAGCCAAATAAATGCGCTTTCATTTGAGACATCTTGATGTAGCTGAAAGTTTGAATTTTGAAGTCAGATTTACCAGAAGGCTTCTGGGGCCACAGCCAGGACAGCTAACAGTTGTATTCTCAAGTGATCTTCCCTGTTTTCTGCAAGGGAGACGTATTCACATTTCATAACACTACAGTGTGCATTGCAGTCTCCTTATTAATGTGATAGAGGGTAAGACATGTCCTGGACAAAAAGAATCAAATTAAAACAAGGCTTTCAAACTTTTCCATCTTCATAGCAGAATTTTGATAATACTGACTGGCAGCCAAAACATACATCAATCAGCATCAGGGCTTTAATAGCTCATTATACTTTAATGTTTTTTAATATATTAGATCATTATTATGAGGGTACTATAATATACCAACACTGTTCTCAATTAATACCTAAGAAAGATATCCCCTGCAATTTGCTCTTTCGATACTCAATGGAATTTTCCAGACTCTACCATACTCTGAGGGGAGGATTTGGTTGTCAAAGGGCCTTTGCAATGTGTGCTTTTGGCTGAAAGATTGCTGCGGTATCGGCTCCAAGATCAATAGCTGTGGGGAAATATTATCACACAAATACAAAGGGATCGGATTAGAAAGGGTTGTCTAATCTATGGTGCGGTTCAAACTGCAACTAACATTATAGACAGTTGCAGTTTAAAAGATCTTGGTTCTATGTTAGGTTTGGATAACCATAGGAAAGCTAGGAAATTGAGACTGGTTATTCATCTCAACTTACCTCTTGACTGCAGAAGCCTTTTTAAAATAATCATCATAATAATTTAAATTGGGAGTTTTTCCCAAGGACTAAAGTGTTTGCCATCTTAAAATGTCATGATAAAATTAAAATTAAGTCCATTATTTCTGAATTCAAAGTACAATGAGAGCAAATTTCTATATTCCATAAAGTTGTTAAGGTCCTTTGATATTCTAATTCAAGTTTGCTGCAATGAAAATTAAGGGGCAGACTGTGTGTAAGATGCTGGATAATATTCTCCTAAGTGTGAGTATGAATTTCATGTCCCTTACAACTGAGATGCATGAGGTGCAAGCTTCAAATTACAGGAGAATGTGCCTGGGAAGAAAGGTAGTGTAAGATACTCTGCACTTGTTGCAAAACACTTATTTAGCGAAGGACTATACTCAGCAGGACATTATGAGGCACCCTGTGTGACAACAGACTTGGTAAGCCCTTGGCTGTAAAGAGTTCACCCCTGTCGCCTGCAGCCCTCTCACATCAGAAGGAGCTGGAACTGGAGCGAGCACACTGGGCGTGCGGGGGGAGAAACCCAGGCATTGCAAGGAGCCCCGTGGCTGCAGGAATTGTCTGATATTTAGAAGGTGGAGGCTCAGGCTGAGGAAGTTCTGACTGTTTCAGTGTCATCAGCGTGTGCCCACCTCGTGCCAAGCAGGGGTGCCCGGGGCTGCTGGTGGCTGCGCAGTTGGTGTCTCCAGACCTGGCTTGGTGAAGTCATCCCTTTTCTCAAGAACAACCAGCACCTATTTATTGGGTCAAAGGATGCTCTGTAGTCTAGCCACTCAGGTGGCATGTGGGAACTCAAGATCCAAGCCCACAGTGCTAAATATTTAATACCCACCATCATATTTTGACACTAATTTAAGCCCTTGTGGCCAGGCTCAGCAGAAAAGCTGACAGCAGAAGGGACATGGAAAAAGTGTCCTCTCACATCTACAGACAGTCAGACCAGTTCAAGGACAAAGAACTTTGATGGGGTTGAAAAGTTTATGCTCTCTCTGCATCTACTGTAGATGTATTATTTGAGGATAAATAAAGAGTTCACAATCCAGCTGCTGTCAACAGATTTTTCCAAGGACTAAATCTACAGTGCTACACTGGGAAAAATGTATTTATCATAGACAAAACTGAGTTTCTGAAAAATGTTTATTAAAAAAGACTGACTACAGCTTTCAGTAGGCTTGACAAGATTTCATATTTTGTTTTTCATCTTTACCAAGTGCATTAATAGCTTATAAGACTAAATGACATGAGTGCTAGGTATTGTAGCATTGCATCAGAAATGGAGAAAACAGGAATTTGTGGCTTTGTTTACATGCCTGGTGATAACGAGAAAAAGCGCAGTGAATAGGACTGCTTTCAAAACTAGGAGTTTCCCCCCAGTCCAAACAGATTTGTAAAGAAGTTTGTGATTAAACAGCTGAAATTCAAATTTGCATTGCTCAGCTGATATTCCTCACTATAGACTAAATATTTGAATGGCTGAGCGTTCCTGAAAATATCTTCAAATCCAAAAAAACTGAAGAAGTCAATTCTCAGGTTGTATTAGTATGCATTTCTCACTACCACTGTCACCAGTTCACCATTTCTGCTTTTTAGGATTTTTGCCTGCCGGATCAGATACCAGAAACACACCATGTGGGCAAATATCCAGTAATGAGCCGCAAAAGTGAACAATCTGTGAATAACTCAAGTTGTGAATCACTAGCTTATGAACGTTTACAAACAGCAAAACTGAACTTGAATACTAGGTCCAAACCTCTCAAAAGCCCAAAACACTGACAACACATCAAAGCAGTGAAGCAAGTGGCAAAAAAATGCCATCTTTCCTAAAATCTTCCAGATGCTATCACTATTCAAAACTGGTTGATGTTTTTATTAGGTGAATTTACCTAATTCTAAGCAGCCACTGTTGTCTTTCTGCTGTGGCTATATGACACGATATGACTGGTTGCCTAACACAACTAAGAAAAATAAAAATGGCCTCGAATAAAATAATTTTTCCCAGCTAAGCCCCACATCAGCTCTGTCTGATCTTTCTTTTACTCAAGGTAAGGTAGTAATTTTTGTACACGTAACATTTTTCATTCAGGTGCAAGACACTTGTTTAATGAGTTGCCCAAGGTGCAACAAGATGTAGGGTTGGTTGTGTGTGTGTGTTTATTGCCATCATCACACCATTTTGTGTACTTATCCTACTACAGGCATTTTGTGTACTTATCCTACTACTGTGAGACAGTTTCCAGGAAGGGAAGTAGCTGGTTCCTGGAGCAGCTTGCACCCAAGGTGAATTACAGAGAATTATTTCAGCAGTTTGATTGACTGAACCAGAATGGATTGCCTGCAGCATAGTGTTTAAATGCTAACCAACAGCCGTTTGGTCTCACGTTCCTCATACCAAGGACACTGCCCCTGCAGAGAGGCAGGACTTCTCACAGCTTGGGACTAAGGCCTGCTTTTGTCTGATCTCTATGGGAATAAGGAAAATTTGCATCTGATTTTGACAGTGAGCTCTGCCTAAAGGATATGCATGAAGATTACTGTGTTTTCACCTGTGTGCTCAAAGCAGATAAATGAGTGTGTTCTCCACTGTGGCAGATCTGGTCTCAAACAGGGATAAAAGGAGTTTGGTGGACATTCCCCATAGGACACATATTCAACTTTGCAGTGACATAATCATCAATCTCATCCCACCAGTCACACCTGGTGAGTTGTTCAGAGAGAGAACACAAAGGCACTTGCTGAACAGGGCTAAAAATCATTTGCGCTGTAAGAGACTAAGATGACCAGTAATGTTGTACTTGCATATTCCAAACACCTCCTTCCTGCCAACCAGGTATGATGTATTGTGTCCTTCCTTTGTTCTCAATAACACTCTGAATGGCAACTTTTGAAAGGACAGGCACTTCAGGGAAGCTTTGCAGCTGTTTTTCCTTCTTTAAGTCTTGCTGAGATAGATTAGGAATTGTCTCACATATAAGCAACTCCCTAAAATACAGGCCAAGCCAGCAGAAAGTATTATTAAATTAACCTCATTCCTCTCTGTGGAGCCCTTCACTCTGAGCAGTTGAGAGCATTTTATTTCTATTATATTAGAATCTGCTGTAAAGAGTTATGTTACAGTGATTTCATTTTTTCAACAAACCTACTCACCATCTGCATTTGGCAAAACTCATTGACATCCGTCTTTGTTGCTTAGCAATAAATACTTGTGCTGACTCCAGTCAAAACGACTGTTCATTACTTTGTCATTCAGACATTTTACACAGCCTTTATGGCCTCAGAAACGGTTTATTTACGCTGGCCTTCTTGGAAGAGGGAGGGAAGAGCTGAAAAACAAATGTGTAGAATGAGAGGAAAGGCACACAGATCCTGAAAGGTGATTGACACAAATAGCAAAGAACCTGTAGCAGATCCACAAGCTCGACAGAGGAGAAAAATAGCTAAAAGATATTAATGCAGTACTATTACTATAAAATATTAAAACAGTTATAAAGCTTGCCAGATATCAACAATCTTGAACACTGTTAAAATATATGTTTTGTAATGGCATCAGTGATCACATTCCATCAACATGTGCTAATCAAGATATACTAATCAGCAAGAATATCTGATATAAAATGTGCTTTATGCTTATATTCTGTGTCTGTATGTAATCAGAAGGTGTTCTAGTTTGAGCAAAATACCTAAAAATTTGCATTTCTATAGAGTTCTATGGTAACTGTCGTTACTCATAACTTCAGAATTGTTTGAATTTGGGAATAACTTTTATAGTTAGTATTAGCTCATAATTGAACTGTGTTGAAACCTTTGAAAAAAGCTTTTATTTATAGAAAGTTAGTAGAAGAAATGCTTAAAGCTGCATAATTATAATTGTTTTGCTCATTTAGCAGTCACTATGGCCCACTTTTGTTTAGATGTCTAATTGTAAGATACTAACCTTTGGCACTCAGACTAGAAAAAAATTGGACTAGGAGGCTGCAAAAAGACATAATAAGAATAGA
Organism: Ibycter americanus; assembly: GCA_035590275.1. NCBI lineage: Eukaryota > Metazoa > Chordata > Aves > Falconiformes > Falconidae > Ibycter > Ibycter americanus. The sequence continues at coordinate 9,959,589 of JAVJGI010000062.1, forward strand.
AAATGAAATGTGTCACTTGTTATAGAGCATGTTACATTTAATAGATGAACAAGCAAACAAATATGACAATGAGTCATCTGAAGTCAGAAAACAGCATACTGTTGGAATGTCAGATGATTTATAAAATGCTTAGTTTTTGCTTTTATTTGTGGGCACATTATGCAAAGTAAGTTGATCATTTCACATGGGTAGCAGCAAAAATGCAGAAAAATTCAGAATATGTGATAACAAATCTGTCATGGACAGAGTGTCCACTGCAAAACATACAAAATACTTAGAATATTTTTCAGGAAATGGCAAAGAAAACTTCCCAAAGCTGAATTTCATTCAGGCATTGAACTGGGGACTCAAAATCTCCTTTTGCTTCAAAGGTGATAACTTTGATTCTGATCTGCCAATAGAATTTTTCACTTTCAGCCTGAGGCAAAATAATAAAGTTGTAAAGAACTATGAACTGGGCATTTAGAATTTGGGTGCTGGTGAAGTACAGCAACCTTAACAGATACTCCAGTCACATATAAGAGAGATCGTGCCTAAACAGCTGATCAGGCATGTTTAAAGACCATAGCTGCTGTGCAACCTTCAGGACCAGAATGAGAGATTGGAAAGTGAACGTTCTTACAGAAGTCACGCTCTTCCAGTATGTGCAGCAAGCCAAGAAGGAAACGTCAGGCTGAAGTCAAGACGTAATTCACGTTCCCTACTTGGAAGGGACAGTGCCACCCCATCAGTGCAATACTGACCTGAATTGCTTTGGGAGGGGCAAGATCATGTTGCCCAGACACTGACAAAGAAATCCTGATTTTGAGCCTCAGATGGCTGCTCCTTCTCACCAGGATTTGCTCCAGGAACCTGTAAGTCAGCAGTGCATTGTGTTGCATGGCCACGCTCGGTCTGCTGAAGCGCTGTGAAAAAGGGAACCTTTACAGCTGTCTGAATGGATGTTCAGTTCAAACATACGCAGCCGTTAAGTGCTGCAAACTTGAAAGTCTGACCCTCAGCCCTTTTGGAAATGTCTCCTATTGAATACAACACGCTGCTGAAATAGAAAGCGAAACATAAAGGGAGCTGGGCTGAAACAAGAGAAAACTTTTTGCTTCAATATGAAGGAGGAAAATGTAAAAGCAACTGGACAGAAGAGAAAAAAACCCTAATGAAAAAGTCACGTTCTGACAAAAAAATTATTTGAAAGATGACAGATGACACTCTGAGGAGTCAGAGGCTGGTAATAACAAGAAACCTAAGGCTCCTTTTTTGGCAAGACTGGTATCCTTCAATACCCAAGAGAATCTGTAAAAGTTTTCTCAAGGAAAATGCTGACATTTCTAAAAATTCAGTCAATGAAGGTGGAACAGTGTATTCCCAGTGAACGATGGGTTAGGCTCTGCACTCCTGACAAATTCAAGATCAAGCTGAATGACCAATTGCCCTGATACAGGCTTGGAACAGCTCCATCTCTGCAGTGCTGATTATATTGACATTTCCCTTTCCTCCTCTGCTCCTTCCCTCTCTCTCTCTCCCTCCAGGATGTATTCTTTTTGCCTGTTTCTAGTTACTTTTTCACTATTTTTCAATAGTCTCAAGCAGAAACATTAAACACTGTTTTGAGGAAGAAATAAACCCCATGTCAAATTCTGAATCCTGCATCGCTTAGACAGTTCTGAAATCACATAGAAAAATATCACCCAAGTCAATCTGAGGTGGGCCAGAAAAGTTTTTTTCATTTTGTTTTGTTCAATAAGCTGAAAAAGGTCAAATTGAATAATCTAATGGCCTGGTCTATATTTCAAGACTGCAAACAAGTTTAATGAAATGCTAGTGGGACCCCCAGGTTGCGGTGACAGAGCTAGCACAGCCCCTTTTGAGCCACCTGGAGGAAGGGGTATCATGCAGGTCCAAGAGGAGGTCAGGAAGCCAATGGCGCAATTTGGAATTATTCACCTTTCCCTGGTTCTCTGGGAAGGACCAGGTGCAGCAGTCCCTCTCCCTCACCTGGACTCCTTGGTGCAAACTCATGGCACTGGGGAGAAGACTGGGTCCTGGTATCCCCTCTTTTGGCCATAAACTTGTCATCAGCAGGCTCACGGTTGAGCTCCTTGAGTAGGAAGCACTACCTTAGGGTAGTAGAGTGCTGTAGGGGATTCAAATAATGGCAGGAAACCCACATAAGAGGAATCTTTACATGCAAGTTATGCCGTCAGGGTGCCATGCCTGTAGCTTTTTTGCGTTTCTAAAAGATAAAGTAGTCAACACATATTTGAAGCACTCAGTGAAATAAGTCTGTGAAATGAGGAGACCATATACTGCCTTTAGTAGTAACGCCAAATCAGGCACCACAAAGAGAAAGTCAAAGGGGATGTCGGGAAAACGGAGTTGATAAGCTGTCATTCCTTGACTATTTCTTTTCCATTATGTATTTAAATTCATAATTTTACAGTGGTTCACAGGTGCAACAATAGAGCTGCAGAAAAAGAATTTTTCCCCAGCTGAGGGTAAAGTTTCGAATTCAACAGTTTATTTCCTCCTTGAGGGATACTTTTCCCATACTTTTCTCAACAAAATGGATCAATGACTCACTGCTTGCCGATACAATTCACACTATGTTTGTACATTTCCCTAGAACCAAGACACTCAGGATAAAAATAAATGGCTGTTCTCACCACTTCCTGTCCTGCTCCCAAAAAAAGTGCTTCAGGGATTTAATTTCTTATCCCTGGCTTTCCCAAACTCTATTGATGGGAGTGTCCTGCGATGGGAAATAGCCCTGTCATGTAAGCTGCAGTGTGTTAAGGACTTCTTCCAGCTAAAAGCTGGTACCAGAGCTATCTTCTAGTTTGTTTCTGTTGTTTTGTATTAAATTCCAAATGTCAAACATAATACAGAGCTTAGACTAAACTCAGCTTTTTATGCCATTTAAATGCAACAAACTGCTTCTAACAGCCTGCTTTGCAAATGCACTTGACACCCTATTAAGTATTTGCTGTGTGGTTCGTGATGCTTCCACGCTTCAGAAAGAATTGGTACGTGATGCATCTGCTGACTTGTTTTCGAGATTAATATCTGCCTTACGGAAGCGCTTGGGTTACTATCTAGGGTGAGGCCACGCTAGGATCAGTGTATATACGCATTGCCTTAGGTCTTCAGCGGGGAAATACCTTTGAGTTAATGATTCACTGTCCCAAAACCTCAGTGGGTTAATGGAAAACAGGGTACATCATTAGTGTTGCTGCCAGAGATGTTCAAATCCAAAATGTAGAATTGTACGTTGAACCACCGTTAATCACCATAACATTTAGCACCATGTATCTGGGTTCAGATAGTGCGTACTCATCCTGTACATGAAAAATATGGGCTAATTAGCTTCTAATAGAGATGTAAGATATGCCAACAAAGCACAATACTTGCATTTATTGTATAAAATATTATGTAATTAGATAACCCTGGTAGTGAATGGCTTGGGAAAAAGACTCAGAACTAAGAAAGTAATAGATTCTGATTTCAGGAGAGTCCAGTTTTACTTGGACACAGTTGTTACTTGATCTCTCTTCTCTGTACATTAGTCAGTATAACTGGAAAACCCATTAAAAGCAGGGCTTTTCAGAACGGTGTGTTCAACTCAAAGATAAAAAGTTCTGGTTAAACACATCCAAGTATGACACTGTAAACAGTCTCTCTCTTCTTTCTGGCAGTTCCTTAGTCGTCAGAACTAAAGCTGTGAAAAAAATAATGCATGGCACCAATGCCTTTTTTTTAAAAATACTTATTAATAATTACAGCTTTAATGAATGGCATGCCGAACATTTCAAATACAAACTCAGTGGAGCAAGCACTAGCAGTTTACTCCTCCCACCACCACCATTAGCAGGTCAAGGCTGCAGTGCAAGAGAAAGGTTTAATTTTTGGAAGTGAGTGGGAGCGGAGGTTCTGGCTGAGTGGTCCTGCATGCTTAACATGTGAAGTTTTGCTGAGAGTGCAGCTGAGGAAGAGAACCTGTTTCAGAGGATGGCTGTGATAACGATGAAAAGGAAAAGGAACACTTAAGGGAGAAGGGAAGGTAAACTTGATAGGGTGGGACACCTTTGCTAGTTTCAACACTTGCCACAGCTGATGAGCATCAGGTGGCCGATACGCAGAAACATCTATGGCAGCATCTCAGTTTAAGCCATTCATTACCAGTACAGCTGCTGGCGTTGGCTTTGTAAAGAACAGCATGCTGAGCATGTCAATTTTGACAGGATTTTACTGGAAGATTTCCTTTTAACTTTTGTTCTACTGTGGTTGAGCTCTGTGAATTTTTTATGACAGTGTGTCTAAATCTCCCCCTCCCCATGTTGGTGGGCCTCCCAGTGTGCCCTCCAAACCATCTTTTTGAGTCCTGCTTGTATTCTTGCCTTCCTTTTGTCTGCCCAGCCCTTATTTTTACAACTGCTTATTCAACTTTGCATGTCAGATGTCTGTATATTTCATTTAACTTTTTCTTACAGTTCACTTCTGTCAAAAGCCTATAAATCTAACAAAGACAGGAGACTATTATCCATTTTTTACTTCTAATTTGCACTTTTAATTTTTACTTTGGTGTGGTTTTGATAATCCTACATGTAAACTGCAAAATCAAAATTAATATAAGTTAAAAAAATATGATTTGCTAAGTCATAATAAGCACATTTTGATTTACGAGATCAGGCAAGTGATCTGAAACTATATTACAGTTTCCAGCCAACATTAGACAAACTGCTTAATGACTTGTTTCTAGGAATATACAAATTTTGTTGCATTAATGGAGGATTTTCACCTTCTTGACTTTGTGAATAAGCTGATATCGACACAAACATGTCTCAGTCTGAAGATAATCGAATGTGTAGTGGAATGAAGTTCACTTACGTCCTGCTATGCTATACCTAGCAATGTTAAATTTGGGATTAAGATGCATGTCTGCCCCGTTCCTTTGCAGATAAGAATGTTTTCTGTCCTTGAATGCTGAAATGGTTCTGTGGCGTGAGGTAGAAAATTCATGGTACAAAAGATCTCAAGAAAATAATTGACTTAGTGAATAATTTATTGAATTTACTGAAGATACTGACCTAAATTTAATGTTTCCACATTCAGAACATGGGAAATGAGTTAAATTGGTATGTTGAGTTAGCCTAGAGTGAGACTGCTGCAGCATGATTAATTTACAAATGTGAGTTGTTACTCAAGAAAAGCCATTTAGCTATTAAATGCTCCGCTTGGGTTATGCTGACATTTTCTTCACTAAGTTGATGACCTGTGGCCTGATCTTGCCAACCATTAGTGAAGACAAGAGCTGTGAAAAAAAGAAATTGGGAATGATTAGCAGGCTTAGCAATAGGTAGGGATTGCAGTTCTGGATCTTCTAACTCTTCACTTTTTCTCCAGCATCTTCGAACAGATCTGATACAGGGTCCCAGAAGCTTGGTATCTTGTCTTCACCACTTCTTCTGTATTCAAGTTGCAGAGGCCACTAGAAAGTCTGGTGTAATGAAGTTTAAAGTACCCTACTTGAGTGCTAGTCTACTTCTCAGAAGAGTGGAGGTTTTTTTGACAAAAAAGCATCCAATAACAGAAAGTTCAGAATGGAAATACTTACTGAATATCCAGCAAGGAAAGCAAGAGCCGGGGATAGACAACATGGCATTTGGGTAATACCATCTCAGAATATGAAGTAAAAATTATACCAAGACGAATGTAGTTTTCTATTCATTGTGTAGCCCGGTGTAGTTTCTTTTGACAGAAACCCCTTCCTTTAGTGGACATCAGATAGCCAAGTTTATACAATGTCAAGCCTTCCTAAGAAGAAGAATATATTAGATAGAGTACAAAGCTTCCAGACTAGAGATGTACTGCACCTATAGGCGTCTGCCTGTGTAGACATACCCTTCCTCACCAGAAAGCATTTTGCCCTGCCTGATTTACATGAATCAGGCAGTTCTTGGGTATGTACAGCAGTCCCTGAGCCAGACTTGCCCAGCCCCAGGCACTTGAGCACGACTGTTAGTAAAAATCTCCAGAGAAAGAAGCTACTTGCCGCAATCTGTCAGCTGGTTGAAGCTTTTAACAAATATTATTTTGCAGAACTGTTCTCTTCAGGAAGAATTTCACGAAGAGGTCATGCTATTTTCAAGAAAATGAAAAATTGTGTCAGCAAATGCTGGCTGCAAGGGAAGGGGTTTAAGTGGTAGGGTGTTCGAAGATGGATTGTGGTACAAGTGAAGGGAAGGGTGGAAGTGTGTAAGATGAAGGAAGAAGTTAAAGGGAGCCAGCACAAAAGTGGTGGGGGAAGCAGTGAGGACCTCAAGGAATGCAGAGGAATTGGATGCTTGCCAAAAAGGAGTCTGGTTGGAGTTCAGGCAACAATACCACTGGGTTTTCAGTCACCATTTAAATGGCTACTTGCAACACACAAGTCTGTAAGCAGACGAGGAAAAACAACTCTGTATGTGCTAATAGCTTCAACATGATAATGCTTTAAAGAGAAAGAGAGGATGGTAGAAAGGGTTATGTGTTGTAACAGGACCATGACAAAGAGAAAGGAAAAGGCATTTTCATCTTCTTTTCTTCAGAAATAAGTGGGCAGGAATTGGAAGAAGGATTTAGAAATCCCACTGTGTCCCCTGCTACACAAATAATACTCCAAGAACTCATTTACAGCACCATTAACTCCTGCAAAAGCAAGTCCCTTTCATGGCAATGACAACAGGAGATTCAGGGAGGTGTTTAATTTGCAGTGGAAGACAACCTGTTCTAGGCATCTACTTAAAGGTGTTATTATTTCACAGACAGGTGTCTGACCTCTCTTCAGAATCAGTGGAGAGAGCCCAGGGAGTGAGTTTCTACCCCAGGGTGAGCTGAGTCACTTACTAGACTCATTGATTTTGTAGGATACTGGTTTTGTACGGGAAACTGGACACCTAATTTGCTTCTAGACATAAAGATCTTAGTGATTCTCAATGTAAAAAATGCATTATCAAGTCAGACTCGAGATACCTATTTCTTGGGGGATGTTGAAACCTGTTAGAATGTCTGCAAAACTTATCAAAAGCAGGAAAGAAAGAGTTAAGGTAGTCTGCAAGTTCCTTTGGCTCTGCCTTCTTTGTGCAATACTGCCATGCACCAGCAACCTGCATATTTTGTGCCTGAAGTCTTCTGAATAGGAGCTACCACCTATACACAGTCTCTTCCACAGACAGAACACCAACCCCTGCTGCAGAATGGCAGACCCTGTGTCACTCTTACCTGTGTGACTAAACCTGTCACAAGTTGAACATACTCATGAAGGCAGTTCCCACAGTCAGACTCTGGCCCTTGTAACCAGCAAGACCTGCAAAAAGAAGTACTGGGAATAAGCCTACTGGGTCCTTTCAATGTATGAGAATCTCTTTTCTTTGATTGTATGTAAGGCAGTCAGCCTGAGAGGATTCTCACAAACCAAGGGGAATGGCATGCCCAGGCTGATCGTTTCCATAACCAGACCTCTGACACTCAGCATCTTTTGTACCACAGAACTGCCGCTGGTGTGTCAGTCAAGCTGCAACACTTAGAAAATTTCAGAAATGGCTGAGGAACCCATCACTGAGCACCAGCCACTGAATGTCTTTTGCAAAGCTCATCCTTTTTAGTTCACAGGTGGCACGCACACAAAGAATTGACTCGAAAATTACAGCAGTTCTGCAATTTCTTCAAATTGACATAAATCAAGGAATGACTACTTAAAATAACCAGCTCCTTACTCCAGTACATGATCAGAGCTAGAAAAGGATATTGAAGTTGGGAAGATGAAGAGATGTTTGGATGTGCTGCGATCACAGTTTTCAGCTATAAGCATGGGAGTGAGCACTCTGAGAATGGAGCAGATGCTTCCAATTATCTGCAATAAGGAGAAGAAGGGACATTTGAAAATGTAGCTGGTATGAGATGGCTGCCAGAAGACTCTTAGATAAGGAAGAAAAGCATGCAAAGTGTAGCACAGTAATTTTACTTTCATAACACATTAATTTTAAGACACTGCTCTGCAAGTTGAAAAATATGTGCGTATTCTGATGATTGAAACAATCAAACTGGAAATCTTATTGTAGGGGTTTTTTCCTGTTTTAAACCATGACAAACTTTACTTGTGAAATATTATTTCCTTTGATATTCTAAAATGTTATTCAAATTTAAAAAGATTTATATACTTAACTGTGGCTACTGCTTGCTCATATAATGCTTCTACATGAACTGAAAATAGGATTCCCATACAAAGGGACAGCTTGTAAAATACAGAACTGTACAACGTAGGAAAGAAGACACATAAATGTAGCCCTTTCATTCACCCTTTTGGAACTACTGCATGCCACATACTGGGGCATGTTTTTGATTTGCGATGTGCTTAGCAGGGTGATGTTCAGAAAATCTGGATGGCCTGCCCAAACCATGCATGTGCTGACCAGCAAATTCATATCTTGTCACTTCTTTCTTAATCTATACTAGCTCAGGCTGCCTGCACTCTCTGCTGATGCCATGCCTGGTTTTTTGGTTTTTTTCCCCCCTGAGCCTTGTGAAGAAGGCAGGAACCATAGACAATCTTTCTCTCCAGTGAGATAACTTGTGTTAAGCATGTGTTCCAGCCAGACCTTCACACTTGCCCACTGCTCTGTTAGTCTGGCTATTGTGGGCTTGTTCAGGTGACACACAGACACGTGAGGTGCTATCAGAAGACACAATGGTAAATGCAGACACACAGGTTTTCGATAAGGGTGCCCTGGACAAGCCAGCACTGAGCTCAGGATCTGTCCACATCCACCCATGCAGCCAAGCACTTTGACCATGTCAACAGTATGTGCCAAATGAGCATGTAATGAAACCACTCTGCTTCTGTAATTGTCTGGGACAAAAAAAAAAAAAAAAAAAAAAAAAAAAACAAAAAAAAAAAATGCAAGCCACTAGCTAGATGTGGAAGCAGCAAGCTACATCTAATTTCCTGGGAGTGGCTCACTGTTACCTGGCAATAAACACATTGCATATGTCTTTATACTTATTTTGCTGCATCTGGGACATCTTGAAATGCACAATGGTCAACAAAACAGAATAAAGCTTTCAGCAAAAGTTTTGTGCTCTTAGCCTTTTTTTTTATTTAAAATGGATCCATCTTGGCTGTGTGGAAGGAACTTTTACTTCAAATTGCCTCTGCAAAATGTACGAGAAAAATACATCAAAGCTAAAATTATTGGTAAAAATATGAACTTAACATTGGAGATAACACTTTCCTGATAAAATAAATATAACTTTTTAAAAGGTCTTCTTTCACTCCACTGCTTTTAGATGTGATTGCTAATTTATATGCAGTACCTGCAGTCACTGGAGCTTATCCACACTTCAGGGGCTACTTAAAAATCCTGTAGGAAAATCCTCTTTTCTTGGCAGTTTGTGCAAAGCCTCAAATGCTATTGACTGAAATTAATTTGAAAATCATTGCTTTGTGGCTATATGCACCCAGTAGTACTACCTAAAATTCTGTCTACAGACAGGAATATTGAAATTGATTTAAGGTAATACATTCTTCTTTCAGCAAACTTCTTACTCCAAGTCAGATAATCATTCTTACTCTTGGTGTTCGGATATTGGCCTTTCCTGGCTAATTTGTGGTGGTCCATAGAAAGAGTGGATAATGAATTCTACATTGCCGTTAGATGCCTCATTTCATTCTTCCTCAAGAACCACAGGAAGCTGCTCAACAATGATAGGGAATTAAAGGAATTCTGAGCAGCTGGGTATCACCTCTTCCTCCAAACACTGATCCCCTATGGGCAAGTCAAGGAAAGGTAACTGCTTGCTGATTTATATGGATGGACAGAAGTCTTGGGGCTTATTATTCAGACCTCACTATTTGGTATCAATGTCATTTTGTAAAGAAAGTGAGTCCAACTCAGTAGATTGGGTGCACGGTATACAAATAAGATCCTATGTCCTCATTTACCTGCTCGGGACAAGCAGTTCAATTCAAGGAAGCAAATCTGAAAGGATATGATTAAAAATGTTTAAAGCTTCTTGAAAAACTTTGCAATAGGTCTTTTAAAATATATTCTGATGTCTGAAGTTTGTTGAACAAAGCAGAGCTCAACAATGGTTACTGCAAGAGGCTAGGAATTCAAATGCACGGTCTACTAAAAGTGCTGCCAGTATTACACCCTAGCTTTGTAGGCTTTACACACCAGTCTCTTCTGCCTCACAAGTGTACAAAATGTACACCTTAATTTTTTTATTCATTTTTCCCTAAAATACTGTATCTCAAGAAGTTTAAAACAACAAAATATGAGAAAATGAAAACAAAAATTAAAATATAACCAATGACATTTTTACTTCGATTTCAATTAAATTGTAGTATAATAGTAAGAGTACAAGGGGCACTTGGAGTTGAATTCATAGGCCTTTAGTGGTATTTTGGACATCCTGGAATATCTGAGACACCTGCACATGGTTTACCAGGTAATATAGAACCTATGGGAGACTTCCATCCTGGAGCCAGGAGGTAGGAAGGATGACCTAGGATGTCTTAAAATGATGCTAAATATAGTTTTCACTAGTAAATCTCATTCCTTTTGTCTAGGATTGCCTTTGAAAGGCAACTACAAGTAAAACTCTTCTATATATCTGTTCATGTCTGATTTCTACCATACATAGCTGCTAAGTACCTTTACTAATATAGATTAGTAAAAGAGTGGAAACAGAACTATCAAATTTTCATCTTCAGAATCGGCAGGAGGTACATTATCTTCTGAAATTCTGCATAGGGATATTGCGTAGTTAATATTCTTTAATGACAATTCTGCATGTTGAATAGAGGTATGGCATGATTCACTATATAAGTAAAGGTAATTTTAATCTCAGCTGGGCACCATCCAATCTATTGTTAGGCGACAGACAGAATGAAAGGTCTAGGGAGGATCCAGGTGTGAGTCCTCAACCAAAATGTCAGTTATGTGGAGAATGTAACCTTCTTGTTCTTTCAGGGCAAGGCTAAAATAAAACAGCAGAAGAAAAAAGTAACTTTCGTGATATCATACACATTTGGCATACAGATGAAGGGAGTTCTTTGCTATTATGCATGTGCTTTCTTTAAAATGACATCATGAGTATGTCCCAGGTAGAGGGATATGGGAAACAGCACCTTAAAGTATCTTTGCATATTTTGAAGAACGTCAGCATTTCAATCTAATGCAGGTGTTTCACTGTGGTTTGTCAATACGTTTGCATCAAAGATGTATCAACCAATTTGTTAGAAAAATTATTCTCCTACAAAGCTAGCCAAGATGAAGATATCATAAATCCATATCCAAGCTAAGGAGTAAATATCTGAATTTAGATAGAATTTAGATTTAGGCTTATCAAAAGCAATAAATAATAGCAAATTAAAAATTAGCAACTGAACAGATTTCCTCTGACTGGTGTCCAAGTAGAACACAGCACAAGTTGACAGGCAACTGATTTTTGAACATGATACCTTGTTGCTCTATTCAGTCACTCAAGCAAAGGAAGTGTTGAGACCCATTTTCCCACTTTCTTGCTTGACTACTAACTACTGCGAGCTCTCTGAATCAGATGTTTGTATTCAGGTGGATAGATCATTTCTGTCACACAGGAGTCAGGGTAAGGAGCAGTAAATACTGTTAAGTGAAAGCCTAAGATTTGTTGTCATAGACAACTTAGACTGTAACACAGCTTGCTACATAAAATTGTCAAACTCAATAGCAATTAATGGTACACACATAGTACTATCCAAAGTCAAGATTTAAAAACAATTAAAAAAAGAAACAGAAAAGAAAAACCAGTCGTCTTCTAGAGCCTTCTAAAGGGCAGAGCCCGACTTCTGACAGTGCCTGTAGGACCAGGTGGTATTTTGGGTAAAATATGAAGAAACTAAAAGTACTATGAGAGGATCAACAAACTGCATACTAAGATACAGTGATGAAAATTCTCTTTGTGACAGCAGCCATTTGTATTAACCATTTTGTTAATCTGTGCACATCTTCAGTGTGCAAATTAATATCCTGGGTGGAGAATCTGTCCATCCCAAAGACTCCCCAAGTGGTTCTTGCTGTAGAATTGACTGAACTGTACAAGATAATACTTGATAATAGTCAGTAGAAACTGTTCCTTCAGGTGCTGAAATGATTGTGAAGGACAATCTTACATACATAGTGAAGATAGTCAGGATACACTTTTTATTTAGTTTAAGGTACTCAGTAGCGATGGATCACACATATGCTGGAGTGGCTACTCAGGACCATGGTTCAACTGTCTATAACAGTTGAACAGAACAGCAGTTTGGGGACTGACTCCTGATCCAGTTGAAGGTGCTGCTGGAAGGACCCTTGCAACAGAGGCTCTTATTACCATCCAGACTGCAACCGCCCCGCTTGTTTGTGAAATTTTTTTTTCCCACTTATTTTACCCTATGGCAAAGGTTTTTCAACACTCAGACCACGGTGTCTGTGCTACTCTGCACTTGTTCTTCTCTGACAGTAAAAGTCGGTCTAAGCCTAGATCATGTAATATATCAGCCAGATGTCAACAAGTTAGCTCAGGCACTGGAGAAATAGTTGTATTAATAGGGTGCCTTCCCTGGGCTAATGGTACTCCTTGGCCAGATGAATAGACCTAGGGGAGTATCATGCTAACACAATTAAAGAATTTCTAGCATCCTGAGCTGGCTGCTTAGAGGTAACCTGAGAATGTTTTCAATACAGATATTCTCTGTAGACACTAGAAAAGATGGAGTACATTTTATTCCCTTGCAGATATTTTTTCTTTTGTGTGTAGATTTTTATTGCTATGGCTTCAAAGAATCAGGACTGCAAGAGCAAAAGGCAATAGCAGCTTTAGCCTATCTAGATTAACTCTATTCCTTTTCCTTCCTAAAAAGGCAATTATTATCTTCCTAACACTATCTGAAAAACATCAAATGGTTTCTCTTGATAAATATTTCTTTGCATAAAGACATAAAGGCAGAGAGAATTAACAGTATTGGTGAAATGAAAGCCTTGCATTTCAAACATTTTGACTGATATGTTTCTTCTAATTCTATATCTTGAACTACATGTTACTCCTGGTGGTAACTGTCTTCCTTGCCAAAGGAAGAAGCAGGCCAAGATCTCTGTGTTTACAGCCAGAAGTCTTGGTAAATTTAGTGCAATGATAGGCTTACACAAGGACTGTTTATTCCTTAGAACCATCTTCTTCCTCCACCAAAATTAAGGCTGCAGTATGCCATGGTAGGGGTTGGTTCACACTGTGAACATCTGTGATGTTATCATTAATGTCAGTGCTATGTTTAACTACCATACAAACTTGCAATGAGTAATTTATTTTACACTTTTTGTAGTACACCATTTTTTAACAAAGGGGAAAAAATATCTATTATACAACTATATTCTGAGTGATGTCCAGTTCCACTCCAGTGCTTTCTCATGTAAGAAAGTAATTTTTGATCTGAATTCATGGAAGAAGAACAAAACAGTCTGCTCATTTCCTATCGTCAGGCGTATTTTCCAAAAATAGCCTTGAGTTAGTTAGACCAGAGTCCCTACCCTGCCTTTCTCACGAGACAAAGAGCACGAAGCAAAAGGAAATGGTAAAAGAGACTCTGACCTTATGGGGCAAAAAGCAGTTTTACTATCAGGTAACAAAGATGCTCCATACAGTTGGAAAGACGTGACCCAAAAGCAGAATTGGAGTTGGGGTGAAAGATATTGAAAGGTGACTCCTTGCCCTCAAGGAGCTGCTCTGTATGGAAAAGCCTGACAGTGGGGGATCTGTTCTTAAGAAATTCAGGCTTGTGCAATCTGTATGAAAAGGAAAAAGTCGAAAAGATTTCCCATAAAAAACAGCACAAACCAGATAGAGCCAAGGGGTTCATGAATTAAAAACTTTATACTGAGATAAGTTTCATGCAGAGAAGGTGGGTGTTGAGGAATTCCATTTACCCACGGCTCTGGGGACCCTTCTGCTCCTTGTAAGACTATGATGGGTACAGAGAAGGAAAGTGCGGTGGAGCTCCCTCTGTCCAGGGTTGTAAGGACTTTCCAGGTGCCTGTAGGACCATGATAGTGTACGGATTGGGGCTGTGTGTGTTTTCTTATCCTTAAGTCAATGTCCTTGCAGAAAGTTGCAACATTCTTCATCTGAGTGGCAGAGAAGGGAAAGAACAGGAGCATGCCATGGTCTGGTCACATCCCTGTCCAGGTGTCCAACTATAAGAGACAGGAGGAGGAACAAAGGAGGAGCGGCCACTCCCCATTGCCATGGGCAGCAGCCCCCACCTGCCCTCCCTGCCCCTCCTGTAGGCCTTGCTCACCTGGATGTTTGCCTGCCAGCCTGGGCTGTTGCAACCTTTGTTATACACATACTAAGCCTCCCATGTCACAAACTCCCCTGTGACATGGCCACCACCAGCCTTCTACCTGCAGTGACACAGCCATGACATGGCAAGGGCTGATGCCTGGAGTTAACGCTGCATCACTGTGACATGCCTATTATCTTCCACCATTCAAGTGAGAAGGAAAAACAGATGAATAGTAATTATAATAAAACCTGAATGACTGGTAATGCTGGGGGGGGAGTGGGGGAATTGAGCAGCAGTAGCAGCAATTTAAAAGAGCAGCTCAACAAATGTTGAATGAGAATTAAAAGCAGAAAGTTCTACCTACTGCTCAGTTTTATGCCTACTGTTTTAAAGGTTTGTGTGGTACTTGCTGCTGAGATTTGTGGGTATGAAGACTGAATGCTGGAAAAAAGATGCTTTTTGAGTTGACTGAAAGTAATATTTCACAACTTCTAAATTAAAGACATGTCCAATGCCACACCATGCATCCATGAGTGGCTGACAGTGCTGAGAAGGTTTCATTGTGTAATTTCATTTCTTTCCCAGAAATGAACCAAGGATTTTGCCAGAGACTTTCATGTGCTTCATACTTCAGTTGGACACAACAATGAAATACATGAATTAACCTCCATCTACTTGGTTCACTGCAGGCTATTACATCTTCTTTAATTGACAGGACAAAAGGCAATGGGCACAAACTGAAACAGAGGAGATTTCATCTAAACATCAGGAAACACTTTTTCACTGTGAGGGTGACTGAGCACTGGCATAGGTTACCCAGAGAGGCTATGGAGTCTCCATCATTGGAAATACTCAAAAGCTGTCTGGACATAGTCCTGAGCAATCTGCTCTAAGTGACCCTGCTTGAGCAGGGGTTGGACCAGACGATCTCCAGAGGTCCCTTCTGACCTCAGCTGTTCAGTGATTCTGTGATCTTTGGTGCGTGAAATTCTTTGCTTTCCGCATGTTTAATTTCTTACTAATTATTTTATTTTAGCAGATGTTAAAGTAAAAATGGAAACAAGGAAAACTAATTATGTACAGAATAGAGGTGACCTTTAAATAATCAAGCACAACTACAAATGATAATAAGCTTCTTCCAGGGAACTACTGTGGATCTTTTAAATGTTTCAACTGCTGTGTGTGTCAACTTTACCTACTGTTGACATTCAGAGACCAGCAAGCAGGGAAGTATTTGGAAAATACAGGATCCTGTTGGCTAGAGATAGGGCAGAGGAGTATTTAAAACATGCTCCCAAGCTCCCCCCGGGATGCAGCATCCAGCTTACTCAGCTGGCATGCAGAAGGCTGCTATTTAACCTCTATTCCCTTCCCTGCTGTGTTTAACATTGACCTGAGAGGAGACATGGTGGCAAGGTCATCCCAGCTTCCCCCTTCACCATTCTTTTGCTTCCTTTGCTTCTAAGGATGCCTTGTCTAATGGTGTCCAAACGATCGCTGGGTTTCAAGAAGCTCCAGGTATTTTGCCTGCTATCGACGGCACTGCACTTTGTACACTCTACATTAGACAAGGCAAGAAATGCATTAAGAAAAATCACTTGTTGCTGTTGACTACCACATAATGGTTTCCCAATATATCCAGAGAGCTCATGTGATCAGGTGCTGAAGTGCAGTGTTTCACTTCCAATAGCTTGTGATTTTGTGATGATCACTGTCTCAGCCATTGTCAGAGGCAGCAAATAATAAGCAGGCATTTTATCTCTTAGCTAGTATCACACAATTCCATTTTCTGGTTTAGTCAGGGTTCTTTTGTCCAAATGGGATAGGACAACTTTTTAAAAAGCAAGCAAAAATAGAAATGAGAGACCAAGTACCATCCAGTGCATTACTCCCATTCCTTAGCTGCCTCCGTTGCTTAACATGTTAACTTTATCTGCTGCTGGCATATGGAAACAGTCTCTGGAAATGCGGTTGCTGTTCAGGAAGCAAGGGCTGTATAAAAATAGTCACTGTGGTAATAAAGTATGGTAGATGTCTCCCAAGATGGAGAAAAACATGTATCTGCTACCCAGAGAAACCTATGGTGCTATACAGTTGATCATTACAGAGTTGTATTAATTTGAGAGAATTTTAAAACTTGCTTATCTGTGTACAAAAAAGACAGAGAAGTAATAATGTTTGCAGAAGGGCGAGGGTGGGACAGGATATAAATAAGACCAAAATGAAACAGAAACCTACTGAACAAACTATTGGCCTGTTTTGTTTCTTTTGGCTTTAATCAGATTCTCATTTTCCTCCCCATTTATGGATGATTTAGCTCTTGGGGCAGTTTGAGAGGACTGACATGGTGATGTCACCAAAGGCTGTGACCTACTTCAGTCGTCCCTCCTTCCTCTCTTTTCAGAAACTGGTACTCTTTCAAAAGGAAACAGGAGAGAAATGGGCCTGTCAAGTTTTAATGATGCAGAAAACAATAAAGAAAACATGTTTTAATGTGATAGTCTTTGTATTTTACACAGGAAACACACAGGCAAAAAGGAATTGAAAAGATCACCTTTAAGGCATCCAATTCTAAGGTTTCAATAAACAAGTACCTGTTCACTGAGAAGCAAGCTCTTTGATTATTTTTCTAGCCCCCAGAGAAGCAGCAGTAAAATCATGAGGACCATTATAAGATGTGAGTAAGAAGCAGCACCCAAGGAAATGAAAAAAATATTAAATTGTTATTATCTATGCTTACAATAGAAGTATTGCATAGTAGATAAGAACACTGGAATGATGCTTTTTTCCTATCTCGCATTATATCTTTCTGAACAAAACCCCTGTGTAGACAACAGAAGCTTGTTCTAATAACAAAAAATGTTGCCTGAAATGAAATTCTTGACATACCAATCATTCTCAGTAGCAAAGCCATTTTTCATATAAAACATGTTTTGGAATAGGCTTTAATGAATGTCTCAAACCAACTCATCTAGCTTATTTTCTCAAGAATGGGAGTATTTAAATAAATTTAATAGAAAATCTACCACAGAGACACCACAAATATACCCTGCCAAATCAGATTATGGTTTTTTTAAAGGACAAAAGGGTGCACACTTTCTTCAAAAGTACTTGAACAGACATATTTCTTAATTAAAATGGATGATGGTTTTGACTAAAATTAACTGCCCACTGTGAAAACTCCTCCCATTGCACCACAATCAAGGAGAGAGTTTCCAAAGTAAACATGCTTCAGACTAAATGCTGTGAAAGGAGAAACTTTTTTCTGCTACAGCTTCCTTCTCACTCTGAAGGAACCCTTACAGACTAATATAACGTAGTTGAATAACTCCTTATATAATCTGTTATCTCAGTCTATGAATTCATTTGCTATTATAACTTGATGGAAAAATTTACAGTGATAACTCATGAGTGAATTTACTAAGGTCTGCAATGGTCTTCGTTTTAGCATTGCTGAAAGTGAGTTTGGTGCATGTTCTGTGGTACCTGTGCAGGGTATTGCTTTGCAAGTGCGTAGTCTTCTTGTCTGTGTTGTAGTTAAATCAAAGCTTGTAACCCAGCAGTGGACAGCATGTGTAAAAGATCATGTTAAGGATCTTGTCTTAGGGTAAAAAAGCACCAGTAGATTACAATGATTGAGTTACTACTTTTGTAAGTGTTATTTTAGACACATATACACATGCATGTACATGTGTGCATGCACATGCACACACATATACTTATTTGTTGGTCAACAGCACTGTTACTCACTCCACCCCAAAATGGTCCATTCTGTGTTACCAGAACTGTATGCAAAAATGTTTTTTCCATAATTTGTTCTGAAAGACAGAAAAAAAACTGGATGCATAAAAAACCTTGTTTGATTTTTACTTGATAAATGCGAGTTACACCTTATCTAGCTCCTAAAAATTCAAAAGAAAAATATATGGGTATTGAAATATATGAGTATTTCATCTCACCAGAAAAGTTAACTCATATATACCAACCAGTCCAGAACAAACAAGCGGTAAAGAGTGATCTCTAGGTTCAGCTTCTTTTTCTGTCAGTGGGTGCTTCATGAAACATTTGAAAACAGGAAAAGAAAATGGAAAACAGAAGTGGAAGGCTTTTTGACTTTCAAGCTAGCTCAGTGGTTTTCAGAATGACAGAAGTGAATTCCATTCATCTCATTTTAAAAAGGAAATCATATTTCCTATATTCCCTAAAAAAGAAAGAATTTTAGCTTGTGAGCTATAGCTTTGTTGTAATGTGTCTCTCACACAAACGAATGCCTCCACGTGGTCTTTCTCAATACTTGGGCATTCCTCAGGAGGGTGAGAATCCAGCAAAGGTACAAAGGAAACTGCCCTCTGGCTTGAGGCTGGCAGAGAGCACCCAGAGGCAGTGCTGCCAGGCAGTGCAACACCTGCAATGGTAGCTACAGCCTCCTGACTCCACAGCATCCAGGTGGCTGTATTTGGCTCATAAAGCAACATTTAACACCATCTTTCCCTGGCCTGTGTGAATAAAAGCACCATTAAGACAAAGTAGTGGGACTTTTAATGACAGAGAATCTATGCCAAATATAATGATCAAACCAGCCTGACTAGTAGACTGGGGGGAAATAGGAAGGACAGCAGAGAAAGGTGACAGACGAAGCAGAGGTTTCTGCAGTAGATATCAAATAAAAAAGGTACCAAAAATTCTAAGCAATTTAAAAGGGGAAGTTGCTTTGTGTCACATTGCACTTACGTTTCATGCTGGAAAATAAAACAGGTCCCTGAAACACAACAGTTGGCTGTAACAGCAAGTTCTTCCTGAGCTGAGGAAAAAAGCCAGATGTCTTATAGACAGGCAAGCAGCTGTTTTCCAGCCATTTAATTGATATTTTATATCCAATATCTAACTCAAATGTGCCACACAGCTATGATTTATTTGTATCACATGGCTTGTACTTACAGGTTGGAATCTGCCTTTTAAGTTATTGTTACAAATTTGTGTTCAAGCCTCCTTCACCTGCCCTGTTTTACGTTCCATCTGTCCTCCTAAACCAGAGAACAAAACAATTACATTTCTCTCTTTAATAAAATGCGTAACTCAAGTTATTATTCATCTTTATCTAAAGGATAAAAATAGTTACACCTCCCTTGACAAATAAAATTGCTATTATAACTTTCATCAGCAGTGGAATAACAACATATTACTTTTTATTGGGTTTGGCTGTTGACAACCTGTCTCAAAAATGTAAAAATATCTAACTAACTGAAGTTAGTTCAGTGCCATACACCATATCCAATTATTAATTATCCTTCGAATTGGAGATATGCACAGAAACACACTGGGAAAAAAGCGGAAGGAAGATTCAAGCCTATTGCACAAATCTTTGTGTTGACCCTAGGCAGCAGGTGCATTATAAGGGCTCCACCTCAGTGACCAGCCTGGCAGGTTGCAGATTCTTGGAGGTCAGGAAAGTTTTGGTGGGTGTGCTGCTTCCAAACATCTGTGAAACAATATGTAGATTTTCACAGTCGTGACAAATTGATAGAGTCCTCAAAGACTTTCATGCAGTTACTGAATGCTTCTGAGTCCCCCTCTACAAACAGAACATCAAAACCAAGAAGCAATTGGTATTACATCATCTGCTTCCTTTAGAAATACTGGTTTATATATGTCTTTTAGATACACTGATGACACAATCTGACATTACCTTAAATTTCAGGGTCACACTATAACAATTCATGATAGCACTTGATCTCATCTGCTCACTCATCTGTCATCTGTGATTAATCTAACATCCCAGCCTCTTAAGGAGCTTCCAAATGCTTTCAGATTTAAAATTATAATAAGACAAAGGTAGAAGAGTAGTTTGCCAGAAAATGTATTTCTCATTTTCTTATCAAATATGCTTTTTTTCCCAAAGACACGGCACCACCTTGAGGACTTGAAATGGAGAATTTAATGGGATTTCTTAATGTAAAATCCATTTATAAGACCTTAGTTCCTCAGTATTAAAAGCCAGATCCATTTCTGTAGTAGGACTTAGCACTGACTTTTAATATCAGAGATGGTTAAGGTAATGCCTTATGAAGTCACTTGGTCACATACCAAAAGTGCTTTCTATCATTACAACACTTTTATATTTCCCTTTCAGAGACTGGCTAGTTCAGCTGCACTGCAACTAAACCATCTTTTTGAGAGACGGGAAATACAAAATAACTTCAATGTAATTAATAAATACCTTTAAAATTTTCCTGAAAACATTTACTGCACACTGTATTTCACAAACAGAACATCTGCCAGTCTAGTGTGGTACAGTTACCCTCCAGATATCAGCAGCACTGTGAAAGCTTATCTCACTTCTATTACTATGATATAGATGGGAAATGGCAGTAGCAGAATCCTTCAAAATCTCTCATATCTTTTAAGTGTATCTACCTGGTGAAAGTCTTTGCTGGAGTTTGGAGCAGGCTGCCTCAGTGACAGCTCGGGTATGCGTTATTGAATTCCTCTGTAACAGTCTTATCAGTCCTTCCACCCTCTCCCTGAAAATAACATTCAGCCACGGTGGTGTTTTGGGGACTGAAATACCTGGGAATAGTCTTTGAGCCAGGAACTGGTTCCAGAAACTACCTAATGGGCAGTTCTGGATAATGAATATAGCTATGGGGGGTGAGGGTAGCCAACTGCTCAATGACAAGTCTTACACAGAAAAAGAGTAAACTCCCTATGAAATGTTTCAGGTAGTTCTAAAAATGAAATTATACACTTTTTGCAAAACACTGTCCTTTTCAGCAAATCTGAATCCAATTCTAAAGCCCTCTTTGTCACACACATGTTTTGTCACACACGCTAGTGGTGGTGTTGCTCAGCAGGACAGTTACAGGATGCTACCATTCCCAGGCAGGAATAAGCTACTGCATAAATATAGGATGGCATATTTTCCACCGAGTTAGCAGTTCTAAAGTTAAAAAAATTCAGGACTTTAGTAGATCAAAAGCTGAAGAAGCTCAATGTATAGGATTGCTCATGAAGATACCTACAGTCTGAGGTGTCACAGGAGCTCACCAACATCCGATACCAGACTGCAAGGGGCAGTGGGAGGTTGGGTCACACCAGGGCAGGCAAGGAGAGCAGGAAGGCCAGGGAGCTGGAAACTGGTTTCTTTTCCTCCAGGTTTATCACCACAATGCAGGATGGCAAGTGCTTTTTCACAGCTGCATGGCCTTACCAACTCCTGTTCATCTCATAATCTTCTATAAGCTCCTCACTACTTTCTGGAAAAAAAAAAAAAACACACCAAAAAAACCCCAGCCAAATCCAAAACCCCCAGTTACATGGGCACTTTTGTCCCTGTGGTTGAGTAGGTGGTTATTGTTGTCTAAGTACAGACCCACACACTTTTTTCTATTGAATTACATCTTGGTTTATCTCAGATCTTTTCTCTAAATTATCATGAGTATTTTGAGTTTTAATCTTCTACCTGCATTTCCTCCTAACCAGGTATCATTTGCAAATATAATAAGCACTCTCACTTTCTCATCAGCCAAGACGTTGAGGAAAATATCAACTAATTCTGGAACGAGGACAGATTTCCTGAAAAAAACCTACTCAATGCATTGCTGTAATTTGTTTTCTTTCCCTTGCAGCATTTTCATTTAGACCATATGTTCCCAGCTTACTTAAGAGTGTTCTAGGAGACCATGTCCGGAGGCTAACTAAAATCAAGATGTGACATCAACTGCTTTTCTGTAGCCACATGAAGTGTTATCCCATGACAGAATGGAGTTACTTTGGTTTGACATGGCTTTTATTGACCACTTCTTTCCCTCTGTACTATTTTCTAAATGCTCACAACCAGTATGTAAATTATTTCCCCCACTATTTCTGCAGGAATTCAAATTAACTATCTGGCTTATAATTTTAACTTCTCTCTTCTATTTCATTGTAAATATAGGCACTCTTTCTACCCTTTTCTAGACTTTCAGAATGTAATTTTGAACTAGCTGATCACAAAATATTTCATTTACTTGCATAACTTCAGAAGTTTTCTTTCCCCTTTCTCTTTCTTGCCCTTTTTGTCACGGTGCCAGTTTCATGATACCATCTGCTCACGAATGACCAGTTGAGCCAAACAAAGATGGAACTGAACCTACCAGCCTTCCAGGCATTGTGTGCCCATCATCTTCCCTTGGAAGAGAAGTGGACCCTGTCTGTCCTTAGCTGCTTCTACCTGTTAGTGCACTAACACACTGAGAGGAAATGTCACCTATGCATCACATGGTTACACTCTCTGCTTTTGACATTTTTTGGCCTCAGATGTTCATCCATTCATCTTTCTTAAAAGTCCTTTCCTTGGCGAGCGATCTACAGCTCCTATACTTCCTCCACACTGTCATAACTTGCAATTTTGCATAGTTTCTTTTGCATAGTTTTGCATAAACTTGCATTTAACATAGTTCCTTTAAAGAACTGCCTACTGTGCTTAACTCTCTCTCAGAATTGTCTCCCACAGGATCTCGCTTACTAGTTCTCTGAATTTCTATAAACTGCTCTGCTGAAGCACATTGCAGCTCTTCCTGTTTGTCATGAATTCTGCTGCTTCATGATCGCTCATGAAGTGCCTGAGTTGTTTTTAAATGTTACTTTTTCCTTAAGGCTTTACCAAATTATGAGGATCAAATCTGGAAAATGTCATCTCTTTGCTTTCTCCAACTTCTAAAACAGAAAATTTCCTCTAAAACTTTTCAAAAATTAGCCAGACTGCCTGAAGGCAGCTGTATTCCTTCCCCAGCATGGAAATTCTTGTAATCAAAGTGTGCTGGTGTCACTGAGTCCTGGGGTTTGGATAATTCTGCTCACAAAAGACTTATCATGTGATTTCCTTGATAGGCATCCCACTATTGACTCCTATCAGAACATCAGCACCTTTTCTCCTTTAAAATGTTACTCAGGAACTATGAGGCAGCCTATGTCCCTCTTTGTTCTGAACCTCAGAGCAAGTGACACCTGCATGTAAGGTAACACAAAGTAACACCTACATCCTTTTCTGTGTCTAATATAAACAGTATAACTTGATCAGAATAGGTAACGTTCCTGGTAGATGAATCATCTCATCAGGTCTTTAACAGGTCTATTAAGTCATAACTTTGAAAGTATTTATACTGCTACTTCCTCTTGCTTCTTCCCCATGCAACTGGTGTTCAGACACCCCAGGGACAGGTAAATGAACCTGATTACAGCAGACCAAGACTCCTAGAGAGTATCAGACATCTGGCTCTAATTGACACACGGACGAGCAATAACGTCTGGTAGGACTCCCTTGTTTTCCACATATGTGGAAGAAATCACAAGTCAGGCTCCTGGACAGTCTCCACCTATTCAGTCTAAGCAGAACCCAGCCCGGCTGCAGCCAGCCTGCAGCACCTGAAGCAGAACCTGTTACAACCAGCTCCACATACAGATTCAATCCTTGTGACTAGTTTTGATGCCTGTTGTTTGGCAGTGACACAAAGCCCTGTATTAAATTCTCCTCCACCTGAGAATGATGGAATATTTTCTGGTAAGGACAATGTGAAAAATCTGGAGATAAACATTATAAAATCAGCTCCAAATCTCCGAAAGCATTGGACCATCCGGTAACCTGAAAAGGTGTCTGACGTTAATTTATAATAAATCCCAAATATCAGATAAATCTCAAAGATTCAAAGAGTATTAATATTGCACAAGAAAGATTAAGGAGGTGACAATACTTACAAGTTAGCAGTCTGCAACTTGTATAATAATAATAATGGAAAATAAACAGGATTAAAAAATTCATAGGAAAACAACCTCAGCACTGACTGTTAGATGTGTCTCATGTACATATATAAAAAAGACACATCGATGACCAGAAGACTCTTGTAAATCAAAAGAGGGTTATACTGGATCAATCCTAGATTCACAACGCCATCGCTGTGAGCAGAATCTGATCAACCATTTGATTTCACTTGCTGGCATAATCTGGGAGTCATTCCAGTGACACCAAGAGAGTGAAGAACTCCAACAGCACAAAACTACACTGAGACTGAAATCAGATCTAGACTGTGCAAGTCAAACTTGCAGATCAGTACCTCAGAGCACTTAATGTCACATGATGATCCTTAGCACTGAGGGAAAGGGAGGTTACTGGCTTGACAAACAGCTAGTGACTCAGGGAGACTGACAGATTTCATTTCCCTTCAATGACTTTTGGAGAGGAATCCCCCTGTAAAGCTCAGTCTCCAACAGCTAAGAAAGGAGTCACCTTCCGGTTTGGAATACTGGAATATCACCAACCCATGTAGCAAAAGGAATACATGTTATATCTGTTTCCAAATATTGAGTTTGCTTACGTGTTTGTCAGGTTTTACATACTTTCTTAGAAGTAACATTATTTTGAATATTGTACCAGAGAAACTGCTACTGATCACTTTCTCTTAAAGGTAAATTTGAGAATTCTTTTCATTCCTAAAGAAAGATATGTACGCAGAAAATCTTGTATTGTGCCTTCCAGTGACAGTTTTGTAACTTGTCACTGTGTTTTAGTGTTTTGGAAGGCGAGTAAGTGCTCTGTGTTCTTTGACAGTACTGATTTTAAAATAATACATTTTTTAAAAAATCTGTAATTTTGTAATTTTGATAATAATTCAATACTTAGACCTGGCAAAATGTAAACATAGTCTTTTGATAAGTAGTGATTTTTCATAGCTGGAAATTGCTGCTCACAAATCTTACTGTATATTTCCCAACTGTCTACCAGAACAACCCAAAACCTAGCAAAATGGATTGAATTATTTATTTCAGAGATAAATTTGAAATATAAATATTGTTAAAATAGCCTCAGAAGATTCAGCTCACATTTTATTCACTAGGTACTAGGAATTACATTAACAATATAGTAAGCAGAAAGAAATCAAATGTTCTAAAAGCAAAATGTATCTTCTCACGTTCAAGACATTTGAAGTACCTGATTAGCTATAAAAGACCTCCAGTGAAGCCAAGTTTCAGAGTGTGCTGTGTCTGCTCACTGCAATCTATAAGTTACAATGCATCACCATCCTTGTGCTTTTACTTGTGTTCGAGAGCTAGTGAGCAGAGCAAACATACAAAACAGATACGTGCTGCTGACATATCTCCCAGGAATTTGATCTCAGCTTGTGGAGGTGGCCGCATTCTTTGGACACCTCTGAATGCAATGTTTCTGGATGCTTCTGTAGTAAAGGTACCAAAAATATGCCAGCTTCCATCTTAGACAAAACAGAAAATAGCGCTTTGCCCTATCAGACCTGACCATGGCCATTATGTTTTTGTGATATACATATAAAATATATCTTTTAATTTAACATGTCTTCAGTAACCTGTTCACACACACAAAATTCACACAGACAGAAGGATACAAATCAACATTAAAACATTAAAAACATCACCACTTCATGAAAAAACACTTGTCGTGTTTTTATATGCAAATAAAATCAACATTTTCCTGGCAGCTCTATGACAAAAATAAAACTATGTAGGGTTTTGCACAGCCCAACAGATGCTATGCCAATTGGAGTAGTGTTGTCCTTCTCAATAGCTGAAGTGCAGCAATACAAATGAACCTAGTTCAATAAACAACTCGTAACACATGCTCATGAGGAGGTGAATGTACTGCAAGATTTATTTCTACCCATCAATCCCATTTGGAATTGATATAGATGACAGAACAGGCTCTTTTTTGAAAGCTATGTGAAAATCATTGATGATCTGCATTTTTAGGGAGATGCAAATTAAAGCCATTAAGATACCCAGCACCACAAGACTTCTGAACTTGTCTAATAAGGCAGTAATTCAATGAAAGCAATAGAAAGGGAATTTATCTCTGGGGCACTGCAAAGAAATCTGAATAACCATCTTCCAGATATGACTTTTATTTGTGTAGTCAAACATTTCAGTCTGGATTTCCTTCTGGCATAATGCATAAGCACCCACTTGACTGTCATGATAGGTTCAAGATTTAGTCTGTTTACAGAAGCTCACGCCCCTTTGTGGTTTAATTTTATCACCAGTAAACATTTAAACATATAAGGTCTTAGATAAACATATAAACTCTTCAAGTGCTCTGATCTATCTCTTTCTTTTTTCTTTTAAATGAAACAGTTTCAGCACTATAATTTAATTTCTTACACTGTGACCACAGAGGGGTTTTGGCTTTCACATGTCTGCTTTTGAATTCTGCCCTTGTAGCAACGTTGTAATGAAGTTCAGTAGGAACTGTAGGACTGTAAATTCAACTTAACATTGGCTACTATAAAAATAAAGTGTTTAACATGTCTTAGGTTTACTCTCAAGTAGTCCGTGCAGAATATCCATTAATTATTACAGAGACTAGTCAAATTCTTGAGGAACATCATATGAGTTGGTCATCTCTTCTGACTCACTCCCACTAAACTGTGTAAGTGTTTGTTGGAGCAAAGATTTCAAGATTCAAGACTGCTTTTTCCACAGACTTTATCATAATTTATAGTAACATAGAGTAATATTATAATAAGGATATAAAACTAAACTTGAAAAGACAACCTTTGGAGCAAAAGACACATTTGAAACTGGCCACAACCTTGACCCCACCTTTTTTCACCCTTAGGCTGTCATGATCATTTGATATCCGTGAAGTACAGTAGTGTTTGAAAAATGACCCAGCACAGCACTAACCTGATGATAGATTGTACATGTGTTGGTGATTCACATATATTTGTATATCACCTTGCTTTTAGAAGGTATTTGCCAATAATCACCATATATATCAACAGATACACAGCAGAAGCCAAGAAAGAAAATGCAGCAGGCATCTGACATTTTAAATGTCATTAACACTTCACAAAATCCACCATTCCCACTAAAAAGGAGAATGTGTGTGAACACTTGTTTACCTATTTTTCTAAGATTTTGTGAACAGCCATCTAAGGTTTCAACCCTATTTTTCAAATCTTAAACCTATGTCTAATCCACTGAACCTCAGTGTGGAAGTGATTTATCCAGTCCAAACCTGAACATACCCGCTGCCTTCAATGCCCTCTTTGCTGTTTGTAATTCTCCTGTTTCTAGGCATCTTCCCCACTGTAGTCTTTGGTGGAGTCTGCACCAATAAACAAACAGGACCAGGAGATCTGTCTGGGCACTGGCATGAATTGTTCACATCATTAATTTGTTAGCGTGCTCCAAGGTTTTGCCCCAGGCCAAATAGCATTCCTCCCAGGAGTGATTTTATGTTTAGCACGAGCCAGTGACCACGTCCTGTAGGCAGTATGGATGCTGCTGCTTTGTTTGGGGGTGTAAGAGAATTCAGTCCTGTGGACATGCTGTGCCAAGTGGCCTCAGGGACAGAGAACAGCCCTTAGCTGGCTTTATTTACTACTGGAGATGTCACCATATTTTCAGGCAGTTCTTATGCTTTCAGAAATCTATCAAAGTTCATTCCTTCCAGGAATTAGTGAAAGTGTATGTAAACTATCTTCCATCTTCAGTACAGCACATCCCTCACCCTATCACATCTTTACTAGGAGTCTTTACCTGCGCAATGTCTATTGCAACAGAGCTCCAAACCAGCTTCTCTCTGGGAAGGCTGGTTAAGAAGGACTTGAAAATTAATGACACAACCCTTCAAAAGGGTTAACTCCTTTATGCTAACTCCTAACTTGTGCTTTTGAAGGCTCTCGCTATTATCAGTGGACTACAAATCACTTCCAAAAATGTACCCCACAAGCCTAGCACTGTTTCTAAAGGGACTAACCTTTGGGACCTGGCTACCTAGCTTAAAGTTTTCACTGTCTGAAACACTGATTGCCTTAAGATGTATACATTTAAAGTATTCTCCACTGCTCACAGCCAGAACTGATGGTATGAATTGAACCTCAATGCACTGAACTAGTTAATGCCTCTAAATGCTCTAAACCATTAGGCTCATAGATAGGGTGCTGGTGCTTGCTGCTTCTATATTATTGAGAATGTACCAGATTGCCAGAAGCTGTTTGATTAGAGTTACTAGTCCTGAGGAGTCCTTGCAGTTACAAGAGACCTACCTCAGTTCTGTGTTCATTATCAGAAGTCATTTTTAAAATGAGCAGAAAAAAATGCCTAAGGTACTACCACAGTACTCATCAAAACCTCCAGCCTCTAGTTTAAGCAAAGAAAACTAAAAAACTCCATTCTACTCAGGGTGATAAAATGTGCCAAAGCTACTAAGCCCAGAAGAGGATGTAATTTACATAGAACAGAGACTTAGAAATGATTTTTCAAAAAGTTATAACCTGGACTGTCAAACTCCTGCAACGTACAGACTGGGGAGTCATAATTTCAGAAAGTGATTTTAAGAGGCTGTAGTTACATTTCATTTCTAATTTAATTCTATTTCTTTGTTCATTTCCTGCATGACATTTACCACACACAAAGTCATAGCGGGATGTATAGTTATAATTATGTATCTACTGGTGAATTATGTGCAGTTAGGCTCACAGAACTGTTTACCCAGAAGAAGTGACTGTTTTATAAAGGATGATTTTAAGTATTATTCATAGAATTGTTCTCTTTAAGGGACAGTGAATCTGATAACTGTTCCCTGGCTTCTTGAATAAGTATTTTAAAGAGTTGTTGTGTCTTGCTCATACCAAGCCCAGTACTGAAATTCCTGCCATCTTCGGCTTCTGTGTGAAATACAAGCCTGTCCTTTGTAAATAATCCTCAAACAGATGAAGAAATAGATAAAATTGAATGCAAGAGACATTCATTATATGAGTAGCAGTAAATGTACTTCTGTGTGAAATGCACTGATGCTAATTATCCATACACAACATACTATCCAGTTTCTACTGATGCTATCTGTAGCTGGAATCCTCAAGGCATCTCCTTCAATTGTTACTTTTTCATTCTGTTTTCTAGAAGGATATATAATTTATCTGTGCCATAAATAGTGTACACTGATGTATTGTATTTTCTGGCAATGATTAAATATTTCATTAGCATCTCCTTTACTCATGCTTTAGAGCACCACTTTGCTTCATCTGCTGCCAAAGCAGGTCTTAACTAACCTCTGTCACACCCTTTTCCCCATAAATAAAGATTTTTCTGCAGACTGTCCTGCTCTACTGCTCCCTCAGCCCTCAGATAATTTTTCTTCCAAACAGTTCAATTACACCTCAGGCTGTAGTCTAACAAGTATTTCTTTAAGCAGCAGTCTCATTTAAGCAGCTGTTGTTCCATCCCCTTCTTTCATTTATTCCTATTCCAGCATTTCGTGCAGCCATGCAATGAAACAGTTCAGCAAATGCATTCACATTTTCCCACGTTCTTTCCAATCCTGCTTAGTCCCCAGCTTGACTCACTGTGCAGCCTCCCAACAGTTAGGCCAGCATAAACTGGAGCAGCACGTGAACAGGAGTTTAGCGACGAAGGACCAAGGTTTTGTAAAAGCTGGCTCTCCTACCAAAAGAAATGCCCATCAAAGTGCACCCTTCACTACTCATGCTTTACTCACATTTCAAATACTACCATATTGGAATACTTTTATTATTATTAGGGCATTTTACTCAACAAAAATAATGCAAAACAGGTCTCTGATTCATTGTATAGGAGGAGAGAAACTCACAGGGAATAAATTTTTTTTTTCTAAGTATTTAAAAATTAAGGACTGGAAAGACATCTTACGTTATCAAGTCATGATGGTGGCAAACTCCTCATGGTGACATCTGAGTTCCTACCCAGCATGAGACTGGGTTGGAGTCATGGCAAATAACATATGATCTGGGATGGGGACAAGAATATCTTTAGTCTTTGTCAGACATCTCTTAATCTGCCAAATTAATCTGATCTTGTTCCACAATGAGACTGTCTCTGTGTGGGCGTTTACACTGGCAGCTACAGCTCAAGTTGGCCCTAACTAGATTCCATGATTATGGTGCTCACACTGATAGCTCTATTTTGCCAGAGAAGTGGAGTTGCCACTCCTCAAGTAGGATGCCCTTAAACTTGAGATGACACAGAGAGAGGCCCAAGATGCACACATGTATGCACAGGGCTTGTTTTAGGCAGAGTCATTGATCTCAATAGTCCCCTCTGAGGTCTGCAGAGGCAAGACTGTGCATATACTTTTGGGTTGCCTGCCAAAATCATGGCAGTGAGGAAAGATGAGGCTGGGGAGTGTGTTGGAGATGCTGTGATATCATATGCACTGATGCATGCTGGAAGCCTTGTCAGACACCACTGAGAGCAAAACTGGTGATAGGTATTTAAGGCACCTAGTTTGTTGCTTCTGTCTGGAAGCTTTTAGTATTTAAGGCCATGAAAAGCTAAAATAAAAGACATAATACATTAGGAGTTTAGTACCCCACAAGGTCTGGAGCCAAATTTTCTTCTCCCTATCCCCTAATTCTGACAACCTAAGTAACTGCCTGCTGTTGCCAGTGCCTATAACCAGCTCTGCACGCAATCACATTGCATACATTCCCTTTCATAAACTGATCAAAGTCCACTCTAAAACTGATCAGGCTTTTTGCCCAGCTTCTTCAAGTGAAAGGTTGTTCCTGCATTACAATACTCTGACAATTAGGTGTGCCAGTTGAACTTCCCACCTAGAGGTGTACAGATCCTGAAGAGGCAAATGCAGTCAGGAATTTGAGTTAGGTATTAGCTGCCAATCTGGCTATAACCCAGCATCTTAAACACAGTCATAAAAACAGTCTCTGTGGGAAAGCAGTAACCAACGGTGTGGGAAACCTCGGCTGCTCTGTGGGATCGGAATGAGAGCTTGTTAATAGTAGCCTTGAACAGATACCCGTGTATCCTTGAAGAGTCTGGGAAAGTCCTGAGAAGAGCTGAGCCAACAAGATAAGGAAACCGCCAGATGTGCAATTAGAAGTGTGTGAAAGATGTAGCAAAGAAACGGTCAGCCCATCATGAACTGATGGTCTGTGAGTGAACCAATCGTGTAAAAACACCTATTCTTAAGAAATGTATAAAAAGGCTTGTTTAGAACAATGAAACGGCTTTTGTCTGATCACGTTGATCTCTGACTGAGTCCATATTGCGGCACAACAGAGCTTGAAATTTCTCCCCTCCTTCCCCCCCATCTGCTTCTAAAGTAAATATCACCCTTCTGAATCTTTTGAAAGAGTCCCAGAAGTCTAGCATCTTTCCCCCCTCGCCCCCCCCACTTCACAATTGCCTGTAAGGCTTTGACCTCTCTTCAGTACAGGTTTCCTTGATCCTCCCTCCCCTTAACAATATAAATTATACTTTTTT
The DNA here is from genome assembly GCA_035590275.1 of Ibycter americanus. Classification (NCBI taxonomy): domain Eukaryota; kingdom Metazoa; phylum Chordata; class Aves; order Falconiformes; family Falconidae; genus Ibycter; species Ibycter americanus. The sequence goes on from JAVJGI010000062.1 coordinate 9,991,195, forward strand.
GCTAGAGTGCTTGGTCCAGATCAGTTTTTGAAGACTCAAGCAATACAACGTAGGAAAAGCTACCAGTCTCTTTCTGTAGGTTGGGTTTTAATGAATATTAAATTTAGCAACAGATTGGACAAGAGAAAAAAAGTTCAAAGGAAATTAAAACCTGTAGAATTCTTCTCCTTTTTTCTTATCTGTTATCCCCTTATTCTTATCTGAACTCACCCCCTTTAAGCAACAACAGAGGTCTGGGATGTGATTTTGCTGTAGGTGCTTTGACTACTTGCCAGAGCTCTAAGCAGAGGAGAAACATCTTCCAAGTTCAGTATTTGGACAGCCTTGCTGAGACTCAGCAGTCCGATCTTCCACTCCAGCCTTACTGAAACTACAGAGTGAGCAGATACATCTCTTTGCAAGAAAAGAAGCTGATATTTACACACAGTAATGAGTTGACCGCAGTTATAACTACCCGGTTTCCAGTACAAGGATGGATTTATTGGTAGAAAGGTACAGTCTAACGTACTGTTCCAGGAGCAGAGCTTCATGCCTAGGAGTATCAGAATATAACCATAAATGTTTTACTAAAACTGTGGTCCACTCATTTTGAAGGCAGAGCGCCACAGATTTTGTCCTTTATATTTCAAAACAAAGCTGTCATTGCAAATACAAACCATGAAATTTCTTAATTTCTTTCCTCTGTGAATTCCAAAGAAGCTAATCAACATGATAAAGCAATCTAGTTTAGCTAGGTGTACTAGCTAAATGCTTATTTTTCTTCCTCTTTTTATTTTAAATCAGTCTTTGTTGACAACTAGTTTCTCCTTTTTCATCAGAGTAAATACATCAGATGACATTTCAAAATGTTATAAAAGAAATGAAAATGACTTTAAAAAAATCAGAAGCAAAGCTTGTCTATCAAACAATCAACAACTAAATCTGCCCAGAGACAACAATTTGAAAGGAAAATCTATAAACTAAGATGTGTGGACACGGTTTCAGGTTTTGATTGAAAGTCAATCTATAAACTCAGTAGAGCAATTTAAAGAGGAAAATCAAATTCAGCTGGAATAAATACTGAGTACTGTCAGTACCCTTTAAATTAGAAATAGCTTGAGTCACTAATTTTGTGTTTAGATCTACATTTTACTTTTTTGGTTTTGAAACTTTTGTTCAGAGGTAACTACTTTTCCATGAATTATTCCTCTGCATTCCTATACATACTCCATTATAAAAACCATGCTGATAAATGGTGAAAAAAACAATTTTAACTGCAACAGCAGTCAACATCCATACTCTACCTGGACTACTGGAGTGCAACTAAAAGCCAGCCTGGGACTGTTTCAGTTTCCAGCTTGAATAGGAAATTAATCTGAAGTTCATGAGAGTTACACATCATTCCCAAATCTGCAGGGTCTTTAAGAAGGAGGAGGAAGGTCCCTTTAATACAAGAGACCACTGAAACAACTACTTTTAAAAGTTCCCTTTTCTGATAATACAACACAGCTCCATTTGTTGAGATCACTTCTGTGCTGACAATGAAAACAAGGTCAGGGACTGAGTTCATACCTCAAATTACTGACTGTCCAGAAGGTTTGTTCTCCTGCATCGTGGCAGTTTTTGCCCAGGCCAGCTAACAATCTCTGGGTATAGTTTGAGGGGCACAAAGGATGAGGAGCTATTTCCAGTGTGTACCAGCAGCTGCACTGGGTCTGGCCTCCTCCATGCTACACAGTCCTCCAGCGCTACCCCAGGAGGGTTAGTACTGCCTAACATCCACACGCACTTCAGCCATGGCATGGGAAAATACAGTGCTGAACTTTAAAGGGCTGCAACAAAATCCTAACATCGTTTCAGTGACTGTGAGGTTAAAACAAAGTAAGACAAAATAACTCCCTTCCCACCTGAGAAGGTCAGAACTTACATCTCGGGTCTGGAAGGGCCCAAGAAGAGGCCCAGAGACAAATGTGTCACATCTAGCCTATGTACTTTGGCATCAGGGCCAGAGAACATTGATCATGTGTTTATCAATCAGAAATCAAAAGGAGTTCCACATGATAAAGTATATAAATAAATCTATGAAAGCTGGAAAGAGTACCAGGGAATTTATGAGGGCAGGGACACAATGAAGATTATATTCTATGTCAAATAATATTCTCATGCTGGAAGAAGGCAGATTCTACTCCCCGAGAAGGGACTAGAATCAGAGATCATCTGTTCTTTCGAGACAATACTCAAGAAGGGACAGGGAGCATCCCTGTTAAAATACTTCTCCTCCAACACTTGCTAGCCTCTGTAGCTTCAGTGACCATGATCCTATTTACAGACATCAGAAGGGTGAAAACAATGGAGGGGAAAAGTGTAGAAAGAAGCATCAATGTAAGGGCACATTCCCCTGACGCAGCACTACCAAACTGTTAAGCTGCAACAAGGCTTTTACCGTCCCGTACCAGCCCTCTCATGGCTCAGCACCACCATCAGACTCACACAAGGTTTCAAAGGTTCATCTGCTGTCTGTGCTGTTTCTCCATCCTCCTCAGGCCAGTCCACCTTGCTTCCTGCCTCTGCTGCGTCCAGGTTCTTTCTTCTCTAGGCTGCTTCTCCAGCCAGCCTCTCCTCATCCAAGCCCCCTATCTTCTCTCACCTTCTCCCAGGGACTCTTCTTGTCTCCCCTACATCCAGGGTCCTCTCTTCATTCAGTGCTCCCTTCTGGGTACTTCTCAGTGCTATTTAACTACTTATGGGAACAAGCCACAGCTGTACATTATCCACGTCAGCCAACCCACCACCCCTGAAGCAAGCCCGCAACTGTATATTATCAATATTAACCCTCTACAGTTCCTCTGCGTTCCCCTACTGCACCCAAACAGATCCACTCTCTGTTAACTGAGAGTCACAGTGTCACAGAAGCTGAACAGCTCCAGTGCTTTCAGCCTCCTCCTGCCCCAAACCCTTCATCATTCATGGGCATCATTTAGTGCCCATACTTGACTCGCTCAAGTATGCCTGTGTCTCCCTTTTACTGGGGACCCCAGAATCAGACCCAGCAGGCCAGGTATGTTTCACCAGTGCTGAGCATAGGGCAAGGATCGCCTCCCTCCGCCTGCTGGCCATGCTTCCCCTTGCATGCAGCACAGGATGCTGTTGGTCGCCTTTGCTGCAAAGGCACATGGAGGCTCATGGGCGGCTTGTTACCGAGAAGGTCCCCTAGTTTTTTTCTGCACAACTTTACCAGACTTAGAGCAAGATGAGAAAAGGATAGTTTGGCAAGTAGTTAAAAATCACAGAATATTTGCATGTATCTCTCTGGCTTAGCCTTAAAATGCTAAACATGCCGCTGAACCCAATGTTAGAGCAAATAAGACACACTGCCTTCTGGCTACATGTAGCAAGCCTCTATTGTGGCCATGTAATGCACATTTATGCAAAGACATGACATAGTTTGGGATCTAATCAGAAAGGCACTTTTCCTTGAATGAGCAAAAAAAATTGCACATTAGTTGTTCCTATTCCATGAATAATATTTCAGAAATTATTACTCCATGAATTATATTCATATTCCATGAATAATATTAATGATAATAGATAGAAGCCTATAAATCAGATTGAAAAGATCTTCGTGTATCTTAAGAGAAATCACAGTTTTTCCCTTTCTGATAGTTATTAAGCTTTCATAATTCTCCAGGTTAACATGGAGATCTTGAAAAATATTCTTCCATTCCATAATCAAAATAATTAAAAAAACGCCCACAACATTGATTTTTCTACCCATTAAAGTGAAACTTTTCTTTCTTTCTTCAAGTCCTTCATGACTGCAATAAGAATAAATCAAGTTTCAGATCTGATAAGTCTTTACAAACCGCTAAAGCTTTGATGTGTTGTAAAGGCTTCAGAAAAGTCACTTTGTGATCCTTCAATAAGTCAATATCTAATGCAGCATGTCAGGCGGTGATGCTGTAGTTAGGGGCCTGTAATTTTAATGATTATAATATGAACATTTGGAGAAGAATATTTAGGGAAATAAAATCTAGTTGTTATGGAAAAAAAATCAACCTAAGGAATAGTACAGTGTTGCTTGAAATATGTAAGTGCTTGTCAGTATATAAATTATAAAATTAAAATAAAATCAACATGCAGTTCAGGATGCTAACTTGAATAAGTTAAAGAAGATTTTGACTTTAAAAAGCAGCAGCAGCAGCGCAGCACCTGTGCTCCTGCAGACTGGAGGCTGGCAAGGCTGCTAGCTAGATATGCCTAAAAGCCTGTGGTCATCCCAAACCAGAAGTCCACTTTGCAGAAGCAGTGGGAGCCACAGCTGTTCTTACAGCAGCGTGAGCACTGGCGGCTGGGTGAACTGGCAAATCTGACCAGAGGCCTATAAAAGAAGACACAGTAAGTGACATTTTAAAAGAGATATGCTAAGCAAGTCCTACAGGTATACAGAAAAGAACATGATAAAGCATTCATTTGGGCAGCAATTTGTTCTTAAGTCATACCAAGTGATTCTGGAAACTGTAACAGCTGGGGTGAAATTCATGTTTCAGTGTTGCTTTATTTCTTAACTAAATTAGTATCGTTCCAGACTTACATTTGCTATGTGTCATCTACATTTATAAGATAATTGCTTATTTTCCCCTCACTTTTTAAAAAGTTTTTTATAGTTTTACTCTGCCCCATGTTTGTAGAATGCCTCTGCAGACCAAGCACTGCTGCAATCTAAATAGCGAATCCTAGTCATAATAAATGAAACGTGACAAGCTGGTGTGGTAATCGTATTGTATATGCAAAACCACCATTTCAGACTAGCTCACATATATTCGTACAGTCTTCAGGGATTTGACGTTTTGCAGACTAAAGTTTTTCTCAATAAGAGCAGAACTTTTGTGTTTACCCCATTTCATTAATGTTGCAAGTCTCACTGGTAACTTGGTAACATCGTACAGTGCCAGAAAGAGTGGTCACACAAGCGTGAGAATAAAAATGCAAATAAAATGAATCTGTATTAGGGAGTATATAGAAAGATTTGTTCTCACAGAGTCATTTGAAATTCTCAGCTTCCCTGATTAGGAAAGTCCTGGAAAGCATTTACTGGAGAAGGAGGAAAAAAACCCAAAACAAACAAAAAAACAAACAAAAAACTGATGGGGGCAAGGAAAAAAAGGAAAAGGCTAATTGTTCAGAAATTCATTGTATAATGATGAAGATAATAATAATGATTAGTATTTCACTGATATAGCCCATTCCCAGAAAGTAAAAAAAAATAGAGTCAACAGTTTTGGGTTTTTTTTTTAAACCAGTTTAGCAAGTCCACCAGCATCTGACTTGCGATTCCAATGAATCATGTGCCTTCATATGAAAAGCAACATTTATACAGTATCTAGTAATTTTAAAGCCCTTTACATCACATATAAATAGGAGACACTCTTCTAGGTCTCATAACTGTGTTTTAAACCGGTGGCTGCCAGAAACAGGAAAGGGATGGTGCACACAGATCTGTTCCTATGCCCTTCACTAAACTCCCCTTAGTGGCTGGACACGGAGATGGATGAACCATTGGCTTAATCCAGTATGGCAGTTCTTAGATATTCCAGTTGCTCCAGCCATCATCAGGATAAATGCAACACTGCTCTGTGCACAAATTTCTCCACCATTTCCTTCACTACTCCTACTTCTCCGGCATGTCTCCAAAATGCAACATCAGCCTTTGACCTTTACATGTCTCCTCCCAGTGCTACAGCAAAAAACGTGATCCCTTTGGCTTATCTTCTTCCTCTAGCAGCTTGTCCGTAACAGCCATTTTGAAGATGTACCATAATGTGGAAGGATTTACATAATAAATAAACATGCTTTGTTCCATAATGTAGATGTTATAAATAGTATCTTGGCTTTGCTTTAAAGCATGAAAAACTTAACTCTCAATACAACATCCTCAGTGTGCTTCCAAATGCTATTCTCTGTTTCTATGCTAACACACCATCAGATTTTTAAAAGTATATGTTCTTTTCACGGCTAAGTCAGTTGTTTCTGATGACTAAAAGTAACCTCATTGAACTTTATGACAAATTATAAAAAGTTCCTTAGATCTCAAGTAACAGCACAAATGTATATTATTAATACTTGTCAAAGACAGTTGAAACTTCATTTGTAAAGTACATTAATCATCCTCAGAATAGTTATTTATTTTATATAAAGAAGAGAGTCAAAATATCTTCTCTGATGAAGTCAATAGAAAAATGAAATTAATAGGAACATTTTTCCATGGACCCTTATAGACTTGACAACAGGCTGGATTTTCCACAAGGGATTTCTACAAAGCTATGTCCTGGTAAGATGCGAAGTTACATGGGATGAGATTACAAGGCCTAATTAAAGCAGAGGGTTACTAAGGAAAAGTTTTATGCTACATTTAAGTTTTTGGGAGGATCAGAATTTTTCAAATGGGTATAATTTTTACAAATTCTCTTGAGTAGTATTTCTGTTTAACTAAATCTGCCACACAGAATTGTTAGGATTTGAAGAGCAAGCTTAACTGTCTTCAGCAGAGGCTATGTGCTGTGTTTCAGCTTGCACACACAAACAGAAGAAAAATCGCCTCTGCAATTGCATTTTTAGGAGATCTTAAGCAATGTATAGCTCCTAGGAGAAGTTGTACTGACCGTCCCTGAGCATGAGGCACCCCTCAGTTGAGGCACAACACAGAGAGAACGCCAGCTTCTGTTAGCTGCCTACCTGCATACCATTTCTCCACTCCTAAGGAACATGAGGTTTTATTTCTGTTATGGGAAATAATCTTTGCAAGCTTAACTCAAAGAAGACAGCTAGAGTATTGCCAGAAGATTAGAAGAAGAAAGAGCCTCAAAAGATAGGCTGAACAGAAAGAATTGCCCTCGCCCCTGGGATGTGCCCATCCATACTTAGCAAAGGTCTTAACTTGGTTTCATTGCCTTGAAATGGTCCCCAAAGACAGTTTCTGTTAAAACACTTTTTGAAGAATAAAAGCCTTACTTTGAGAGCAGTGCCACCTACACAGGTTTGAAATAAAGGGAGTAATGGCTCTTCAGGGCTTGGGAATTTTTTAAACACCTTTCCTTCATGTAAAAGTCATAAATTTCAACACCCTTTTTAAACATTTACTGGGAAAGGGAAATACTAAATAAAAATGTGAGTGAAGCTATTGGTGAATTTCAAGAGACAAGTGAGTGGGTTGCTGTGATGTTAAATGTCTGACGCGAAAGAGTTTGTTCATTTACTTAATACAATGTACACCCAGACTACATCTTACAGTGTTTTGGAGAAAGATGTAAACCCCAGGAAAAAATACAGATCAAAAAGTCCCGTAAGTGAGACAAATAAGTTCTCCAAATATTTAATCATTTTATTCTCAAATATATAAAGAAAAATTGGAAATAACCACATGAAAAAAATAAAAACAAATGGATCTTCATTAGTGAGAATATTTTCATTTTTAAAGGACATAAAAGTAATAAAATCTTCCATGTCAGTAAGGGAAACAAAATGAATATTTGTGAACATAGGAACATAAATGTTTTGAACACAAAATTAAGTTCATAAATTTCAGTCCTTGCTAGTCCAATTTCCCGCTGTCAAGAAAAGTATTTCAGTTCATTCAAACTTTACAAATAAAAAAGCTTTAAGAAAATGCTTTGTGATATTCTGAACCATAACAAGCATTCAGTATTGCCATATGTAGTAAAAACCACATTGAAACATGAATGTAAGTCCACATGTGAAACCATGTTTCAACTTTATTTTAACCCCATTTCAAGCTTTTGCCCTAAACTACCTTTTTCTACTTACTAGCCTTGATAAATGTCTCCCTGAAAATTCCCAGTGCTGTTCCTGCGTGTGCTGAGGCTGGCTGGGATGGAGTTAATTTTCTTCAGAGCAGTCCATACAGTGCTGTGTTTTAGATTTGTAACCAAAGTGGCGCTGATCACACATTTTTAGCTGTTGTAGGCTGGGGGTGCACAAGTAGATGGGAGGGGACATGGCCAGGACAGCTGACCCAAACTGACTAAAGAAATGTTCCATCCCATATAGTGTCGTGCTCAGCAATACAGCCCAGGGAAGTAGCCATTGCTTCAAGAGTGGCTGGGCATCGGTCTGCTGGTGGGAGCTGGTGAGTGATTGCCTTTGCATCACTTGGTTTTTTTATTTCTTCTTCACTTATCAAACTGTTTTTATCTCAACCCATGAGTTTTTCCTCACTTTGGCCCTGTGATTTTCTCCCCCATCCCTCTGTGGGGAAGTGAGTGATCAACTGGGTGGAGGCTTAGCTGACAGCTGGGGTTAACCCACCACACTATTTTTGTCTCTAATGAGGATGCTAGGTCTTTATCAAAGCTGCCTATGGCTTCCCAGGAGAGCACAGAAGGTTGAATTTTGTTGCCCTGAAACAAAAAGCTGTGATACTCCTGCTTCTGGCACAGGAAAATCAGGGGGAGCCAGAGGGAAATGGAGAGCCCTGAGAAATCCAGCTTGCCGCTCTTGTTCTTTACAGACACCTGCAGGGATGTAGGCACAGCAATTGCTGCTGTTGTTGGAAGAGTGTGCTCCCATCTTGTGTCCCCATCCTCTTCCAAGGATAACCTATTTTGCACACGCTCTCACCCTTGCATTTGCAGAGGCACCGGCAGCAGCCAGCCTGGCTTGCCAGGCTTCAGAAATGGGATAAGTAGGCAGCAGTGCCTCTGCTGTGCTGCTGCCCCAACGGCCCGTTCTCCTGGCGAGCAGCGTGTTTGCCCGGGCTTGGAGCCAGACTTGATCTTCAGGACGCCGTGAGTAGATGGAGTAATCTTCCACTGCCTTCAAGGTGCCATTGCCCTGAGAATAAGGATGATGCATCACTAGTCCCTTTCTGTAAACACTGTAACAGAGATGACTGTTTTTTGTCATTCAGGGATTCCCCTTTTCAGAGAGCATATTCTGTTATGAAAAATGAGTAAAAACCAGTCTAATCTTTGTAACCACATGAGTCCCTCTTGACATGTATCTTACTAGCAATAGACAGTCTGGCAATTTTATGAGCTCTGAAGGTTTTGAAAATGGTTTGCATTCCACGTTGGAACAACACCCATATCTTTTTGGTTTCAAAAATGGCACGATACCAAAACCGTCTTTTTTAGATCAATAATACCATGTTTTCATTTCAGATCTCTATTCCTATCTGCCATCAGAAATGACCGGAGTGCCCTGGATCTCATAAAGCTTTCTATTGCAAAAACTTCCTCAAAATCAATACCTCATTGCAAAAATGTCTTTCTAAACAGTCCTACATTCTCCTGGATATTCTTAAAGTAATAGGAAAAGGTTAAGAGTTTCTGTTATTTGAACTGATAGATGACTATTTCAGCACTGGTAACATGCTTTAATAGAGTTGTTCTGGTACTTACCTGAGGTATTAATGAAACACTGTTTGAAGGGCTGAGTTTGTATTTCTGACTAACTTATTCCTGAAAATGGGATGTCACTGAAGGCTCTCCAAACTGGTGAGGCAAAAGAGGAAGAAGCAGGACAGTAATTCCCGAAAATGAGAAACAGGCTGTGGAAATTTCACAGTGCTCTGAGAATGAGACCAGCACCATCCAGGTGGCTGCATTTAAAACAGCAGCTCACAATTCAGACTGACATGCAGGGAGAACAGCTGAAGTACAGATAAACTAACTCAGACAACTTTCCAATGCAATTTCAGCTGGAATGAGCAAGTGATTGCAAAAGCCAATGATTAATAAATAAATTCCTGAGACAGCCAAAAACACTCAGCAAAACTGAAGGAATTCAAAGGCAGACTTACTGATGAGACTATTGGAGCAATAATGACGTTCAGCAATGTGGTTATATTCCTGGTGTTTGTAGTGGCAGACTTTGACCAACCAGGCATATCTATATACAGTAACACAGGAACATTTATTGTAATTTTTATATCACCACCTACAGATGATGCTCAGTATATTTATAACAAGATTCTCCAGCCCTTGCTGTTCTCTTTTTCATCCTCCCACTTCTTTTATTCAAGTAAGAAGGGAAAGATGGGCTAAAAGATACGTGAAGAAGATCACAAATGTTTCAAGAATGCAAGAATTTAAAAGGGCCTCCTGTGCATTCTGTAAATGTGACTGGCAGGCTAGTCACCAATGAAGCCACTGGATTTTTAATGCCAAGCTTCAGACAGAGGCAACCATAAATTCCTAATGTGCATTCTTTTCCCCCCTGACCTCTAGAGCACCCCAGGGTCTGACTGATACAGCCACCTTCAGAGCCAGAAGTGCTTGTTTGTGTTTAGCAGATTTTATCGGTGGTTGTGTCCGCTTGGCTTAGCAGTGCTCCATGTCCTACTGTCCTGGTCCCCAGGAACATGCCCTCAGCCATCACCTAAATCCAAACCAACATGAGATAGAGGTCATTCCCCAAGCTGTTTAAGGAAGAAAGCCCGGACAAGTGCAGAGATGCCGAGGTGAGCTGCGGTGTTGTGGGCAGCTGGGGCACAGGTCTGTGGGGTGCACTGGGGAGTGTATTTGTTCTGCTGCACAGCCACTCTTCACTGCACCCTTTCTATGCACATCACTGGTGACTCACCTCCTCCTTTCCATGCCTCAGCCATGCCAGCAGAGGGAAATACAGCAGCCTGATGGAGTAGATTGAAGGAACGCAAGAGAACTTATGTTGGCACGCGGGAGCTTCAGCTTCTCATCCTCTCCAGGTCCCCAGAGTGGAAAACAGCTGGAGCAGACAGTCAAATGAATGGTCCTTTCCCTCCCCAGATTTGATGCATCTCTTGAGTTTTTTTGGTTTTCTGTGGTTTGGTTTTTTTTTTTTTTTACCCACCCCTCTCTTTCCTCCCTTAGTTTTGGCATGGCAGATTGTATTGGCTCACATGCTTGGCCCATGAGTCTCTCACATTTTCTTCCCTCATTCAGTTGACGAAGGGGAGTGATAAATTGGCTTGGTGGATACCTGGTGGCCAGCCAAGGTCAATCCAACATATAGATGTAGTTTTGTATTGCTGCAGATCATCTGTTTGGAATTGTTTTGTGTTACATAAAGTCTAATGCAAGCAAGGTGAGTACTTCCACTCTTCTTGAATCCTCATGGACATGAAATTGGTTAAGAAAAATAGCATTTTGAACATTTTAACATTAGAGAGAAAAAGGTGAGACACTTCAGCTAGATACCTGTGCCTTGAAGAACTGCATGCCTTCAGAAACGTAGCTCCCCCAGCATCTTTAGTGGCTTAAGGTACGCACTCTCCCACCTCTTCAACATCCCTAGCTCCCTGTGTTCAGTACATGGAAAGCATAGGTGCCTGAGCCTGCACTGCAAATGCCACTCCTGTAGCTGCTCTACACATGGGACTGGCACCAGGCCACCAACAGCTGTAGCACTGACCATTGCAACATATAAATCTCCCTTGGGAATTTGTCCCGAGTCTCTTGGGATGATAATTCACCTCCTCTGAAACTGACCCCCTCCGAAAATTAATTTTCTTCCTGCAGATACTGGGGGACCTCTTGCTCTAAACTGGTGTATTTCTGCAAAAGGTTTTAGACTTGAAGAAACTACATTTTATGAGGTAAAACCATTTTGCTGAAAAAACCTGCAACCCATGCAGGACAATATTCTATTCTTTCCTCCTACTTGACTCATTCACTAGAAAAAAATAGAAACCAGTTGGAAAGAGTTGGATATCTTTTTGTGAGAAAACCACTTGCAAGCTTCCTGCGAGCAGGAAGAGAAAGCATGATTGAAGCAAGTGTGCTGCCTTTCTCACCTCCTCTGTAATACGCAAGACTGGATTCATGTTGCCACCTACCAGCGCAATTTGGCACTAATGTAATTTACAGATTCCCATTTTGTTAATTCTAGTTGTCTTACAAACCCTGTGCTCTTGTCCGCTTATGGGAGGTGAGTCTGGACAAGTCTCAAGCAGGGTGCAAGCAGTGTTAACATAAATGTCATTAAAATCGTCATCAAAATAAAAAGCGTTGTTCTGTTTGCAGCTCAGAAGCCACATTACTTTTCCACTCTCTCAAAGACCCATTTGCATTACTTCCTTCTCCCTGGGCAATGGAATCCACATAGCTGCACACCTGTGACTTCTCATGAGCTATCTGAGCAGGTCTTCCTTTGTGCTTGAGACATCTGCTGAAACTGTTGAAATTTAGAAGCAGAACATTCTACCGACAATAACTTTAGTTGAATTAAATAGTATTTATTAAGCAGCCACAGACTCATCAGGTAAATTCTTCTTTGTCACCAAGACGAATAGCACTAGAGAATTATTCTAAAATTTCAAGGTGCATGTTGAGTCTTGTTCATTTCAATCAATTAACTCAGGTCCCTGTTAACACTAGTTCCAGCTGATAAATTACTGCAGCTTTGGGACTACAGCAAAGGCTGTGCTTATATTTTATTTTTAAATTATTTGAATTAATTAATATTCTACAGGTTATGCAACCGCACTCCAAGGAATTCTCCAGCTGGGCAGTTGTATGGCACATCTGACTTCCAGAGCCTCTAAAATAATTCAGGTTAGTTATACTGGTATTTAACGAGTCATCATAGTCAGCTGAGATGTAAAAACTCAAAACACTGGCACGTCACATACATAAAGAGGAGAGAGAATAAAGAAAGCAGCCGAAATTATTAGATGTCTATTGTTCATATGCTAATTCACAATAAATATGAATATTATTATGAATAGTACTATTCATTCTTATTATCCCCACTAAGTATAGCATCATTATTTCCTGAACTTTCTTTAGAATAAATGTGAGGGAAAATTTTAATGAATTCTCCTTAGAAGTCAGTTTCGGTGGCAGCTACTGTTCAAAAAATGCAACAGGTTTTTTTTTCTCCAACATAAAGACAAGGAATCAAATGATTCAGAGGAAAGAAGTAATGAATTTTCATGTATCTCATAGAGCCACTCTTTACAGGTTCTAGAGCCATCACAGAGCACACAGTCAGCTCTTAAAATACGCTTAGTTTAGAACATTTACTCCTGCAGTTTATGAAACAAATACATAACTGCCCTCTCTCTGGATCTTCTCTAAAAGTTTTCTTAAGTCCATTAGGTGAGCTTTGATCATAAACTTGAACTCCTGAGTACTTCATGGACAAATTAGCTAATTGCAATGGAAACTAATCTGCCAAAATATTCTTGACATGTATTGTGAGATACAAAAAAAAAAATATGCATTTTGATTTTTAAACCAGAATATGCTTAAAATGCTTAGATAAATTACATTTTCAAGACATACTGGGTACTGAAGGTGAAAACACACAGCATCAGTAGCACACTGCAATATTCCATATTCCTACTCAAGTATTTTTATTCTTATTGCAGTCTTACTTTTTCTGACAGATCTTACTCACGCTTTTTCAATTACTAAAAGAAGAGGCAAGACAAGAAAGGGAACATGGAGACACCTGCACAATTTTTCTTCATTGGCTAACCAGAGCCCCCAGTGAGAGGAAACATTCTTCTCTGTCTTAAGTTTGCTGTTATATCTCTACATAAATCTAGATAATCACATATGGCACTATCCTGCAAGATGGCAGGTGCTCTCTGTGAGATGCTCTGTTTTCTGAATGTTGAGTGGGAGTTGAGAAATGGTTTGGACTGTGTTACACTATGATGAGAAACTGAGCAAGAATTGTTTATTTTCATGTTTACATTTCCGACACTGTTGAAAAGGGGGAAAAAAAAGTAAAATAGGCAGGGACGGTTAATTAAGCTCAAATTCTTTCAACTATTTGACCCCTTTGGGAGGAGATGAACAGTGTATCCCTCATAAAAATTCAGAGTGCTTGTAAACAGAGGCAATGGGTATGCTTAGCCTTTTTGCATAAGTCCCCTTCCAGGAGGCTCTTAAAGAAGATCTAAGAGATATAACAAGAAAAGTTCAGAACAGTCTGTCCAGATGAAGTACTTTGGGGACAATTAGTTCCAGCAAGAGACAGAAGAGGAAAAAAAACCCCACTGGCTAGGAAACATTTCCTCTTCTGTACTTTCCTAGTCTTTGATATAAAAGCAAGAATTACACCGAGTAAGATGAAAACATGTTCTTGATGTTCTGGTATCCCTGGCAAGAACGGACCCGGCTCAGAGACAGCAGTCCAGGAGCCAGCTGACGAAACTTCGTGATGCTGAAGCAGGGAGCAGGTGCCAGCAGGTTGGAAAGCTACATGGGGGAATAATGCTTTCTTGTTCAGTCACCAAAAGGGAAATTATTGCTAACAAGCTAACAGTTGTTGTTCTATTTAAATTATCCTGGCAAAATCATCTTTTCTGACACCTATTCCCTATACTACATCTAAACAACACATGAGCAGGCGATGCACCATCCACTAAGTTAAGCAAGACAGCTGTAAGTGCAGGCAGCTTGCAGATGATTCATTTTTATGGTCCACGGTAATAAGCAGCGCTCTTTCTAGAAACGCAATGATTTCTGTTGACCTTGTTCAGTGGGCATTAATATAAGTCTGAAAATCAAAATTCTTATTAAAAGCTTGTTCCATAAGCTACGGCACTATGGTTGGATAGAGACTTACATGGGATTTTACTGGGACTTTAACACGCAGTCTGCTATAACTTAGGCTCTGGCCGTCAGTGGGGGATGTCAGATATGCTCTGACTCACTGGGAAAGTCAAAGTGGCAACTTCAACATACTTTGGGTGATCAGAGTGTATGATAGCTTGAATCTAACAGCTGGTCTTAAGACAGAGTTGCAGCCCACCCTTCCTCAATTGCAGCCAGCAGCATTGCTGGCCACGATCTCTTTCCCACTATTGCTCTAGGGGTGCTGGGACAGAGACAGTGACCATCTTTCATACAGGCACAGGGGGAAGGCACGAGGCCGAACAAGCATGTCTCTTTGTGCACTGATGCAAGCCTAATTATAATCTGTCTAATGAAGTCTACATCCGGTTTTGGTTATCCGCAAGCCTCTGACTCAAAAATCCCTAAAAAAAATCCTTCCTGGCTTCACCAGTTCTCAGACCTCTCTCTACTGGCCTCATGTGTCCTTCACCATGACAATAACGAGGAGAAAGTTGCCCACTAAAAATGAAAAAGCTATTTATTTACCTGAAACTCTAGTTTTCTGAAAGTGAACCTCTTAGCAGGCTGTCTTCATCCTTTAAAATGTGCGTGATTTACTAACATTTTCAATTGTTTAAGATAAGGACAATTCTTACTAATTTCTCCATCAAGTGGTGACTACGTATTTGTCTAATTACTGCAGTTGTCAACTGTAATCCAACAGACTTATTTTAGAAGCTCACATTGAAAAAGAAATGAGCAAAAGTAAAATGCAACATAAAAAAAAATCCCCACCAAAAGAAAACAAGAATTTGCAGTAACTAACAAGACTGTAGGCAAAGATATACTTACAACATGAACAATTCATGATAAATAATTTTTAGTAGTGAATAAATGAACAAAAGGGCTCTCTGAGCCTAAAATACAGAATAATAGTCACTCTTCAATTGAGACCCCTGCTAAACTATTCCTAAATTATGTGAAATTCTAAAGCGTTTCATCACATTCATTTTGATCTTGATTTTGCACAAATACAGGTTTAATAGAAAACCTGTTCTTTAACCTAAACCAGTAATTTACAAAGGAGTTCTGAATCAATCAAAATTAAATTCTAATAGTCTTTTAAATTTAAATTTTAAATGTGATGAAGAGTTTTGCCTTTTCAGCTTTGATGATAGGGTTGCATGAACTCCATATAAATGGTTTTAACTGAAATTTGGAACACAGGAGCAAGACTAGGGCGTAATTTTGCACTGCATGGAACCATTCAAAGTTTTTAAGTCTGTGCAAGGTACAGTTAGTATGAAAAATGCCAGGCCTCTGCTATTTTCTGGAAAGTCACATATACTCAAAGAGGAATTCCCTCTGTTCTCTCTCTTTCTTTTCTGACTTTAAAAAAATTGAGATCTGAGGATAAAAATCTCCATACCTGTTGGAAAATAAAATTGAATAACAGAAGCTGGTAAGCTATTGGGTTTTTGGGTGTCACACTAACTTAGGCAGGAATCCTAAGGGTACAGATCTTGCAAATGCTTATGTTTGAGTAATGCAGATTTCTCATGCACTCCTACAGAAGTCAGATGCCATTAAAGAAAACTTGTCAGCAGAACTTGTTCAGAGTATCCAGCAATCTTCACGGACCCAGGATGCCCAATCACAATACAGCAAATCTTTGAATAAGTATGAATCAGGAATGTGCCACCTCTTCATTATCATAAAATGTTGTAAATCTTTTTGTTTAATTTGATTGACATTTTGAAAGGCAATAGGAATTTGTACAGTCTTCAATTGAATTGATGTCCTGCTCAAAAATGTGTTATGCTCAGAGCAAATTGGTGTTCATAGGAAACATGAGGTATGCACTTTTTTAAAGAATAGTTGTCATGGTATACAGAATTGAAGGCATGTAGACAAGAGAGGAAGAATGGCAGAAAGAGCAACTCCTCTTAGGAAGATAGAGGGAGAAGAATGAGGGTGAGTAAAACTATAAATACCTGCTGGAGAGCATGGGAGGTGACTCAAGCTAAAGGTTTGCACTAGGGTATGCTCATGAGTATGTAGGTTTTGTAACATTCTGGTGCATTTCTATTGAAAACTATATTTAAAGACAGAATTACAACTGAATTAAGACAAACAAAAAGGGCATGTTTATGCATTAAACAAATGTTTGAATCTGCTTCACTGGCATGATCCTGCTCTGGGGAAACAGGCTTTTTGAAAAGAAGGAAATGATGCCAAACATATTTTGCTTCTGTGATGTGGGTTTTGTGTGGACTGCTTGTATCACCAAACTGAATTGACAATTAAAAACTAAGAACCACCCAAAGCTGCAAGACTATCAGCAAGCCAGTGGCAAACAGAGTGGTATGCAGTGTCAGCAGGAGCTGGTGCACCACAGCCATAAGCAGGTTAGCAGAGGAACTCCAGTGTGACCTCTGCAGAAAAACTGATGCTGGCGCTGCTGAGGTAGGTTTGTGTGGTTCTGGAAGCAGACTGCACTAAGGGGGCAACAACTCAGCTGTTGGACTCCCATGACTGCACTTATACAGCTAAATAAAACAGGGTGTGGAGGAAGCTTGAGCATTATTCATCCCTACTGCTTAACTGAGTGCATACTGTCCCCTTGGTGTCTGGTGACAGACACTCAGAGGCATAGCTTAGAATTAGCAACTAGCACTCTCTGAGGCAATCTCTGGGCCCAGTTTGAGAGCCAGTGTGTTCCAAGGACCTTTGCAAATGCAGTATAGACAACACAGATTTGGGTCCCTCCACAGTGCTCCAGTGAGATCCAAATACCTCTAGTTTCATCCTATGAAAAAAACAAGTCCCTCAGGGCTTCTTTTATAGGTGTTGGGGGGCTTGGCCACCATTGCTCCTGGCCTTGCCCAGGTCTCATCAGCCGCTGTCCCATGAGCTGCCGGTGCCTGGTGGCAACTTCGGCACTGAATGGCAGCTGTTATTTGACCAATGCACGTGCTTTCTCACAGTGATAGTTTGGACTAATTACACTGCAGCTGTTTTAAACTGCAGTCAAAATAATACTGAAAGTTTTAGTTTCTTCCTCTTCCCTTCCTGAGGGATACAGGGGAGAAGTATTACAGAGAGCAGCAGCAGTTACATTTCTTTATTTCAAAGACAAATTGTGTATCCTTTGAAACACAAGAAAGGGAGAAGAGATTCTTTCAAGGCTCTGCTTTGTTCTCCTTGCTTGATGTCTTTCGTGGCTTACAAAGGAGGTGACAGTGTGCTGTAGCATGAGAGTAGCAAAGAACAAGATGAAGGACTCTCTTCCAGTATGTTGCTGTATTGTCTGTGGGTGGAGCACGGCAACCAGGGCTCACGTCACACATCGCCTGCAGCAACATTCAACTCTATAGGTATGTACAAGTGGAGGAGTAACTCCCAGGTAAAGAAGAGAAAGTGGTAGTGATTGATGACTTTCTTACTTCATGTGCTTCCCTCTGAGAAAATATTTCTTCTCATCCTGTAACTTTTTCCCTCTTCTTCTTCTATTAGGAAGAAACTAGAGATGGAGATAAGCTGAAAGAATCAAATTGATTAGTGTTTTGGTGTGGAGACATCAAAGAAAAGGTACAGACACAGAATTAAACATTTCTGAGTTACAGTGGCAACACTTTTGTGTTATTTGGGTCTTTTAACTGAGCCTATGCCTGTGTTCAACTAGCGTGCCCCAGCCCCAGGCAAAAATGAGGCCTCCTAAAACTGGTTAATGGGAGCATGTTCTAATATAGTTTACCCATTAATGAGTCAGTTTAAGACCGCTCACACTCAATGTTACATCAACTTAGCTCTCATCTTAACAAGTTGCTATCAAAACTTGAATGCACTTTACTTTGTGTCAATACTTACATACTCTGGAAGGATACTAACCTGTTGACCTGCTCAGTTTGAGACTGGCTATGGTTTAAATTTAGGTTCTGAAACCAGATGAGTCTCAGGAATCCACAAGATCCTTCCTATCAGAAACTATCTTTCTCACCTGGTCTAAGCTGTTATAAATGGCCTCATCTAGGAAGTCTTAAGTCAGTAAGGCTCACCTCCTTTGCTGGCAGACAACAGAATTAAAGCTAAGACAATTGCTTTTAAGCTCTGTAGCTCTTGAAACAGTGCAGCAACAGTCTTCCTCTGCCTAGGCTGTTTTGGTGACCCCACCGACATAGCAACACAGGAAAGAAGGTATAGCTCTTCTCTTACTACAGACAGGGATGGGTCTTTGCTGCACAAGGAGAAATCCAGCTCCCCAGTGCATGCACTGCGGCTTTTAATGCTATCATTTTCACAGTAGCAGAGAACTGAGTTTCAAATCCTGATTAGTCTAACAGGTACCAATGATCACAACAGTGCAACCATGTTCTCCAGCTGAGTACCTCACACTGCTTACTATCATTAACTGGACAGGCCACATCTTCCATTTGTTTTACAGATGAAACTATATAGTACTACCTCTGAGGATGCGCAGTGAGAAGAACTCTCCTGCAGAATATGAGGTTATAAAGTCGGTTACTGCTACAAACCGTTATACATATGTGCAATCTCTATATTTTATATAAGAAATATTTCACGTAATTGTTAGATGTTTACCAAACCCATGTACTTTCTCTTAGACTATTCAATATAGGAAACATGCATACTAAAGTAGTAATATCCATATTGTTAAAGAGGTTTCTCCACCCTAGGCATCCTGTGACACAGGCTTTAAGTCCAGTAAGGTAATTTATTTGAGTGGTACAGCAGTAGAAACAGCTCAAGCTGGGTGCCTGCAGAGAGGGACCACACACAAAGAAATTCCTGGGCGCTGATACCTTTACAATCTGAATTCCTCACCCCTCCTGTGACAGTGCCAACCAGTAGTGACACTAGCATCTGGGGGTTGCTTGTTCTGCCTTGGGCCCCCTTCACTTTGTGTAGGCAGGCTGTTTCTTATCTTTAAGGTTTCAGCTTCTGCTGCTTCAAACTGATGAGTGTAGCTCCCTTCCTTGCTTCCTTATCTTCCAGCTCGAATCAGCTCTTGAGGCCCTCTTTCATGGAACTAGGTAAAAGCTCAAAACACCTGGGTGAAAGTTCACAGCTTGTGGCCTAAGGCTTCAGCAAATCTACCCACTAATGCTAAGCAGTTAACACCTGACAGTTTCAGTCCAATCTTCCTTAACACATACGCTTTTAATCTTGAATTCATTGTGATGAGATGTTCAAAAGACAGTGTCACAAGCAGAAATGTAATTGTTTAAGTGTCTCTCAAGATCACAAATGTTTATCAAGCAACACAAAGTAAGTTTTTTGCATTATTATTGCTACTGTTTAAGTGGCCTGGGATGAAAATGGTCCTGTAGGTGTAACAGATCTCTGTGTACCGTGTACATATTATTATAGCTGCAAATAGATGGTGTAGCTAATAGAGAAGAATTATTCCTTTAATAGTATGTCCCTGGTCTCCTGTGATTTTGGAAACATTATTGTTCTGCATGGTCTGGAAGATAAATGTAGAAGTACTGATGTATTATTCTCATTTAATTATTCTGCTATTCTTGTATTATTGTAATTCAACAGACATTTTTCTCCTGAAAGCTAATAGCTTAATACAGGTAGGGATTTAATATGCATGCTTTTTGCCCTGGAAATGGTCTTTTAACAAGAGAAAGACCAACATAAGCTTGAGCTTATCTGCAGAAATGCAAAAAAAGAGAATAGGGGAGTGTATTAGGGTAGTCACAAAATTAAATTTTGCATTCTTGCTGTGTTAACTACCATTTGAAAAAGTGCACAAAGAATGCAGTCATGGTCCTGATTAAATCAAAAGAGGAAGGATAAATAATGTGAAGAGATGGAGGGGAAAAAAGAGTGAAAAAGGATACCATCCAAGTGTTCTAGACTAGTCACTAAAGGCAATTTAAAAAATTACATTATTTTGTGGCCAAATAAATTCAGTTGCATTTTTTCACACATTATAAAGTATAGACATTAATACTAGCAGAAAGACATTATCCTGATTGGGCAGCACAGTCAAGCAGTCAGAGAGCTAATTGATAATATTTATGTCTGCAATTAAATGGAACAGAATGTTGCTACCATTATTGGTGAGGACAAAAGGAAAGGCAAGTTTAGAAGTCAAGTTCCAATGGCCAAATTTCCTCTTGAAATCAGTGGAAGTGTGACCTAAACGTCAATGTTGGATTTTGGCTCCAAGTTAAATGAAGAGTTTGATTAGCTTTACTGGGTAATGTGTTTTAGGGAACTGAGTCGCTGGGGGAACTGTGCACGTGTAATGCCTTCATCATCTGGAGCCTTGCTTAGATATTTTTAATAACCGTTTTAGAGAGTATCTAACATATGTATGAATAGCCAAAAGGACTAGGGATTAACTTCTCATATCCACAAGAGAGGCAGTTTGCATTCACTGCAACCCCCAAGTGTGAAGTAGGAGATTGAAGGTGAGAACGTAAACATCCTAATCTCTGTTCTCAAATATTTTTGCTACACAATATCACTGATATTATAAAAAGTGTGCAGCTAAAGTTAAATACACGAGCCTCTAGTTATGTACTTACAGATTTTTAGACATGCTGTGAACACCATGGCACACCCTTGTTTAGGGACAGGAGGTAAACAGCCAAATAAATATCTAAGTAACAAATATCATTATGTTTCCCCCCCCAGTGACCAAAAATGCAGGTTTTAGGGTTTGGAATGTCATTAAATTTGTTCTCTTTGTGGTTGACACTCACAATGGAACAAAGTTCTTTTGATTTCATTTTTTTTGATCAGAGCTGCATAATTAACCAAACACTCATACAGAATTGTGAAGGTTTTATCCTGTAGTTCTTTCAGGATAACTTACTAAAAGTTGCCATCTATGAAAAAGATTACTATTATTGATAACTCGGGAATAAGCTGCACACATCTTTTTTCTAGCACAAAGCTATTACCTGATTTAAAAGAATTAAGATATATGTATGAGATTAGAGTTCTTCATAGGCCTTTTCTGTTAAAGGCAGTTGACAAAGACATATAGTACAATCTCACAGCACTCTACACTTATACTCAACAGCGCAGTTCTGCTGTACTGTGAGTGAAATAAATCTAAATTTTCTCTCCACACATTTGCCTCCTCCCTGTTTAAATACATTTATTCCTTTCTGCTTTGCAGGAAAACACATTTTGCACTGGAAGAGTTCGTATGCTCCAGATATAAAATGTGCCTTATGCAAAACACAGTTACAGCTGGCACACACCACCTAGTTCTGTGTGCTGCGGTTCTTGTCCACACTGAGCGAGCACCCGCGTACTCCAGGAAGAGTGGCGTTTCCTTTGCTGGGGAAGTCAGCCACAATCCAGCATGAGCAGGCTCTATTCAGTGAGCAGAGCAGTTTCTTTTCCAGTGCTTTAGTTTTAAGAGGCCTCTGGGATTGCCAGGGCTGTTGAGGAAAATTAAGTATTTTGAAAAAAGCAATCTGTGGCCCCACAGTCTGAATCAGACACAGACACTTGCAGCTCTGGAAACTGTTTTATTAACTATCACTTTCTGGTGCTCTCAGGCAATATGCATTTCTTAGCTTCTTGATGTTTCGTGAAGCTGAATGGATTGCTGATTAGTACAGCATGACTTTTACCTCTCATTTAATTTCTATGTCTAGCTTTGGCATTGCTCACACCCCCCACCCCCCCTTGCAGTCCCCACCCCCTCAAAAAATGTTCTGACTGAAGCCATAAGGCAGCAATCTCATTCTCAGGCAAGTTTCAGCATCTCCTTATGGCTCTTGGAGAACTTCACATTTCTTGCCAGGCCTAAGTATGGATGGGAGTGTGAGAGTAGGTGTGCAGGACTTTTCAGCCAACCCTGGCTGCAGGAAAAGCTGAGTTAGTCAGAGGTGCAAAGAAACCTCACGTGCTAGGGAGGGCTGAGGAACAAGTATGTGTGCAGAGGTTGGGTGTACTATTGAGAACCCAGCAAAGCAAGCTAGGAGATTATTTTTATACACATTGTCTAAAGCCTGCAAAAATACAAAAGGCTTGATCAGAGCACAGGAAGAAAGTTCAGAGTTGTTATGAATCTGCTTAAATCTGCTTCTAAAAATTCCCATTTCAGCCCTTTTTCACAAAGAACGTTGGCTAAATTTTCAGGTTGTTTTCTGGGTAGCTTAGTTTGGCATCTGTTGATTTCAGAAGATTCACTGTTCTAGGTAAGAAAAGAGAGAAACAAGAAAATGAACACAAGAAATATTAAATTAAGGACTGAATCATGGTAGCACAGCACAGCTCTCCCACTCTGAACTGTGGGGACTTGCCTCACTTTAGAAGGGACACTATCCCAACCCTGAATTCCCCAAAGGAACATTACCTATGCTACAGTTCTTGTCTTAAGGGAAGCTCTTTTAGACTGTAGTCTATAGTATTTCTTCTCAGTTCCTTTCTTGTCACAAGAGATGGTATAAGCTGGGAATGGTTTACTTTGACAACATAAGATTTATGACCCACGTGCACTGTAGGAAGCACTTACACTGTTGACTGTCATTTTAAATTGAGTGCATGTTGAGACCGGTTTGCATTTATCATTTCTGCTAGGTTCCTTCCTCACCTGTCTACATTAAATCTGTTACAGAAAAATTCTTTTTTGAATGGAAGTCAAGCAGGAATATTAGCATTGTTTACTAAATGATCCAAAAAAGAGCTCTAAAAAAAGGAAAAACTTGGTAGCAGTTTGCTATCC
Source organism: Ibycter americanus (assembly GCA_035590275.1). NCBI lineage: Eukaryota > Metazoa > Chordata > Aves > Falconiformes > Falconidae > Ibycter > Ibycter americanus. The sequence continues at coordinate 10,014,466 of JAVJGI010000062.1, forward strand.
CTTTCATCCTTGGCTTGAAAAATTGCGATGGCCAAGACACATTAAAGGTGTCAGCTTGCAGTAAGAAGTAATCACTTCTTAGGCATGTCTTTTAGTAACCCAAGCCATTTAATTTACATATTCACTTACAGCTTAACTGGGTCATAAATTACATGTGGGCTACTTTATTCAATTGTTTAAAGAGTCATTTATTTGCATATTTTATTGCTTTTATATTTATGGCACCATTAAGATCACAGGGAATTTATAAATCATCAAAATACCTGCTGTAAGAACCAAACCTTGCAAATGTCTTTTTGAAACAAACTGTTTTGAAGGGTGATGCCTTATCACTTTTCGATATTCCCAAATATGAAACAAGGCTTCAGTAAACATCATATCCATTTAACAAATAAAGCAATCTTCTGGGTCCAAACAGATCTTTGCACTGCTTCCATTTCTAATATGTGGAGCACTCCTTTTCATAGTTGTATAGTCCCAGTCCTCTCTATTTCCAGTTCTCCAGGTAGAGTTTGTACCACCATTCCTCATCTCCCCCAGCTGTAACATGGACGGGAGGTTCACCTGACACTGACCAGGCACCTCTACAAAGCCCAGAGCTCCAAAAGTCACCACAGAAGCCAGCCTTGGCCTTCCTTCTGACAGCCTGGTGTAGCTTTGAAGAAAATTCCCTTAGGCAGTAATTTAGAAATTGTCTTACAGACACTCATTTTCAAACACTTTCAAAAGTATCAAATACGTAGAAATGTTTTTAAATGGAGGCATTCATATTTTCACTACAATAAACTTAAACCTGGTAACAGCAAGTAGTGTGTTGTATTCAATGTATCTGTCTCCTTTGTCCAGCACAAGCTCTCTGGAAAGCAAGAACTCTCCTCTGGCATTGTCTGAAGCTGAAAGCACTTTCAAACGTTGAGTCCTGTTTTCTTCCTGGAAATAAACTGCAGTAATAGGTTTCTATTAATGTAAAAGTAAATGGCAATAGGGAACTGTCAGATTGTAGAGAAGGGACATAAAGGTTTAACAAATTTACCATTTTCACAGCGTTTGGCATACAGGATGGGGATATTTCATATGTTTTTTTGTTTGAGAGGAAAGAAAAGGGAGGAAGACACAGTAAGGAAGTGATGACTACCAGGATTAAAAAGGTTTCAGAAGTCAGTGAAAAGAGAATGACATACTCTTTTACGGCACCTTTCAGCCTACAGCATGCGAAACCAACCTGTTTGAAACCCACCCTTGCCAATAAGTAGATAAATTCCTGCCCTTCTCTGAAGAGAATTGAAACTCCTCATATTAAGCCCCTTCACAGGGTCTGACTCTGTATGTAACTTATTATTTAATAAACTATTTAATAAAATGCCAAAGTGGCAACTTTCAAACAGTGCAAGAGGGCTTCCTGTGCCTCTCACAAGCAGCATGAGGCCTGGGATGAGATGTGACTGCAATCTAAACCCTCCATCGTGAGAAATGATGAGCCGTTAAGGTCTGGTGGTGTTAGCCCTTGGGGATTCAGCTTCACCCACCCCCATCCCAGGCAATCCAGGAACATCTGAAGAACAGCCACCTCCTGCCCGTGATTTACTTACAGTGTTTCCCATCACCTCAGCTCTCAGAAGTATAAGGTATGCTGCTGACGGGTTTTGTCCATGTGAAGACTTTAATATGTATTTTGCAGAGCAAGAAGATGACAAAACCATAGCCTAAAATTTCCCTACCTTGTTCATTCAGCCAGTCATAAATATTCTTTGCACAGAGGACTTCCACAGGGAGTCAACAGAAATGGAATCTGTGTACTTCAACAGTGTATTGAAACACTTGTAAGGGGAAAACATCTGGACAAACCCAATCATGTCCTTCAAAGAAGCTAACGTCACGGTTGCTTCAAGGGTGGTCCAAAACAGATCTAAATATTATGTTGCTCGAGCAAAAGAAGTACTTTTTTTCAAGGCAGCTGAAAATTCAGTTGCATTATTTTTTCCTGCTGCAGTGCTCAAAGGAAATTCAAGTAACTCGTTCTCACTAGTTTCCTTAAACTGGTCTCTTGTAGTGGACTACCTTCTTGCTGGCGTGCTGTTACCTGCCTTATTGATTGCACCTCACTAGTCCAGGCAAGTTCACAGAACTAAGAGAAGTCAAGCTGAGCAGCTCAGAAACATGTGGTAAAGTGAGGTGTACACAGCACTTTGATTTGAAGATCCCACATCTTTCAATCTGAGAACTGAAAAATTATTTTCAATAAAAAATCAAAAGCAGATACGATTAGTGAAAAATACCACATAGTAAAAAAACCCAGGTTTTCCATCAAAAAAGAAAGTCAGTCAAGACAATTTGTCAAGGTGTAATAGTGTTAATATTTACATTTCAAATGGAAAGTTTGGAATTAGAGTTACAATACAAAAAAAATATTTTAGAAAAAGCATCAAGGCCTTTTATCAATTAATTTCATATAATTTCACATTCCTGCCTTCTTGATATACCTTGCCACCCTTTCTTTTCCCTGGTTGGTTTCCTGCCACCTGGAACACATAGCACAATGCTAATTTTAATGGGCTTCTCTCAGAGTATAATGTTTCCATTGGAAAAGCGAACGCCTACAGATAAGGATTGAGTCAGTAATGTAGTCAATTCTGAATATAAAATAGACAAAGGAGGTTTGATGTAAGTTGGGAAATATTAATCAAGCCCTGTGAATCAAGTATTAAACACCACCATTACTTTTAAACATATCAACACAAAGCACAAAATTACTGGTTTACAGGACTCGAGCAACGACTGCGTGACTTTGGAGGAGGTTTGGTTATGTGAGATTAGGAGGAGAAAATGCAGTTGTTGAAACTAAATTGTACCATGAAGATTTAAAAAAAAAAAAATAAATCACTAACTTATCTTTGCTAGAGTGGATCTCAAGTCAAATGTGTGCTGAGAGCTTTACAATCAATCAGAAGTAGATCTTGATGAAAAGAAGATGAAAATAGCCCATGGTTTGCTTCAGACTTGTTGCTAGCTCTTTCTTTTCTACTGAAGGGAAAGTCACACATGCCCTTAGGGGAGAATTCAAATTTTTCTCTGGTGTTGTTGGGCTGAGAAGAAAAATGGATATAGAGACACCATGTTCCTAAGTTCTGCAAATGCCATGTGGACTTGAAATACATGGTTTCCATTTGTCATCTGAACACCACTAAAAGAGAACATCTCATACTACCAAGGACTGTTGTTTGAAGACAGAATGTAATTTGACACCAGGTATCAAAATCTGAAAACACAGAGGATTTAAGGGAGTTCAGTTTCCCACATCTTTTTTACTTTAATGATTTACAGTCTGAAAATTTCCAATGACTGACCAACTCATTAATTGAGAGTATGGTTTTGGAGTCACCAGATACATTTCAACATAAGTTTTGTTTTATACTTAAATAGATGAAAAACAGGTGTCATCATCCCACCCCCAATTTTTAGCAATTAACATTTTTAACAGCTGTGTTGTTAGAACCTGCAGCTGCTTACTAAAATTAAATTCTTGGCAGTCACATCGTTAGCACGATTAAGAAATCAATAAGCATCCAAAAGTATTGCAACCAGCTGCAGAGTATTTCAAGGTTCTCACCTTTGAGACAAACCAAATTGTAGATTATGATGTTTGTAGGCAGTACGGAAGCTGTATGGAAGCTGGATAATGCCAGTAATGGAAGAAACACAAAGGAGCATCAGTTTTGTGAAGTTAAATGTGAAATAACTGTTGTGCCTTCTTGTGATTTTATACCTACTGCTAACAAAAAAACCCCAAAATACAAACCAAAGGAGATACTATTGAAAGATATATGAGTTGGGCCCATAAATAATGGAAGCATAAAGGGAAGGGAGTAAGGGAGAGAAAATGGTAGAAAAACAAAATTAATGCACTAATATTTGCTGCAAAAATTTGGGGGGGTCTTTCTTTTGTGGGCATGAAGAGTAGTCTCAAGCTGAAGTATAAGAAGAAGAAATCTTGGAGAAAAACCAAAGCGCTTGGACAAGACTGTTCTGAAGGAATTCAAGTGTGACATTGCTGAAATGCTGTGATATGTAAGCAGTGCCAAAGGATGGAAGGTGAAAAACATACCATCAAAATTTAAAATGAACTTTTGGAGGTATCCTGTGACTGACAGGATATTTCGAGCTCTGAGGTGGGAAAAAACTGTGTAAGTAAAAAATAATTGAATGTGTATACATGGGTAAGTACGATATGGGTAAGTATGATATACTTCAGAGGAGGCAACAAAATGTTTGGAGCAGGGAGTCATGCTCACAAATCTATTAAAGTTTTGTGAAGGCATCCATAAAAGTGTGAATAAGGTTATTCACAGAGTATACACATGCATATAACTTTGATTTCTAACAAGGTCCTTCCCCAAATTATCTTCAAGAAGCTACATGGGCCTGGGAAAGAGTCTTTCAAAGGTTCTCCCACTGGTGGGAAGACAGATGACAAAGGGTAGACATATATATAGCAAATTGTCACCATTGTGGGCAGCTACCAGCAGGATGATCAAGAGATTAATTCTGTAGCCTACACTGTTAAACATACTCCTTAACAACCAGAGGAATAAAGACGATGAAATAATGTAATCACAAAGTTTACAGATAAAAGAAGATAATTCAGGAAAACAAAAATTCAAGCTGTCTATAAGATTTGTTCGATGATCTTGTAGTTCTGGCTGACTGGCAATACAATGACAGATGAATTCAGTGCTGAAAATGCAAAAGATGAAACAAATATTGGAAAAAAAGCCCTAAATAAATATACTTAATAACTGGTAGCAAATTATATTTGGAGTAAGGTCTAGGAGTTTTTTTAGATAGTTCTCTGAAAATGTCAGCTAAGTGATGATCAAAACTGCAAAACCAAAGTTGGGAATTATTAGGCAGATCACGCAGGAAACATTCCAATATTCCCGGTCAGAAAATGTCACTTCAAGCTGGATTTCTTTGTGCAATTATGTAAACAAAAGGCCGTCGTAGCTGGCGAAATTGAAAATTCTGTGAAGTTAAACATGTCTCAGAGGCACATTTCCTGCCTTCTGGCACTGATCCTGAGGAGCACATCTTCTGATAGCGTATGCTAAAATTAGTCTATAGTAATAGTAGCAGGGAGAGGTATGCTGGTGATAAGGTTAATTTGTTTAGAACACTGTGTTTCATTAAGATGTAAATATGTCAAGCGGAGGAAGAAATCAAAATATCCCTGAAGAAAAGGAACCTTTCTCTCCATCACACAGTCTGCAGGGACCATCCATGCAGCCAGGTTCCCTTCATGTAGAAATAAATTCCCCTTTAAGCAAGAAAAACTCAGCCATAGTTAAGAGGAATCCTTGAGAAAGCAGAAGAATTCACTACATTATATTGAAACACAAATAAACTAACTAAATGATTGGATGTTTCCTTTACAATTAGTTTTCATAAACATACATGAGGAACAAGGCCCCGCTTGAAATTATACGTTGCAATGAGTTAGTATGAGTAACTGATTTGCTTAACGATCTTTGTGGTTTTAGCGATTAGCGCTCCTTACTTTGAATCTTCACCAGAGCATCGAGGTGGGGCACTCAGGAGGTCAGTGCCTTCAGAGGGAATCACCCATTTGGAAGCAGACTAATTAACATGTTGCCTTCAAGACTGAAGTGTGGTAAAGGTCTGTGAGAAAAGAGATGAACTTTTGGTCTATTTAGAAAATAATAAGCAAGCTTTGGGTTATAAATGCCCAGAAACTGCGTATTTCACAGCCAAATACAAGGTGAGAAAAACTGCTTTGAATGTAACTAGGCAATGTTAGTTCAGCCACCAAAGGGAAAGGTAGCTGTGAAATGTAGGGGGTAGGGCTGGGAGGAGAATAATAGCAGGGAAAGGTAGGAAAGACATTTTCTCCTATAGATAAGCAAGTGAGACAGGTTATTTATCACCAGTGGTAAATGGAAGGGCTGTCAAGAGCAGAGAGGAAGATTACAATATGCCTTAAGACTAATATTCCTCTCCAGTCTGGGATTTTTAGTATCTCATACAGTTGAAGCTTTCCTATGCTTGGTTTGTTGGAGGTGTTTTCCAGCTCTCCCTTGAGGATCAGGAGGGTGAATGATCGTGTCATAAGAAACTGGTAATTCCTTGTTTTGTGTACTTGATGAGCTCCTTGTAAGAGTTACTTCTGGTGGATGGCAATGACATCAATTTTTCCACACTTCTCACAAGAGTATTTGGTAGTTTGCTGGAGCGCACTACGTTACAGTATGTGTGTGTTAGACCCATTTGTAGGATGTTGGTAGTTCTGTTATACTCAATACTGCAGCTGGGGACAATGCCACTCTACCTGTCCCTGCAAGACTTCATGAGGACCTGTCTTTTCCTCCCTAAACAACCTCTTGATGAGGAGGAAATGGGGGAATACAGTGGGATACATGGGAACTTAAAAAAAAAAAATAAAATTGAGATATCCTTCAATAAAAGTAAGCTAGGAAGTGAAACTCAGCTGTATTTATGTGTTAGTAGCGTAGTCTGTATAGATAAATAATTTGCATGGGGAAGAAACAATCTTGCTTTTACGTAAAGACAGGCTTTGCACTAATTGTACTGTTCAAGAATGGACTTTTGGGGTTAAAGTAGTTTGATGGAAATGTCAACTCAGTGCTCATCAGCACTAAGCAGTGCAAATGAGATGTAGGAGTTGGGAAGAAAGGAGCAAGAAAAAAAATATGTTAAAACTGTATAAAGCCCAAAACATCTTGAATACTCTGTGCAGTTCTGGTCTATGCGTCACAGAATGTGTGCAGTATGATTGTAAATGATACCAAGAAGGGCAGCAAGAATAATATAGAAAGAAACAGTGAATTACTCAACGACTCTTCAGCATGGAAAGAGACATAATGAAGGAGGATGAAACAGTCAAGAATGACATGGAGGCAGGCAATAAAGAACAGTTAGTTATTGTCTTCACAATCAGAACTGAAGTGTATGAAATATAATTAATATTTGGCAAGTTTTACATCTTTTTGATGTTTATTAATGGTGCACAGTTATGTGTGCTGGAGATGCTGCTAGTTAACATGGGTTCAAAGAGCCTTTGAAGAATTCGTGGGAGAAAAATGTCTTAAAGACAAGAATGTCATATGATATATGAAGCTCAGGAAGTGCTTGGTCTTCAGACTGCTAGAAATCAAAAGGCTGTCCCTGGGCACTGGATTAAATTAAACTTCTGCCTCATTCAGTAAATCCATTTTTCTATCAGGTTTCCCTTATTTAATCAGGATGCCCACTGAATCATGTCAGGGGCCTCAGCAAGTGCCTTGATTTCTCTGTACAGTCATAAAGGAAACTGATGATGGCACCTCCTAGGAATTTCCCTAGAAAAGACATCGAGAATATCTGTTAGGTAATATTATAGGAATTGCTTTGAAGATAACAAAACATTATTGCAGTAGTCAGTCATAGTTACTCTTATATCACTGATCTCCTTACTAACTGTTTACACAAGAATCTGAATGTAAATTAAGAAATTTTAATTTTGATCAACTTTCTGTTCTTTACTACAGCAGAAAGGCTCTTACAGGGAAAATAAGTGTTTCTGGCTCTGGTAAATTTACAGTGAGTTTTGAAAAAAGTAAATATTTTATGTGAAGTCCTTGCTCTGAAGTCACACGATTCCTTAAGAACCTCTGCTTTTATTTAATAAAAAATAAGTTTCTCAAAGCTTGAAAAATGTGCCAGGTAATAAATAAAAGGAACCTAGTAAAACTTAACCATGACTTTCATTTTTAAAATTGTATGGTGAGGAACAAAGAAAATGTGAATGTCATGGTTTGTAGTACTGAATAAAATGTCCTTAATCCACAACACATTATTGATACTACTAGTAGAAGCATTTTTCACATTTAATGAAAATTCCCAGCAATGAAAAAAACAACAAAAAAAATCAACAAAAGTAGAAAAAAAAAGGGGTACTTTGCAATGAGTTATATCAGTGCTCCTTACATTACATATTATTCCTTACATGACTGAAAAAGAGATACAGTAGAGACATATAAAAAAAAAAAACAAAACTTGTGTAGGTCTTATGAGTCACTGTATAAAATACATGGTCTTTTCATTGTCACTTGGCCAGAAATGCAACGCCCACGTACTCCAAGGTAATTTAATATCTGTCCATGTTCCTCAAGGCTTAATAGAATATTTTTAACATGCAGATTGCATTGCATTTTGTTATATACCATATAGAAATGCATAACACGCAATATGGAAGTACATCAAATACATAACTCCTACACTAGGCTGTATTCACACCAATAAAACATTTTGCCTTTAATTTCATATAAGGAAAGATATAGATACAAAACGCTATGAAACTTTTGTAGGAGAAATATGTCAGCTTTTGCTCCTCTCCGTGGCCGACAAGCAAAATGATATTTACAGCATATTTAAGCAAACATGGATGTTGGTAAAAGCACCACACCTGCTCACAAGACTGTTGAATTAGTCAGAGATGTAAGATCTCCCTCTTAGTTGTACAGCATGGAGTAAAATGTCTGTAGCACCAGAATTATGTTTTTGGTATCTGCCTAAAATCTAAATGATAAGGAGTGCATTGTTATAATTCCTCCACTCAGACCTACTCATGAAATAAAGTGGCTTCCCCATCAAGTTTGCTTCTATGTTTCACTCTGCAGAATTACATAGCACAACATCAGAAGAAAACACATTATTCACTTGGTCAAGAAACTGGAACCAAACAGTATTAATGGTTTGCTCCAATGTCCCATCTGATAAATTTCAAAGTTAGAGGGAATGTTTATACATCAGACAAATTGAAAAGGGGAACTGGGACACAGACTGCATAAACACTTTGTTGAAAAAAATAGTTCCAACTCTGCCTTCAAATCCAGACTTTTGTATGTTCATGATGCCAAGAGGACAGAAGGAGGACAGGCTATACCTGCAGTTTCTCCAAAGGTAGCTTTTCTTGCAGTGGTACAAACAGGCATGGGGTAGGACAAAAAGTGCCTGCTGTGGAAGGATCCTTGGAGATAGCTAAAACAGAAAAGGGAGTGAAGGATGTAAGAACCTGCTGACCTGAGAAGGAAAGGAGCATACTGAGACCTATGTGACATTTGTGGGAAGTTTTCAAAATAAAGGAAGTGGAAAAGGGTCACAAAAAGAGCTGTGAGATGGAGTTCCTGGTGCTTATTAGTCCTTTTAGTTCACAGCAGCTACGAAGTATAAAGTGCAACAAGTGCTAAAATGCTTTTAACAGTAGCACCAGTACAACCATTGCACTGGTGTGGCAGTTCTAGCTGTGGGGTGAGACTCTGATGATCATCTGTTCAAGTATTCAGTGACTTTCACTGTTTCACGTTGGACACTCAAGAGTGTGGATGCAGGAATCGTTAGCCATTCTGGCGAAACTAATCAAAGAGTTGCAAGCCTCTTGGTGATTGCATTCATTTTTGATTTAGCAACAGCTGGAGAAAGTTTATATCTCACAAATGTTTTCTACACACTAATTTGCTAATCATTATTGAGCATGGAAGATTGCCAATAAAAGAAAAAACAGAAATTTCGACAGCTGAAAATAGACTTATGTAGTCCATGCCCTGGGTTTTTTAGTTACAGCGTTGAATGTCATACTGGTATGTTGCTTCTGTAAATGCCCTGATCAAAGAAATATGGTCAAGACTATCTTCCCAGGTCAACTCCCTGGAAATTTCATAAATTTTAAACATGGCCAACTGTTTAAGCAAGCAGTGACTTGTTCTGGGAAAACTTAGATCGGGCAGTTTTTTTAGTACTTTGTCTACACCCTATTGGTACCTTGGTACCAGCCCTTTTTCCTAAAAAATAGGAAGAGTACAGGGATCTAACTACATTACCAGTTGCAATATCCAATGGCATGACTAAAAATGAAGAAGTTTATTTTTGGATTAACAAAATACAATAATCCATAAAAGTGATATGGAATATTTCCAGCCCTGATATTGCTTGCTTGTAAAGTCAAAGTGCCTGATGCTTCACTTGATGGCAAGAGGTTGAATTTCCCTGTTCCCCCTCCCCCACTCTCACCAAATCTCCTGCTACTGTAATAGCTGAATGGAGTTGTCTGAACTTCCATATTCTATTCTGAGAAGGAAACTGTTTAACACAAAACCAGATTTTAAATCAAACAGCACTGAAGAAACTTTTGCCTAGTGTGAATTCTACAGCAAGTAACTACTTTGTTTATTGTATTAAAATCTGGATGGTTCATAAAATGTGACAAATTACAGATCCAAGTCCCTTCCCAAAGAACTCTCACTTTGCAAAAATAAATGGTAAAAGCAAAGTAAGGATTGAATCTCTCATCCGCTCCTCTTTATGGTTAGTTTTCCTGCTGTAACATCCTATGAGAAGTACATTTTTCAGGGAAACAAGAGAGCAGATGGTTCATCCAGGGCAGTACCTCAGAAAAAGGTGACCTTTCCATCTGCAGAGAACCACCAAAGGCTGGGGACTTGAGATGGCTGTGAAAAATTCAGATTGTCAATAAGACTTTCACTAGAATTTAATACTATCCTGCAGTCAGCAACAAAACAAGGGGATCGATGCAAGGATTCAAGGTTTAAAAATGTTATGGCCAGATCAAGAGAATATTGATAGCTGCATTTTGAATAGCTGGGAGGGGGAATTATATGTGCATTTACACAGAGAAGACACAATCTTAGCAAATGCAACCATTGTGAAATATTTACTTGCTTTTTGTCCTCTTCTCCCTAAACAATTTCATCATCCGTTCTTCAGCTATCAGAAAAACTCTAGCCAAGACTGAAAGCAAAAACTAATTTCCGTAGGATCAACAGGGCCCAAACATAATAATGAATTACTTGTACCTGCATCGTACAAGAAAATTAAAGAAAGAAAGAACTGTTTTCTTTGTAACTCTCAACAAAAACTGTGGAACGAACCGTTGTATTGTATCCTTGCCATAAAAACCTAGGGAGTTCTAAACTTATAGAAAACCAAAGTTTTTCTCTTAGTTATGCAGGTTGTAGCGTAATGTCCATAGGCTTACTTTTTTCTGAAAAAGTGTATTAATTCCTGCTTTATTTGATCTGAGGTTTTTTTGTTTTGTTACACATATATGTGAAAAATATCACTCTGCTTACATGTAATACAAATGTAATAGGTCTAAAGCCCACAAATGTCACAGTTAGCAAATGGTAACATCAGTATTATTTACAAGATATCACAGTATAAGTATGCATTTATTTACTGGATCCTGAATACTAACAGTAATTAATTAGTGATACTAACAGTAATTAATTAATCAGCTATAACGTTTACGATAGATTGGTGCAAAAGAAAATATTTCCATGACAATTTCATATACACATACTTATTCACAACAGACATAAATCAATATAGATAAGATCTCTGCATTAACAGGCCAGAATTTTGTCTTTTGCAGTTAAGATCCTCTCTTATGAATATCTAACCTAACAGCAACCCGATAAAACATCAAAGCCCTGCTTTGAGCAGGAGGCTGGAGAGATGACCTCCTGACATCCTAAATTATTCTGTGTTTCTGTGATTCTAACTGCCCTACATATATACATATTTTCAGAAAATCACAGTCTCAACAAGCATGAACATTGATATAAAAGATGTTGGTTTTTAGAGATGTCATATTGCTTTGCTGATGCGTTCAACCAAAAATATAAAGAGACCCCAGGGGCCTTCAAGTAGGTCAGAATACTTGATTCTCTTCTCACTGCCCTCCTTCTGTGTCATTCTGAAGTACAGCTACTTTGATCATATCTTATGTCTTTGATTTTTCTGAATAATAAACATAACTTTGAAAAATACCCTCTATAGAAGAGTTTGATGCTGTTGTATATAATATTTCATCCCACCCCAAATGATCAATTCTAGTTCATTTGAAATTATTAATTCCAAATAATTAAGATGACTGTGACGGCTACAAAGATGTGACTATTTGAAAAGTCTATGTACTGTTAGTGAATCTCAGTGTAAGATTATGGGATATGTCTTTGCCATGCATCATCACAAAATAAGCTTCACTTTACTTGTATTGCTCCATCAGTGATGCCGAACTGAGTATAGGTCATTAGCCTCCTATGTAAATGGAAGCCCTCTGACAAAGAAGATGGCCAAACTCTCCAGCTTCAGCCTGCAGCCACTGGTGGCTTTTGTCTGTCTGCTAAACCGAAGAAACTTCTGGAACAGCTTTTCTACTCCTATTTATAAGGCTTCTCAACTTTCTCTGTAGAGGGAACCAACCTCTTTAGTCTTGCTAATAAAGCACATATTCAAGTTCAGTGGCTTTTCAGCTCTTTGTACCATTTTATCAGCATCCTTTAAAACTTGGATTTCTATAGGCCCCAGTATGAGACTACAACAAACATTTTAGCAGAAGCATCATCAGTGCCAGTCACAGAGGCATATATGGTTCTTGTTCATCCTCCCTGGCATCTCCTTGCGAAACAGCTAGCCAAGATTAGACTAATTGAATTTTCAAGTGATTTAATACTTCATTTGTACAAAAAATATTTTTTTGAGAAGAAGTTGGCTTTAATCCAAGTCTGTTTCTGTGTGAGCCTATGAGGCTACTTGCTAAATCTGATGTTATTGCTATGTTCACCCATATATTTTGACAGCCACACATTTTACAGGCTTAGATCACTAGAAATGTTTTGATTTAGGAAGATGTTGGTGGGCATTAATCAATATACCCAAAAAGGAGAGGAGATGACATTGGTTTCTCACCCTTCCTCTGTCCTTTAAATCACAGTTAGCCTTCCAAAGCAGGATGGTAGAGTACAGTTGCTAACTTACTGGGAACAGATCCACAGCTCTTCTCCTGGCCAGCCTAAGCTCCATGTCTCCTAAGCAGCACTGTCTGAGGACCTTGCTGACCACGGCTGACCACAGGTGTTAATGCCTTGCTGGATAACAACACCCTTACACCATACTGACAGTCCTCACCTGAGAAAGGAAGATACTAATGAACCAGCTCCCAGCTACAAGTGCTGCCCTAGCAGAGAACAGACAGCATCAATGTGCTGGAAAGAAAAGAGGTCAGGAAAAACACAGAGAACTTTGTGGTGGTGGTAGGAAGAAAGGATTTAGGGATGGAAGTGCATGAACAGATGCTGGCTTCAAGGGAGGAGATGTGGTGTATGGAGTCCTACAGTCGCTGGAGGAAGTCCTGGTGCTGTATACCATTGTGGGGGTGAATAACAGGTGCTTTGGGGAGAGAGGGGTGGAGAGGAGGAGATGAAGGTACTACCTGCAGTGACTTCATTAGGTACAAATTACCAAAAGAGATCTGAAAACAGTCTTTTTTGACATGCTGAAGTGATCTTACCTGCTTGCATGGAATTTTCACAATAACTCATACACTTGTCTGCTAGGTTCAGATCTTTTCCCTAATAGTCATCATAAAAGACAAAAACCCACACGGCTATTTGAGCTGATACATTAAATGACGTTTACTTTTGGGACTGCAATTTTCAGCCAGCAATTTTTAAAACTTATGGAATGCTGTATAAATTGACACTGGATTGAAGACATTCCACCTCTGCTGTGCATTTGCATTATGTGCATTTACATACAGTGAATGCTGTGCATTTACTGCAAAACCATATAGGTTTCATTCCTCTTTCTGGATTGTGATACCACAATGTGCATGTGAAGTGTTCAGTATGCAGAGCAGTGGGTTACGATTCCTTAATCTGTTCTGCTTTCTCCTACATGATTTCCTAAATAAGTGGAAAGAAATTTACTCCCTTCACTCTGCTACAATTTAGAAAGCTGATGTCACATTAGTTTTTGTATACTTCCAAGTTCATTCATGCTGAGTGAACCTTTTATCTTTTAAAACATTAAAGGTGCAACACAGGGTGCATGAAGCCAAAGGAGCAGCACTTGATAACTCCTAAATTGCTGGTATTTAAAAGTTTCAGAGTAACATTCCAAGATGCTTCAAAATTCACAGAATAGTTTTAAATTACTACTGTTGAATCCAATTTTCACCTCACATATGCAGAAGTTTGATACAGTAGGATAGAAATAAGTCTCAAGAGGCAGAAGAATGAATCAATTTTTTTCCTCCCCAAGAAAAACAGAACAGTAAAAGATGTAAATTAATTTTCTCCATATTAATCCCATGCTATTTCCTTTTCTTCTAAAGAACCTTCTACTTTCCTTTAAAACATAACAAAATTTTAAAGTGGCTCCAAATACATGAAATAAGCTGAAGTCTGTAAGATTTGAAAATTCAACAAAAGATACTTTTTCTATAGGGACCCCTTTCCCCCGTGCCCCTAGTCCCTTCAAAATTACTGTGGAAAACAATCTTTCTTTTTGGCAATGCTGTTATAAACTCTATCAAAAGTTATTTAATGCTCCCACTGAGTTAGGCTTCAGCTTGCTTTCTCTTTCAAAGGGCCTCCCCATGTGCTCTTGCTTCATGCTGGAACATGTTGTCAGCACTGACTTAAAAGGTTAAAGTGTTGTTTGTGAATAACCAACGCCACCTCCAGCAACTGGGAGAAAATCTGTTAGTCAGAAGATACTCTCCCATGAACACCGATCCCGGCTGCCTGCCTCTCTCCAGCCCCCTTGGCAGTGGCACGTTCCATACCCGCTCTACAGCAACCAGCCCCACAGGCACACCACTTCCCTCTTCAGAAAGACAAACTGGCGTGAGCAGTTTTATGGTGGAGATGTTCGTGGCAGTTGTGGGGGCTCCTGGTAGCTAAAGCAGGGAGCAGGGCAAGCCACCCTCCAGGTGAGCTTCAGAAAAAATGAATCATAGAATCATAGAATGGTTTGGGTTGGAAGGGTTCTTTAAAGGTCATCTCATCCACTCCCCATGCAATGAGCAGGGACATCTTCAGCTAGTTGCTGAAAGCCCTGTACAGCCATGAACGTTTCCTGGGATGGGGCATCCACAACCTCTCTGGGCAACCTGTTCCAGTGTTTTACCACCCTCATCATAAAACAATGTCTTCCTTCTATCTAGTCTGAATCTACCCTCCTTCAGTTTAAAACCATTACCCATTGTCCCATCGCTACAGGCCCTGCTAAGAAGTCTGTCCCCATCTTTCTTATAAACCCCCTTTAAGCACTGAAAGACCAAAAGGAGCCTTTATTCTCTTCTGCAGCTCCCCCAGGAGTCTAATGATGACTTAATTGGTTTTAACATATGATATGCCTCAAGCAGCAGAGGTCAAAACATCAAGCGTAATGAAAAGAAGAACCTGCTGTCTCATTTATGTGACCTGAGAAAGGCAGCGAAAACAAAATTACATTTGACTGAGCAGAGGATAATAAGATCTGTGAGTTACAAGTGGAGTGGGAATTCTCTATGCCCTGTCCTGATAAGGGCAATTAGAGAGGCATTATCACAATAAAACCAAGTGTTCTCCAATAATCAGGTGCACTTGTAGTGAATGTGCTGGTGCTGATAGATCACAGTCCAAAGGCGGCAGAGGCAGATAAGTTGGTGTCTGAGCATCATCTGAATAAACATTTTCTTTAAAGAAAGAGAATCTGAACAAGAAAATACACCAATTGAATGAGATAATTTAGAAAAATAATTAGGGTCCAAGAAAGAACTGTACCAAATGTGGAAACAATGAAAAATAAAATGAAGATTAAACATAAATAAAAATAAGTGTAACATAAAAGTCTTTGATTAAGCAGCATCTTTTGCCATGAGATTGACTATGCTTCTGGGGTACTGTAGTGCACGGAGTGTCAAGCACTTTGAGCTACTTGAGAAACAGTTGCTTCCTCATCAGAAAGTTCTTTTTCTGCATTCATTTTCAGTTTGAAAGAGTTTGTTAAAACTTCTGTTTTCACTGTCTCTTTAAAAGAGGGATGGAACTCATGTTTGAAAAATCATATATGAAAAAATGAAATGGTTAAACTGTTGATAATGCCTTTCCCAGGTGGCTTAGGGAAGCCATGAGAAGACTGCCGCTAGCAGAGCATTTTTGGTATCAAGATACAAAACTAGAGATATTTTTGCCATCTATGCCAGCTGTACAAAAATTTGCAGATGATCTCTGCCAAAATTATCATGCTAACGAGCAATATTAAATTGTCTCTTTCATTAGTTACTATTCATCTTCATGGTTTAAGTGAAATCATGGGTCTTGGCACACTGTCACATAGCACAGGGCACAAGTGTCTCTCAGGGCACAGGACACTCATCTTCTCCCGGAGGAAAAATAAGGCCTTAAGGATCCACACACAGTTTACACAAGCTCTGTGGTTGCTTGCCTCCTTTTGCAAGATTATAGCTTTACCATCCATGTGGTTTTCCATGGCAGTGGAGTTACTTCGGTAGTTGTGCAGTTGCATTTATAGCTCTCCTCCCTGCCTTCTCTTCAGAGAAACTGCAACCCTTCCATGATTAAGAATTCCTCTTTCCCCAACCCTGCAGCTTCCGACATGAGAGAGGACAGGAGTAAGAAACTCAGATCTCAGCTTCTTAGTCCTCAGTTTTCAGACTCAAGATCCAACTCTAAATGCTGTGTTATGAATATTCATGTTCATACTCTTTGTGGTACTCAGGATATGCAACCAAACCTGTTCTCTTGCATATTAATCCCATCAGAACACTGTGCGGTGGAAGAAGTAAGTGTAAATTTGAAAGAAGAAGGACCTCTGAAGACAGGGCAACAACTGCTGTTGCAGTTATTGACAATGCAAAACAGAATAAAATAGGTCAGTCCTTTGCATAAAAAAACATAGCTCTCCTACTTAAGGTGGAAGACTTCGGTTCAAGTATTTCATGAAGCAATTTCTTTATTAATATTAGGCCTAATCAGCAAAGAGGAATAGATTCAAGGACTACTATACTAATGAACACTGAACACAACCACTGTCTTAAGGAATGATACTAAAAGTAAAAGAGAGAGAGAGAAAAAAATGAAAGACCAAAGTGGAAATTCAAAGGAAAATAAAAATCAGAAGGGTGATTTTCAACTGGTTAGAAAGCCAAAAAGGGAGCTTCAGGAAACAGAATCCAACCCAAGTAAAAAAAAATTCCAACATTAAGTAGAATAACAGGTGCAGATTCAAGCTACAAGATCAAAAACAATTGGAAGCGCAGTAACTAAGGACATCAAGAGAAAACAAGATAGACTTCACACTTTCAGAAGAAGGAAGCCTTTCAGCAAATAAATGGTTCAGATGGGCTACATGGAAACAGTCATTTCAGAGAAACTAAAATCTGTCCCAGGAAATCCTTGCTCCTCCTGAGCAGTTCCTCACATCTCCAAAAGCCCCATTGGTTTCAATCACTGGTTTCCTAAGGAACTCCAGTGGGAAGTACTGTACAAGGTGATTATCATGAGCTACCCCTAGTAATTTGTTTTCTTCAGTTCTTTGTGTTTAAAAGAAAAGAATGACAGGAAGACATTTGTGTAGCGAATACATAGTCATTGCTGGATTAAATATTTGTGTTTCTGAGATGCAACGCTTCTGTGCCCAAGTATTCCACCATTATGTAGTTAACATTCCTACTGGCTTTGCTAATCAGAAAATGAATGGGAAAATACAGCTGAGCGTTATGTTAACCTCAGAATGTCTTTCATCTGCGTGATGTCTAAAGGAATAAACATCACGTCAAGGAAAATGATCACTCTGATCTTATCATTATGGAGTGGATTACTGACCAGCAGTTTATTGAGATGTGATTGATGTATATGAGTAAGATTTGAGGAAAATATTTAATCATATTTGTGTAAAATTCAGATTTTATTGACACCAACATTAATCAAACTATTAAACTGAAAGTGTACTAAAGTCAAACTTTTACAACAGGAGATAAATAATGACATAACTATGAAATATTTTTATTATTAAATGATCAGTCCTTGTTACTGACTGTTGGTCTCACTAATCCCTCCTGAAGACATTTTTTGTTTTCTTTTCAATAAGACAAAGCCACAAATACATAATATGCACCAAATCCTCCTTTCACCCCAAAATCAAAATCACAGCACAACAATACATGAATAAAACTTCTGGGAGTATTTGGAAGAAGCTTCATAAGCTTATTAATGGCTTTTAGTCTGGAAACACTAATAATGAACTCTATCCTAAATATAATAGGTAATATCAAAGGAGAAAGACAGAAGCTAAAACAAGGAGAAAAGGTTATTACTGTAGTGCAAAGAAACAAGAAGGGATGCATGGTGGCTTGTTAAGCAAAAGAGTATTCTGAATGCAGGAAGAAAACACCTATATTTTATTAAAGGTGAAAAAGATACAGCAGCAAGGGGTTGAGAAGCATAACTGGAACAGTGAGAGAAGAGGGTAAACTGCTGTGAAATAAACCAGAAGCTCGAATTACTTGGAGGTCAAAGTGTCAGATTTGACAGTGTGACCCAGCTTCATGATTATTTTCATGACTGGTATCAATACCCATCAAAACCTCCCAAAAGATCAATAAAACTCCCTATCACTAGCCATTTTAATTATTATTCTGGTGGTAATTTTGGGCTGCTCTTTCTTCTAAGCTCTCTTCATCATCCAAACAATGTTTTTACTCTCTTACAGCAATTAATCAGGAAATAATGTAATGCACTATATATTTGTTTTACCTCACAAGGTTTTACATAGTTTTTCTAGAATTCCAATTCCAATTCCAATCCCAGGTCAAGTCATAGTCATATAGAAACCGTTAAATGGGTCATGTGAAATGGGCAGTGGTTTCTTCTTCCAGTGTAGTTTGGCATAACTAGCTTAG
This sequence comes from Ibycter americanus, assembly GCA_035590275.1. Lineage (NCBI taxonomy): Eukaryota > Metazoa > Chordata > Aves > Falconiformes > Falconidae > Ibycter > Ibycter americanus. Next base: position 10,033,247 of record JAVJGI010000062.1, read on the forward strand.
ACAAGGCACCATGGAAAACCTGTTAGAATTCACAAAGGAGCCTCCTCTCACTAATGCAAGTCTCAAATCTCAGAATGTCTAGACAAGGATATCCCCAGCTGCCTTCAACGTAAATATGTAGAGGTATTTTTCAGAGACATTCTCATCATGCTGAGATTTGAGAGTAAATGAATACAAATACCAACTTTTGTCTGAAAATCCTAGGCTTGTGCTGTGATTTAACTAGCTTGCTTCTTGCAAGAAGAAAATTCTGAGAAACAAAGAGAGCAAGAGAACGAGTTCCTAACCGGGTCTGGCATAACCTTTAGGTAATGTATCTTGGGAGTCACATTCCTTCTTCTTTTAGCTATCAAAGTCTATTTCTGAGGTATACAGATAACTTTCAACATTACAGCTAGAAGATGGCTGACCCAAATATGTTATGCTCTTATGCTTACTGTGAGATAGTTCACATCTATAACAGACGTTCTTTTACTGAAAATTTTAATTTGTCCCAAATCATGATCCAGTAAATCACAATAAAGTGTATTTACAGCATTAACTTAAATCATAAAGTCACAGAACGATTAGGTTGGATACCTAATTTGTTGGAGGTGATCTGGTCTACCACTCAACTCAAAGCAGAACTATCCTCAAAGTTAGTCACAACTTTGAAATTAGACTGGGTTGTTCAGGGCAGAAATCTGGTCTACACAAATACTTTTTGAGGCAGCAATTTACAACAAGATATACTCTGCATCTTTAGCAATTTTTTTCTTTTATAAATGCCCTTACCTGCTAGGAAAGCACACTGTCAGTCCAAAACAGAAAAAAAACTGGGTAATGAGTAATAATCACTCCATATTTCTGAATTGTAGGATGCACTCTTGCTGGCTCCAATGTGGCATTTCAGGATATTACCTTGTTTTAAACAAACTCCATCTAGACTTTCAGTGAGATGTCCAGAAAATCAATTCTCCAGCTACCAGAGAGGAACTCTCTTTAATATTCTTTTTATATCTTGATTTGTTTTATAGGTGTCCTTCTACAAGTTTTATATGTGCAATTAGAGATGTGATTTCCCCCTCCACCACACAGGCAGAGAATACCTCTGAGTACAGACATGGGTCTTAGTAGTATGCACAGTGTACAAGTCTTGTGTTGATTTAGTGCAAATATCAGAGGCACCTTTGAATGAAAAGACAAAAGGGTCTTAGTGAGCAGCAGAGACTAAAGTAGACATGAATATATCCACAGTTGTCTCCCTCCAAATCTACATTCATTGCCTGGGACCCACTTTGCTTCAGAGACACATCCTTCTAAACACAGCATCAGTAAAATATAAGTGATAGATAACCTCTAAACATGAAATGGTTTATGATGAAAAATAATATCTGCAAATTACTACAAACCTCCTGTGGTACAATAGAAAAGCTTTATTTGAGATCCTTTTGAGCTCCCTTTATATCTTTTTTTGTCAGCTGTATAATTACCAGTTTCTTACAGCATGCAATCAGCATTTGTTGCTTTCAGTGAATTATGCCTCACATCGTTGTACTGATCATGTTACTGCTGTCTCTGTTTTGTTCATATTGACCAGAATTGATAGGAAAACAACCTTATTTCAGAAAGAGGTCCAATCTGTCGCTGATTTATGTGGAAGATTGTAGGCACTCAGGCTTTCAGGGCAACATCAAAGTTTGTCACTTTCAGTGACAGATTGTCTGAAGCATAATTTTAACAAGGGACAGTCAGCAAACAATTCAGAATTATAATCAACATTTTACATATGACACTTAATATTATCACAAATGAGGCACCCTTCATTACATATCATAAATCATCTGTTTTGCCTTCTAAATCAAAGGTCAATATCCCCAGCTATTATTAATGCACATAATTTCATTGAATTTTAGAGAATAACTGAAGTAAAGCAAATGCAGTTCAGAACTGAACTGCTGAAAGAATTTAATGAAAATGACTACTGAATATTACTGGTTTTCCAAAGATATTTCAGCAGCAAGTTATAAGCTTCAAATGAAATTTAAGATCCAGCATGTAAAAAATGCTGAACTCAGAAGAAAAAAGGCTTTTTCTTCACACTGGGTTAACAACTCCTTTACATTTTAATTAAATATCAGGAAACCCCAGGAACAATGTACAATTCCCAAATTCTATATTCATGGCTATGAGGGAAGTCGAAGTGTTTACAGAGTGTGCAACAATGCAGTTCTTGACAATATGGTATGTCACACAGCAGCATAGTTGAATATAAAGCAAGAGAGATTCCTAAGAGGTATTCATTTGGGATTTGATCTTGGTTGCTTAATAAGAAAACTCAACATGATTCCTTCTCCTTTGGTCAGCTGGTCTTTGCATGCTTTTTTAATTGAATTGACTATTCCCTGCTCATTGCAGAGGCATTGGACTAGATGACCTTTAAAGGTCCCTTTCAACCCGAAGTATTCTATGATTCTATGATGCTATGACTTTGAATTTTGAAAGAAATGTTTTTATTTTCTTTTACTTTCCACAGGCCCAAGTTATGTATACTTGCCAGATGACTGACTAAAAACAGTATTCCATACCCAAACCTGTGGTGGTCTTGAATATTAAAGTATTTGGACCACTCTGAAAGAATCTATGCTGATAACATGTCGATCTTGATTACTAACATACTAACTTAATGCATGCACTGTTTTGGAAGCGGCTAACAGGAGGGGTGGTTATCAGTGTTAATTTAGCCAAGTGAACCCTCATTCTCCACAGAGTTACATAGCATAGCTATAATAGGTTCAAGAAAATGTCACTGTATTTTAGTATCATGACTCCCAAAATAATTGGCATCAGATGTAAAGAAAAGAGTGTAAGACAAATACAAGCATATAACAATATTTTTCCTTGTACACTATAACAAGATGGAAGGCTGCTCCTCTCTGCTTGTTATTCTACAATTTTCTCTAATTGCTTTTTGAATCTGCACAAACTCTTTGCATTCACAGTATGTTGAAGCAATGAGTCTTATGGCTTAAGAGTGTGTGGTGTGAAGTAGTACCTCTCCCTGTTCATTAAAGTCTTTCACCCAGTAATTCCCTCCTGCCTTCTATTAAGTATGAACAATCTCCCTGTTCGAATTCTCCATGATTTTGCAGGCCTTTATCAAGTACTTTACAGGCTACAGAGTCCTGGCCTTCTCTCATACCACTGCACAGACTTGCTTTTCCTTCTGAATTTTCTATGTATCTTTTTCTTTTTGATAACCATGGACATTGTTCAGGACAGTTATGTTGTGAATTCACAATGGTATGATCATTTCCATTCTGCTCTCTTTGCCTCTCCTAGTCTGTCCTTGGTTTGATTTTTAGATCACTGTTGATTACTGAGCTGATGCTTGCATAGAGCCGTATGGGTGTGTGGAATGGAAAAGCATCTGGTTCATTACCTGCTTAAGGACTTTTCAGTATAAAAGAAATAACATATTGCAAGTAAAGTGATAAGCAGGCAGATGAACAGCTATATGAGAACAGGTGACCATGGGGACAGTAATGAAGACCAGAGCTCTTTGGTCACTGGTTGATGACCATTAAGGGAACTGCTTGGGCACAGCCTTGAGAATTGCCCAGAACTGTATAACTGATAAGGAGTGGAAACATGATTATCGTGAGCATTAGGAAATATTTCAGGGGACTTGTGTGGACTTTCCGATGGGCTTCCAGAAGGGACTCGTGGGATTGTGTAAAACCTATTATGGAATGTTTCTGGAAAGGGCCAAAGATGAGGAAAGGGAAGGCTATAAGTCATATGGCCCATAGCTGTATGTGCCAGTAATTTGCTACTGGCCAGACTTGGATTTGTCCACTGGGTTTGGCTGCTACTGTAAAATCTTCAACAAGAACAGCCTATTATAATTCTAAGATCTCTTTCTGGAATGGTGACAGATAGAACAGATGCAACAACCACCTGTTTAAAAAGCAGGATTTTTTTCCCCCTCCATATCTTGCATATATCTATGCTGAGTTCCACTTGTCATTTTATTTCTCTGTCAGTATCGCAACACCCTTCTGTGACTCTGCAATAGGTTGTAATTTTTAATATTCCACTTAACTTCATGCATCTGTACATTTTGCTGCACTGAGAAAGCTGACCATCAATTCCAGTCCTTAATTTTTTGGGTTTTTTTGAGTTACTTATCTATACAGTGATCCTCTCTGCCATCCTGATAGCACTGTAGTTTCTTTTTGAGTCACTACTCAAAGAACAGATATTACCTGGGTTCTGCTTGATCACAATGCCCGTGATTGCTCCAAACAACTGACAGATTTGCAAAGCTGTATTGACTCTTCTTTAACACACTTATCCATGTTTCCTCATTAGTCTTCTTCCTCCCTTCCTTCTTTCCTTCCTTCCTTCCTTCCTTCCTTCCTTCCTTCCTTCCTTCTCTCCTTCCCTCCTTCTTTCCTTCCTCCTTTTCCTTCTTTCTCTGAGTCATCTTTTGGTGATTCTCATTTTATGCCTATATTCCTTGACAACTTGGGCGGTCTTCTTTCATACTTCATAGACGTTCTTATTGTCTAAGTGGTCAAATTATTTTTAATATCTCCCTTTATTCCTCTGGAACCCCCTCCTGCAAACTCTTCCCTTGACTGAGATAAAGTTGCGTAGTACTATAAGCACCTTTGACTTTGGGAAATGCTTTTCTGCACTCTAATGCTGAGCCCTTTAAGACTTATTTTTTTAAAATTTTCCTCTGGAAATTTAAATCTGGACAGAACTAGTCCTCCTGTTTGTATTTTCATAAAAATTAAACAATCATCTTGTGGTCAGTTGATCCAAATATTTTTGCCTATAGTTAGAATATTACAGATGAATCAGTTATCTAAAACAGGCCCAAGACAGGGTCATCTGTCCTTAGTTTATGACTCATTTAATTAAAAACTGAAAAAATTTGTTACGACCAGAACTGTCAGACCTTAGTATTAGCAGTAATTTGTATTGCTTAACAATTGCTTCTGATGTTAATATTTCTCAAAAAGGTAACAGTTCTAATAGCATTTCCCTCAGCAGAACACTTAGCCTGTACTATAGCCAGATCTGATAGTGGGTTTCAACAGCAGGGTCCTATTGCTTGCAATTGCATGATCATTTTTCTTTATTCTTCCCCCAGTTTTTCCGGTTCAGGGGGCATCTGTTTTAACTGTGGAAATGCTTCTGGTTTTGTACTGCCAATTAAAGACAATAAAAGAGAATACGTAACCCACCGTTTTATCCTTCATGAGCAACCCACAGTTCACAGTTCAGTTTCAGTCATTGCTTTCCAGTCCTGTTTCTGTAAGCCCACCCTGTACTGAATTTCACTTTGTACAACCCTCCTGTTAGTTCTTCCATTGGGTTGCCCGTAGTCTTGCCGTTACTTTGCAAATACTTTACACACTGGTGTGTTTAACTGACTACTGGCTGTCCCATCATTGATTAGGCTCTAATTGCATTACAGCCCAGTTATCACTGTTATCAATATTAGCACTGTCTTCCTCATTGATCTCTCATTTTCTGCTTAATGATATTACTTCATTCACTGTCACATTTAAATTGCTCTTTGTTTTGGTGGAGGTTTTATGTCCCTTTTAAACAATGTTTCGTGATCAGCCGTCATGTAGACTGGCTTTAGCATGCTCCATTCACCCTCAGTACTCCTTTGGCTGCAATCAGAGGTAGGTGATGCAAAGAAGTTCAATGTGAATTTTAATGATCTAAGAAGCTTGAATGAAGTGTTTTTAAAATCCAGGTACTGACTAAGCCAAACACACTGCAAAAAAGATGACAGAGTGGTTTAGAAAAGTAAAGGGTAAATTTTAGCAGTTATTTAAGGTGGTGAAATTGTTTGTCTGTTCTCAGGTTAGAAAAAGACTTCTCCAGAAATAGAATACTAAAGTTTTGCCCATTTGTTCTTCACTGCATGGGATGGGAAATCTGGGTAGTGAAGTTCAGCATGGAACCCACGTTTTCCATGTCAGCTGTGCCAATGACATTCTGTAATTAGGAGGCACTTGAATTATGGTTTAGGCCAATCACCAATAAATTTAAGAGAAATGTTTCTATTGATTTTAAAAAATATTTAGATTGGTCTGTAGTAGCCAGACTCTAAAGTTTGGTGCAGCTCTTGGTGAAGTTAAGGCTGCTATGAATACTGATTAAGCAGAATAGAAGCCAGTTTGAAATACATCTCAGCTAACCTGTACAGCTTAGTGTTCTGTGGTCTCAAACATACGTGTGTCTGAATCGGGTTATGCATAATATTAAGGCTAGAGGGTTGCCTTTCCTATTAGTTTCCTTAAAAATTACAGTAATCCTCTACAGGTTTTGACAATTGAAAAATACGCTACTTCAACAGTAGAGGTTCAATTTTCCTTTCCAATTTATTTCATAATATCTTGAAAAATAGTTTTAAAGGGTTCACTGTTTTTCTGAGGGATCAGACTGTAGAAAAATGTGATATGAATGATGAGAGTCCTAGAGAAACAGAGAAGGAGAAAAAAACCCTACCTGAGAAATTATCTCTTTTCAGATTCCCCAATACTGCTCTGAAGTATGAGATTCGCTCTTGAAGCCCATGCAGCAATTCTATCAGAAGTCCAGTTCTCAATTCCTGTACTTATCTTGTTTTCTCTTGCACATACCAAATGATGCTGTGAAGTGTTCTCTTCCCACAGAAGCGGAACCCTTCAGTAAAGAAACTTTTTTTGTTTAAACTCTTCAGTCATTTTTTGCAGTATGAATTGTATGCAGCAGAGAGAACTTTAGAAAGAAGACTCTGCTTTGAATTGGAAGTAAAATAAGGTCATTATAAGTTCTGTCAGGAACTCAACAGACACCTATTTATACCCTGACATAACTTTTGGGCTAACCCTTTACTGAAAACCCTCAGTAAGAAGCCAATAAATGCCACAGTTAATTATTTTAAACATATTTTAACCCATCGAGTTGTAATCTTCATTAATTACTTCTGAAAGGTTATTTTCCTTTCATGTGTTTTAGTTGTGAAGGGAAATTATGGCCTGTAAAATAAGCCTGCCAGAAGAGAAAAGTTATTTAAAATAATAGATAAAAAATAAGAGAGCAAGAAACCTGATTTTTTGATTTGTGATGTTATGTCTTGGGCCTAAAAGTTTCTAGTTTCTGACAGCACAAGGCAAATGATGTTTTTCTGCCACAAAACCAGGATCAAAGCTGATAAAATTGTTTTTTAAAAAGTGTATTCCAACCGTGCTGCATACCAAGTGGACATGAAAAATTTCTCTTACAGCTATAAGCTACACATATAAATTATCTGATGCTCCTTTTAGCACAAGAAGCTGCACAATATAATGAAAAGACTCTTTATTGTGATTATGACAAATATATTGTGGGTTGTTGACATATTCAGAGGTAGAACCCTGACTTTTTACAGAAATACCTAGTTGCAACTATTTGAGTCACAAGCTAAAGAAAAATGGTTTTCTCCAGGAAATGTCCTATCACCCTCTAATCCCTTCCAACCTTCCCCAGCTCAGAAATTCCAGCATTTACCCTTGTGATCCCTACCTCCTGCAGTACCTCCTCCTACCATGCCGTAACTACCCTTTCTCTTCATCATTGTTTAAACTGCTCCTCAGCTCCTGGTTGCTGGGTGGTGAAGAGGTATCTAATACGGCTGGTTCTGAACCGCCCAGACAGTGACAGACTTGTTGGTACCAGCTCAGATAGGCGACAACAGCTATTCCTCCAGTGGGTGAGGGAAGGGGAGAGAGGAACAAACTGAACAGAGATGTCTCTCCTCCTCCCTCTGTCTTCTATAAGAAGCTAAAGGAGCACAAAAGCTTTGTGATCTCTACTGAACTATCACATACGGCTGGAATTATTCAGTATGTTCCGAAGTTTCCTGGGAAGTGAGGGGAGAAGATGAAAGGGACAGACAAATAATACGATTTTAAAAGCCTTATTTCCTTACAAAACAAGGTTACAAAAATCAGTACTTATGTTCTCAGTGATGATGCTTCTAACTAGATGCCAAATAGTACATCCGAGTCATCTGTTTTAAGTAGACTTTACAGAATCTGTATTGTAAAGAGAGTATCCAAACATCAATGCCTAACTGTTCTCAAACATGACATCTTTTAAGGCTTACTGTATTATTCAGGCATAGACTGACCTAAAACTGTACATTTTATGCAGATTGAGAGAAATGTTGGACACCAGTGGGCTCTTTCATCTAGTGGAGAAAGGCATAACAAGAATCAATGGCTGGAGCTTGCAGCTAGACATATTCAAACTTGTAATGAGGCAATTTTTTAATTGCAGTGGTGATTAACTATCAGAGCTATCAAGTAAAGTGATGATATCTCCCCAGTTGTTGAAGTCCTCAAATCAAGACTGACGGCTGTTGTGGGACATAAGCTTCAGCCCATTACAAGTTATTTGGCTTAATACAGAGCTTAACTACGTGAAATTGTACTGCTGGTGTTATATTTAGCTCAGGCTAAGTGATCTAGTGATCCCTGTTGGCCTTCAAATTTATGAACTGATGGAGTGAAGATGACATAAAAAGTTGGAATTTGCAAACAGCCCGAGTTGAGGGAATACAGGATGCTTCAGTTTGGTGGTTGAAGGGCAGAGAGAAGAGTGGCTTGAGCTGAACTGAAACAAGTTTTATGCAGAATTTGGACAGTGCTAAAAGAGAATGGGAAAGAAAAAATAGGTTAGTCCAAAAGACTTCATTTAAAATCTTTTGCTGTAAGATCACTTTATTTTCATTGTGGACAGTTATGAAAAGATTTAAATTTTCCTTCAAAACACTGACATTAAATATTTTGTATTTAAAAAAATTAAGTCAAAACTGATTTGAGTCACAAAAATTGTGATGAATTGCTACAAATTGCAATTAATACCTGATTTTCATAACTCCTTTTTTTCTGAATATACAATTTTTTTAGAGAAAACAAATATACTCAGTCAAGCAAGCAATGCGAAGTATATTGATAAGAAAGGTCAAAGGTGTAGCAATAAATGTTATCACAGCCTGTCCTGATTGAGAAAGGGTGGAATGACAGTTAGAGATTACTATATAGGGAAAACTATAAAAATGGTTACTATGACCACTAAGAAAAGGTGCCCTAGAGAAAATTAAAACTGAAGATAGTTTTTAATAAAATTTTAATAATATTTCCCACATATTTTCCATGCATATGAAATTAAAGAAGGCAGAAGTGAGGAATGGAACAATTGATACTTGTGTCAGACAAGGGTAACAGTTTATTCAGATTAACATATTTATACAAATTAATCTAATGCAACACTTGTATAAGTGGCTAACCAATATTTATATAACTGAAATTCATCAAAATAATACTTGTAAGATGCTTAACAACTTTTTGTAATGTTTTCTTATTTATCTATAACCTGCTACTAATCTATATTCAAAAACTTTATAGCAGAGAGGGCAGGTTTACCTACTAACAGAGAAGTTTTTTCAACACCATGGTGGTGAGCATCTTTCTTTAGCTGCCTTTCTATTCAATCGTACAGTACGCCACAGTCCTCCTGCTACCGCTGACTTTCTTACATGGGCAGCTACATTCCTCCAGGTTTCTTCATGGAAAAACATCCAGCTTTATTTCTGGAGAGTAAATAAAGAATATCAAGGACTATGAGGATGGACCCAAAACTTCCCATTTAGCTGCTCTACCTATAAGAGTCTCAAGAAATTCACCAGAAGTGATCGAATGTGTAGATTCACCAGCTTACTCACAGCTGCCTGAACCTTTGACCCTACTGGTACAGACATATCCTGGTAACTTTACTTCCAAAATGTCTTTATTTCTACTCAATAGCAGCAAGAATTGTTCTCATGTTTTCACAGATAAGTGAATTCTAGACAAAAACCACTCCACGTCAATAGGTAGATTCAAATGTTGTTAAGGTAGGACAAGCGTGATCATGTCAGCCTTGCTTGTTTTCTTCATAGATTTTGATTACCGTGATCTGTGTGCTATACACACAAAACATCTAACACTTTAAATCCCTTATAGCTTTTAGGTCGTCAGTGAAAGCAATTGCACATTAAACACACAGTAAAAATGGCAAGAAGAAAAACATTACAGCAGAACTGAGAGAGGTGGTATATGAAGTAAAAAGGAAGATGAAGACACTAAAACAAAAGATGTTCTAACAATGTAGAATATTTTTTCCTACTCTGTTTTCCATCTCTGACCTTTTCATCCTCTAACTATCAAGGAAGAGATGATGTAATTGAAATTATAACTAATGCTCAGCCTGAGAAATTGCACTCTAAGATTCAATTAATCTTTTCTCATATTTTTGTGAGATTTATACATGCGCAGACAGAAAGACACACATACATACAAAGTGAGCAGTAGGAGTTTTTGTCTTCCCTTAAAACAGATCTCATGTACATTTTGCATACACAAAGAATAATGGGTACTATTTAGTTTTCACACAAGCCAGAAAGCTAAAACTCATAAAGCTGGATTAAAAATCCCCACAACATTTTTCTTTTGTAGTTACCCTCAAATCTTAACAAACATAATGGAAGCACTCACCAGGGCTCAGAACAGTCCTGATAACTTCAGACGAGTTTAGCTTTGTCTTCTGCTTATACAAGGTTTCAACTTCAAGCTTTACCTCTCTGGTTCCAAGTTCAGCACTGATACTGACTTTCTTCTCAGTACTTTGAAATGGTGCTGCCACAGATCCCTTGAGGCTGCCCCTTTGCTCTTCAGGTCATCATCTGTCACATGAAGGTGGGGGGGACAGGGGTGACGGAATCCTCTCAGCCCCAGCTGTTTGATCTGTCTATTAGCGCTCCAGAAAAGGTGAGACCCTTGTGCCTGACCAGTCTGCCAGTGTCCCGTTACAGGGACCCTCCACCGAACAGTCCCACTGGATCGGAGGGCAATTTGACTGCCGTGTTCAGGGGAACACACCAACAGCTTTAGGGGGACCCCTCAGCAGGTCTTCCTGCTTTGATTAAATGGCTTATCTGCTGCCAGCAACTGCTGGCTCCCAGAAAGGACTCACACCAACAGTTTACAGAATAACCCTCTTTGTTATGAAATCGTGACAAGTTAAGATTTATGGTTGCTGGTGATAGGGACTGCCTGCAAAAACAAGCTTGAAATGATATACAGCCAAACTATATACAACCAAAACCTTAACTACTAATCACAACTAGAATAAGTTAGTTAGTTAGTGTGCATAAGTCAAAGTTCTTACCCAACAGGCATCCCTATGGGGGAGAAAATGGAAGAAGTTCAGCCCGTCGCCTGATCCCAGAAGTTGCAATGGAGTCTTCCCTAACTTCTCCCCTCGTTCATTCACTTTTTATACTTTTCTTTACTTTCAGGTGGAGCTTGAGTGACTCTAGTCATACATTTTTTTCATTATTGATTGGTGTTAACTGCTCTCGCTTTCATTTAAAGACATAGTTGATAAGAAAAGAAAGCACATGCTCGGTGAGGGGTGGTTGTGCCTTGGAGGTGGGTAAATTTGGGATGGAGGTGTGTGTTAGTATTATAACGAGATTATAATGAGCAAGGTTCATCTAAGGAGAATAGTTTCACCACAGTTGTCAGCCCAGCAACAGACATCTTCTCATATATTTTCCATTTGACAGCTGTTATGCAGCTTATTGACTGTATGGTACCATCAAGTTCCCAGTCCTGCAGGGAGTACAGCAGAGCCTGGCTGCAGTGCCTCCGCCCCGCTCCACCCTCCACTGCTCCTCTAGGACAGCAGGTTGTGCTTCCTAGGGAACCATGGTGGAGTAGATTCCATGCATGCCAACCGTCCAAAAGTGGCAACTGTATTTTTCCCTGAAAAGGTTGTTATAATACTACAACTTCTATTAGATCCCAATTTTCTACAATTTTCCCCCTTCAAGTGATTTTCCCACATCATCAAAACAATTTAAAACCAAACCCCCATTTTTTTCCCCTTTTCCCCAGTCCTCAGAAAAAAACCACAAGCAATGGTGACCTTGCACTAAATGTAACCTTGAGTAGAAATCCACTTGGAAACACTCAATAGAAAGCTTTCATTCATTATTGGAGCTAGCTATTGGCACCTTTAATCAGTGAGGTCTATTAAATCATACTTAAAATTGTGTCTAAAGAGGGAGGGGGGCATTTCAGAGGATACAGATCAGAGATTTTTAAGAAAAAGTTGCAGTATTCTGTGAGACCACTTGGAGAAAGACAACACTGAAAATCTTCAGAAAATTCCTGCTGGTGGGTTTAATCTGGGACATTGTAGAAATGAATCAAATTATTCTAGGAAAGAGTGGATCCCAGTGAATAAAGACTTGAGATGAATGCAAATGTCTTGCTTTTGGAAGACGGTATTTAGTACTGCAGAAACATAAATCTACCTGTAATGAACTACATTGCCAAATGAACTGCAAGTCTAACTAGCAGCCCACCGTAAGCAACTTTTAAAAAACAGCCTTTTCTTAGGACATGCACTGCTAGGTTGTCTGATTAAGAGCAAGATAGCATTTCTCCTTTTTCTAATGCAAAGAACAAGTTTATACTCAAGTCATTTAAATACCACATCTTCTGCAGCAGCAGGACTGACTTGCTTTAAGCCACTTGCTGCAGGACATACTGCAAGCACGGTTTTGGGCGGGGGCTTCTTCAATGCATATCCTGACCTCAGCAGTCCAGTACACACAACAACTGAGGGAGCAAAAATTTCCTCTCATTTTTCCTTCATCTCTTAAACAGATGCTGTCCAGTTTACTGAATGCCAGACAGATACAGTACAGGTGAGAGACTCTGCTCCTTGCTCAATTCATCCTCTTGAACACTATGAAAATTAGCCAGCAATATAAAGAAAAAGGTTGGTCTGCAACTCTGCTCCATGTGCAAATGCACTCTCGTTCCATAGCCCCAAGCAGATCCTTTTCGTTCTGACACAACATGACTGCAACTTGACACAGCTCCATAAGAAGAAAAGCTGACGTTTACATGCATCACTAATCACTTTCTGCTCATAAAGCTCCTATATGTCTAGCTCCCTTTGACCTGCATTTCAACAAAACATTGGAGATGTTATTAAAATCAGACTACATCTTTTCCTCCTAAGGTGATATTCCTGTTACACACAGCACAGATGTTGCCATGCAGTGCAAGAGAGCCCAAGAATCAATGCTAAATCCACATATCACATTTGGTAAGATGCTTTGCTAAGCATCTGAGATAATAAGTCAAGCAGTTTGTCTGGGAAGCTGAATCCAACAGCTTCATCTCTCCACCTGGTATGAAATTATGCTCCTTCTAGCCTTTGCAGAGCAAAACGTGATTCCGGGCTGTGTTGTGTTGATGTGCCACTGGCACTAAGGGTTTTGTCCCTGGGCCAGCAGGGCAGGAGTCACCCTCTATTCTCCAGCTAAGGTACAGTAGTAGGCTCTTTGGTGGCTCCTCGCTTTTCAGGATCCCTCTTGACCACCAAGGTAAAGCAGGCTGAGGACACGTGTTGAGGTTTTCCCGTTCAACAGCTTTGTGTATGCAGCTCAGCCCAGTAGCACCAGTTGCCTCTGAAAAGTGGGCAGTAGACAGGGAAGGAGAGTCCTCTACCACCCCACATCCCACCGGCCACCACTGCAGTGTGAACTCCCCACATACAAACTGTCAGGGCTTTTCCTGACAGCACTGTCTCAGCTACTTCATGACTGAATACAATGGCTTGGCATACACCAGCATGTACTGGACCAGTCACCAGGTCATGCTGAAATCAAACTGGGCAAGAAAAACTCCTTGCACCACAACTCTGTGGGACATGAGGTCTTTGCAGGGTGCTCTGTGTGTGTCAGCCAACTTGTGCACCCATTGAGATCAGGGTATCATAGAATCATAGGATAGTTTGGGTTGGAAGGAACTTTTAAAGGTCATCTAGTCCAATTCCCTCATGTAGTCCAACCCCCTAAAGGGAGTAAAAAGTCTGTGTCATGGGAGTTTTCTCAAGATCTACAGTTAGGACAAATGTCTTACTACAGACCAATTTGGTAGTGATTTCACTCAACTGGAAAAAAACCCCAAGTTTCAGTACCCAATTTAAAGTCAAATCACATTTGATGCTATTGCATGATCACTTTATTTGGGTGGTAGGCTTCATAAAAAACCCTAAGTTTCATGGGGGATTCTAACACAGATATATTTGATATTTCTTCAGTGGCTCACTTTAGTTGCCTTACTATTCTTCTCATAAGGTCAAAATAATTACATACTGCTTTGAATGTAGGCCCATCAGTGCACCAGGAACCACAAAAATTACTACTTTAATTTTATACTTCGTGACAAATAGGCATAATGCCAAATGTATATGATTGGTTGGCCAAAGTATGATTTTAAACTGTTTCCCACAACCATCCTGTTCTACCAGTCTTTCAATCAGATCTTTATGCAACATGCAGTTTAATTGATAATCTCTCTCTGGCAATTCCCTTGCGTTATTTTGAAATTTTAATCTCTTTTTTTTTTTTCATGTTACACTTAAGGGGTTTTTGTTTTGTCTTCAGGTTTAGAAGGTGATATTATGTATTTTAAGTATTGAATACAAATTAATTTTGTATTCAAATGTGGCTGCATTCTGTTCCTGAAGATTGTATTCTCACTCTGTCTATGGGCTGCCTGTCTCACCCTTTGTGAGTCCCACTTATTATCTGTCAGTATCATCTATTTTAGCATCTTAATAATGGAGTAACCTGTAATCAACATAGGGGATACTTTTGCGATAGTCGTGAGTCATTTTTCACAAAACTGAACTTCTTAGACTTCTGAGAACACACTTTCTGTGATTACTTGATGCATGGTTAACAAATGGAATGAAGTAATTCCACATATATCAAAATACTCTAAAACTAGATGGGCAGTAGCAAATTACAAGGTCCTAAGAATGGAAGGAGCACAGTTTTTGCAAAAAGAATGTAATAATTTGTGCTAGACAATATATTTTCACTAGCAGATTCAGGAGCCCTTTGAGCAGCCTGAAGCAACATGGATCTGTAGATATATAAAAGCAACTGAATGTCCTCTAATGAAGGTAAATAGTGATGATACACTCTCCCTTAAGTACCAGGGTTTTCCAATTTACAGACACATGATTAGTGACACGAAACACAAAATTTCTGTTCAGTGAATACACATCTCTTTCTTTGAAAGATTCTTATTCCACACTTACAACAGTCATTTTGTCTGCATGCAGGAAAAGAATAACCAGGAAGACTGGACAAGTATTGCTTAAGGAAGAAGGTCAGAAAGACGGTCAACATGAAAGCTTCTAAACACGCTGTAATAACTGTTACTCCACAGGCTCACGCATCCCGTCTCTTGCTTTTGAGCATGGCTGGTTGCAGAGAGCTGGAGATGAAGCAGACAGAGGTATAGAGCTCTTCTCCTGGTAAATACTTCCAGTAGCACAGTGATTTCCTGAACCTGAAGGTCTATTCAGACACACCTTTTCATTGTCAACAGTGACTGTATTGTTAAAAAGTTGTATAATAATAAATGGGAATCCCTTCATATTTTGGCCATCTACAATAACCTGTGACACTGCAGTTACTTGTATGTCAAGTTTGAGTTTACAAACCCGTTGCCAGAATACCTTTAGGCACCTCCGCATCCTTGGAGTGGGAGAATCGCATTAGTTTCCTCTTTACTGTGGCATCCATGCCAGAAAAGCCTCATTTATCTTCTCCAAAGTGAACTTTAAACACAGAAACCAAGGTAAAATGACAGAGCCTGGAAAGACAAGCTGAAAAGCCAATACAAGAGACTTGGGTTCGGTGGGATGCTTTTCCATTTTGACACCAAATCCCAGTATTCCAGCTCATTGTTTTGGGGCACTTGGACTAACATTGCTGTAGTTTCCAAGAGCAAGCACAACAGACAAAACTTATCCCATAAGTGGCCATTTTAAAGAAATTCTGAGAAAGACAATAACAGAAGAAAATGTATCTACCGAAGAAAAAAGGCAGGTGTCCTCCTTCTTTTGTATGTGTAAAAGAAGAGGTCTGAATAACCCACAGGAGCTATACAGACACTCTGTGTGTTAACCATAAAACTGTGGCTTATTAACCATAATAAAGTTACAGGAACATTGTGTACTAACAAGTGCTATTATCACTGTCAAAACAAGGATGCTGCATGAGAACAACAATGAAGAAAGAAGACGATATATCATCATTCTGGGGGAAAAATTAAAGATGTTCGGTTACATTTCTCCTCTGTTAAATCCTTTCAAAACTAGTCATTGAATAAAATTTTGCCTAGAGCAGTGACAGGAAAAAAACCATCATGAATTCTCTGAGAAAAGAGGGGAGCTAGTCTAAAATCAGAAGATACAGAATTACTAAATGTTTTAGACATTTTGGAAAAGTAAGCAATATCAGCAGGTAGACTTAGAAAAAACAATATTTGAGCAAATGATAAAACAAAGAAGAAAAGGAGTGACAACAATTTCACATGTTACAGGTAAGAAAAACTTGAATGTATTTCAAAATATCTTCACACACAGTGCTAAGAGAAATAAATGAAGGAAAATGGGGGATGGGAACAGGAGAAAAGGATATTACAAATCTTAATAATAAAACCTGTCAAGAGAGGGATGAAAGTCAGGGTGCAATGGTTATGAATTTATGCTTACTGAAATGGCTTGCAAGTAATGCATCACCTTCCTCTTAAACTTGGCTAGTGCTAGGTGCTTGACAGGAAGCCACAAGAAATCCTACAGTAAACAGCTGCAGAATAGCTTGGGTTTTTTTTATCTCTGCTCCATAAATTTGGTGGCTGGTTTATTCTCTGAATATGAGTTTATAATCCCGAGCCATTCTCAATGATTTAACTAGAAGATCAAATATCACAGTCTTAATAAAAAAAAATAATAATCTTAGTCCAGTCTAATGGTCGTATGGATGTTCTTTCCATCCACATAAATGTTTCATCATTTTTGATACCTAGAAAATTCTTGTCATCAGCGATATTTTGTTACAGAGGGTTTAATGGATTAAAAAGTCTGAAAGGAAACACTGTTTTTTAAAACATATAATTTAACTTTAAGCTGTATTTACTGAATGGTAGTTGTCAAGCATATAGTTTGCCTCGTCAGTCAGTATGATTAGCTGTTCAATGCTTCAGTGCTTTAGTGCATCTCTAATAGGCTATTACTTAGCAAAAAGAAAGAAAAAATCTTCAATGGTTTGGAAAAAATCATTATCTAATTTGTTCTGAACCTTTGACACCATGCAGTCTGCATCTTCTGAATTTTGGTTGCTCACTTGCTGAAGCCTTTTGTCAATAGCTATTTTGACGAGGATTCACTATTTTCAAAATATTCACAGCTTCTTTTCAAATTGAAATCAATAACAAACATTGAACAAGAGAGAAAAACAGCATTATGCAATCTACCCTGCATTTCCCTTTAGAATAGAAACCCATTTTATGCTGGATGGTGTCAGCTGGGAAGGTCTTATAACAAACACCTGCTTTCAAATATAACAGCAACCTCTTACTTGCTAAGTACTTGGATGGGTGACCAGTAAGGGATGTTTCTTGTTTGTTTGTTTGTTTGTTTGCTTTTGCCAGAACATGGCTAGTCTGGGAGCACTGCAGCATGACACAGATGGCTTGTGGACAGTAGCCTTTAAAAATCCTCAAAAAGAATGCACTTTTTATCTCTCAAGAAGCAAATTGTCTGCTTAATGAGTAACAAATAGATAATGCTTCTTATCACTGCTGTGCTTTTAAGTTATTTTAATAACACAGAGGAAAATTGTGTATTATTTTACTACTTGCAGGGGTTTTGTTTTGTTCTGTTTTCTGTACAAGCATTCAGCACAGGCAGGAATGCATATTTGATTTCTCCAGACAGATACTGCTTCAAAAAAAGATAAGTCTCATACAGCTAGATAATACAACTTGTAACTCTCATTTGTTTTTTAACTTTCTAGAGCGGGTAAATCTTCTAGATTGGGTTCTCAGGATTTGTCACGGGTGGCATTCAGTTAATTTGTTCATTGTTTGCTCTGTCCTATACTGTGCCTTCTGCAAGGGGGCAGCTGGACAGCACGGAGGAAGCCTCAGTCCTGGCAGCTGTGCTTTGAATCAAGTTGATCCCCCTGGACAGAGTGCAAGAGTTTGCCTAGCGTGAAAACAACAAAGCATGCCAAGAGCAAACAGCTTCCCAGGGACAGAGACAGGAGGAAGAGAGAGAGGTGCCAAGCAAACACGGAGGTGGAGGCTGCTGGCAAGGAGGAAACCTAGAGCCACACCTCCAGAAATGGTGGAAAGAAAGACTTTTCCTCTGGATACCCAGGCAACTGCAGAGTTTACTGCACATGGGAAGTCCTTGGGAGTTGTTAAAATCAACCCTAAAGAGAAAGAAGCTGTCTGACAACGAACTGAGGTACAGACTCTTACCTTTGCTTTAGTTGTTGCCCTGAGCACTGGTTTAATTAGTTCTTAATTGGTCTAGCTCATACTCACATAAAATATAGCTTCCAAGATTCAAAGTCAGATTTTTACTTTTGTGTGATGTCTTCAAGGTAAAAAAACAGACAGTTACCCTGGTCAACAAAGGATACCTATAGGTCTTGAATATTTTTAGTTAACTCCTTAGCCCTTTGTCAAGACAGTTTTGGTAGTAAAAAAGTAAGTGTACAGTAACCAGACACACAGAGAATCACCTTTCCTAGCTATTAATGGTCTAAGGCAAAGCTGATTTTTCACTGAGACAGAACAGCTTGATTTGATCAGTTTAGAACAACCAAAATGTAGAAGATAAAGAATGCCTCAAAGAGCAAAAAAATTTAAACATCATTCCTATGAGAACTATAGCACTGGATTATCAATCAGCCAAGACATTCCCAGGACAGGAGGCTGGTAAAGCAGCAGGATAGCAGCTGGCGAAGTGAGTTTTGCCAAGAGCACACACAAGTCCTGGTTTCAGCTGGGATAGAGTTAATGTTCTTCTTAGTACCTGGTGCAATGCCGTGTTTTGGATTTGAAGTGAGAACAATGCTGACAGCACACGGATGGTTTTGGTTGTTGCTGGGTGATGTTTCTACTAAGTCAAGGACTTTTCGGTTTCTTGGGCCCTGCCAGCGAGAGGGCTGGAGGAGCATGGGAAATGGGGAGGGGACACAGCCAGGACAGGTGACCCAACCTAGCCAAAGGGATATTCCATACCATGGGACATCACGCTGAGTATATAAACTGGGGGAAGAAGAAGGAAGGAGGGACATTTGGCATTATGGCGTTTGTCTTCCTGAGTAACCATTATGGGTGATGGAGCCCGGCTGTCCTGGGGATGGCCGAACACCTGCCTGCCCATGGGAAGTGGTGAATGAACTCCTTGCTTTGCTTTGCTTGCATGTGTGGCTTTTGCTTTACCTATTAAATTGTTCTTATCTCAACCCCTGAGTTTTACACTCCGTTCCGATTGTCCTCCCCATCCCTCTGGGTGAGGCGGAGCGAGCGACTGGCTGCATGGGGCTTGGTTGCCAGCCAGGGTTAAACTACGACACCTTGCACCAGTCTTTCAAACACACTGTGGACAGGACAGCTGTCATATTGGACTGTTCTCCACTTTTTGTTAAAAGTAGGTGTCCTATGGCTTTTTTAGTTCCCATTGAGATGGGAGACCACACTGGAATCCTGGGTACCATAGTAAGACCTTTCCTAGAGTATCTGACGAAGCTGGGTGACATACAGTTTATGAGTGGACACATTTAACTTCATCCTATCAGCCCGTCAGCTGTCAGACTAGAGCACACGGGTTGGGAGAAGAGGGTGGGTATTCACAACACGCAGATTCATTACAACCTGTTCCAAACTGCTGACTGACAGACTTTGTCTGGCATTGAAACTTAGAGTGGGCTTCTTACCTGTGATAGCTGACCTGCCACTGTTGCCACAGAGATTGTAGAGGAAACACAGAACTGCACCATGGTAGCCACTGAGAGTTGATGACAACAGTTGTCCATGGAGTAAAATGAATGAGTAACAGCAGACAGGCCTAACATATCAGACCTGTGGCACCTTCGGAAGTTATATGCTATGAGCTTCACTGAATGAGCCTTCCACTTCCAGATTTTCAGGATACTGTGAGTTTGCAAAAAATGCAAAAATTGTTTGATAAGATAGTCATTGCACCCAGGCAGAAAAAGAGGCTATCCTAGTAGAATGGGAAAAAATCTTTTAGCCGTTCTGATCAAGTCCTCCTCCTTGCTTTCCTGAATAGAGGCCTCTGATCATACCCTTAAAAAGAGTAAAGACAGCTATGCTCTATTAATTTCTGAACCTTCAAAGAATAATTGCCATTCCCCAAATTCTAGAGTACTGCCAACAAAAAAGCTTTAATGCACTAAAAGTCTAAGAAACCCAAATACTCCTGTCATTTCATTATCTTCATGAATGAAGATCAGATCATGAATACTAGATTCAATACTAGAATGAAGATGAAGATCATGAATATCAGATTTACCATATAGAAAGGTGGAATTTTAGAAGCTCAACAGAGGCTGACAGTCTTTTGTTGTTTTTGTTGTTATTTTTAGGAGTGTATTAAAGAAGCTACAGAGCAAAACAGAGATGATTCTAGGAGGAATTTGTATGCTTCTTTTTTTCAGTAATAGACCCACTGTGAGGCCACAGAATTGAAGACGTGTGACATAGGTGACAATATGAGTAACACATTAGTAAATAAGTATGAGTTTTGGATGATATCTTTCATAAGATGAGAAACCATAAAGCTGAAGTTATTCCACTTTATATTTCAACTGAGCAAACAAACATGTTGTTAAGAGTTTTACTTTAGATGTTCTCCTATGACTACTACCCTGCATCAAAACATTATACAAAAACCCCCAAGCTGTCCTTGAATATCTGCAGGTTTGGAAGCAGAGCTGCCTGAGGAGTAGTGCCAGAGGGCATGTACAGTGAACACCACTGCTGAAACTGATGACACTGCAGGAAGCATCATACTTACAATGAATTCTGTCAGGAAATACAAGTCAGCCACCAAAGTCAGATGTTGATGCAGCCATTTTCTGCCAATATGAAAAGAACCTGGAGAAAGAGGCTGGAAAGATGACAACACGGTCAGGATGCTGAAGGACTAACACTTCTGGGGAAACATCCAGAACAGAAAGGAAACAAGAAAGCACTTCCCTTTAGGGACCACAAGATCTTGGTCTAATCAAGTAGAGCTCCTTCAAGAGAGGAAAGTTGTCTGAAAGAAATTATTATTGGCCCCACTAGGAACAGGATGAGGTATCTCATCATAACAGACGTCGTAACAGAGCAGCAGTTGCCACTTCTCTCAGCCTTGAGATCACACTCAACTTCTGTGATTCCCTCCTTCCCACTGTTGGATCAGGAATCACTGTAGTAAATATCCTCCAGAAAAGCATCTTTGCAAGGTGATTTCTCTCATCCAAGATGGAAAACTACAGACATTTTCCACCCTTTGAAATCCAGGTAGGACTTGTTTCTCCCTTGAATTTCAACAATATAAGAAATCTCCTAAAGGAATAGGAATTAGTCTTCAAGTGTGTCAACTGACCACTGTAAGCTGAGGAGACCTACAGAGGACATGAACTTTCAGGAAAGTATTAACTCCTGTAATATGATGTAGGTAGGGGATACAGTTTCACTCAACCTGTGCTGCACAAAGACCTGACCTTTTTATCTTTGGTGTAGAGGATTTAGCTCTCAATGGAGGTAAGCTTAACTGAGGTCTTTTATTAATTCAAAACTCGTTCCTTCACATGGCTTCTTTCTAGCAAAGAAATAAAAAGTTCAGTAGGGAAAAGTAAAGTACAAAGTTAAAGTCTGGTTGCTGAAGGCACTAAAAAATCAAGGTGTCATGGCTGTGGATGTCAGAAATTCTCCCAGCAGCTGAAAGGAAAGGTCAAGAACTGATCACTGATAATTTTTAGTGGCCTTTGGCCTCTTCCTGAAATCTCTGCTTACTTAAAAGAGTAGTATAGGGCTTGCCAAGGAAAACAGAAATGCAGAGAGTCACAGTTGAGTAGAGTTGGCAGCGTGTGTCCCTAGAAACAAATATTTTAATGAACACTTCAATGCCATTCCTATACTCAAAGCTCTATAAAAGGCACAGCTAACTGTGTGTCACAAATGCGATAATAAAATGCAGCCAAATCGAAACAGAGTCAAATATTACCTCTGTAAACAGTAAAACAAATAGAATATTTTTAGTCCTTTTTCTGAACCACAAAACAGACTGGAGATTCAATTGGTTAAAAGCACTAATTATCCTGACTCAAGGAATCCAAGGATGCCTCAGAAAATGTACATTGCAAAAAAGACAGCCTGCACATATGCATTCTGGCAAGGTCTCAGGTTTTTGGCTGACTTGACTGGAGGACCCAGCATAATTAGAATCCCTGAATAAAGTTAGGTGGTGTCAGCAGTAATATCTCATTCTTCAGACAGATAAAGAACTAGATTGTACTGTAAGGGTAAAGCAGAAGCAAATGAGGACACTGAGAAATATGATTGTGGGGCAACCGGAAATTATTTAAACTCCAGGAAGTAAACCCTGTGTTTTCAGCTATCTTGGATTCAAAAAGGATTTATAGATAAAGTAAGGAAGCTTGCCTGCTGCAGGCCTCTGGGATAGCAGAGTGCAAGTGCACTGCCACTCTAGCGCAGAAAGGACATAACCATTGTGCAGAGGCACAAAACCTTCAATTCCTTTCAGACACATTTAGCTATTATCCATACTGAAGTACTAACCTTTCTCACCTTTGTGCTTCCTTGCAAAGCATGGCAGGAGGCCAGTGAAAGGATGTCTTTAATGATACCAGAGTCTATTTCAAAACTCAAAGACTTTAGAGACTACAGCAGTCATAACTAGTTCCACACACACAACGTGTCCCAGAGGAGCTTGAAAAGTGGGGACAATAAAGGAGGAATGCAACACAAACAGTGCTCAGGAAATGCCACAGTAAAAAGATGGGAGCTTGAAGAGATAAAAATTTCCCCTCAGAGCAACAGACGACCTGCTTACCCTCAGCACAGTATTCAGAGTGCAGTATACAGCCAGAGCACATTTCATAACTCCTCAAAATAACTACAATGAATCACATTGAGCTTTTATATCTATGCCTGTACTCAGGCTGTCTGTCAGCTCTCTTTTACATCCCTGCTGTGTGCCAAATACAACATCCTAGAAACAATACTGC
The DNA here is from genome assembly GCA_035590275.1 of Ibycter americanus. Lineage (NCBI taxonomy): Eukaryota > Metazoa > Chordata > Aves > Falconiformes > Falconidae > Ibycter > Ibycter americanus. The sequence continues at coordinate 10,056,480 of JAVJGI010000062.1, forward strand.
CTGCTTCACCTGGTGCTACGTAGAGAGACTATGAGGTCCCTTGTACTTGCAGCGTAGTAACCCACTAACTGGAATCGCAATGATAGGTGCAGGTCACACCCAGATTTTCCTTTCTCTGTACCTTCTCAGAATAAAATTAGCATCATTCTCCAAAATACCTGTTATAATAGACACTGGAGTGGACTATTACAGCGTAAGCTACCCTCAGCTCCTTTTCCTCATTCATCCCTAGCAGAGTTCACGGTGCCCCAAGAAAGCAGGATGCTGCATTTTGCAGCTGGAGTTCACAGCGAGGGGACCAGATCTGCAGTGAACAGCTCTCCCTGAATCAGAAAATGTCCCTTTACAACATGCCAGCAGGAAGATTATCTCACAATGCTCCTTTCTGAAGTGTTTAAGGTTATCAGCCTGCTCTGTAATACCTGAGTGATGTCCTGGCTTTTTTCTGTAACTGTTACAAGGTGTTATTCATCACTAAAGGTTAGTAGCTGGAGTTTAACATCACCCATAAGGAAACAAAACCCAGATATGCAAACAATCCGTCTCACATTTCTAAAAAAGGGAAGTCTCTGGCTTTGGTCCTTGCTCTCTTAAAGAGGTTGCTTATAATCAGACTTGTTCACAACACAAGCCAAAATTTTCTACAGATGTGAGTGAGTCAACTATACTCTTGTTATCACCTTTTTCAGCAATGGACGAATTCTGATTGTTATAAATCTGGAGCACTGAGGATACGAACCCTCACTGCTGACATTTTCTGAGAAGGTTCAATGCCACGGCATAGTCTTTGTCTTCCTGATAGTACCCACAGTGTTACGCTGCATCATATGCAAGTCAAGCACTTGACACAAAGCTCCTCCAGAGGTTCTGTGTGTGGGATGCCATACTAATTCCAGAGAGAGCCAAGGAACACAGATATTTTCTCCTCCAGTGCCATGTCAGTTGATCTATATGAACCAAAGACTGTGGGGAAGAAGGGTAGTGAAAAAATGGTACCAGGGAGTTTGTGATTTCTAGTGACAGTACTGTGATGCTTAATTGCACCTCCTGATAATTTCCAGAGGCTGCAAGCTCTGAAAACACACACACAAGCACAGGGTAAAATCTCGCAAGTTTAATAGATTATTAAAGGAGGTTTGCTATAGGGTTTATTCACAAGGTCTCATCTCTGTATCTGAAGACACCGTGTGAAAAAGTGGAGTTGTCACAAAGGAAATATTAACTCCTTCATACTCATGGTGATCACCTAGGTCTTGAGAAGGAACCCACCTGCACTGCTCCCAGCTGCTTGCCCTTGCCACCAACACTGGCCCACCCCACTATGTCCCCCTCCTGTCCTGTTTTCCCTACTGGGTCTCAGATCCTCTCCCTTCTCCCAAAACCTAAACACGTGGCTGAGCAAAAAGCATGAGTCACCAGCTACCAATGGGTGGCCACCTGTGCTTCTCCTCAACTGCCTTCTCAGTTGTCCAGTGCCTAACATGGATGCAAAGACCTGGATTTGGCCTTTTTTCCCAAACAGCATAGCTTCTGCTTGTCCTGCCTGTAGATAAGGCACGCTCTTTCAGCGTTACTGAACTCACAGCTGAGCAGCAGTACTCCTTCAAGGCAGCACAACTTTCGAATGTAATGCAGGTGTCTTATTAACTGAGGTTCTCTGTAAAGATGCCCGAAGTTTGTTGCTGAGCCAGCACAGGATTTAATACACAGAGATGTAATCTCATGTACCCACAGGCTGACTGGCTTCCTTCCCATAGCTATGGGGTGCCACCATCCTGGGACTGCCCCATGCCCCTCCTCGCTGGCCCCAGAGCCAGCAGCCTCTCACGCAGGAGTCCATGTGTGGTTCTCTTTTCTCTCCCTGATCCACCAACCCACCCCCCCACATCAGCCTCCCTTCTCCTGTCACTCTGTAAGGCACAGCAGCCACCCACTGGCCCAGTCCCCAAAACCTGCTACTGAGTTTGGGCTTGAGCAGTGATGGGGAGATCACAGAACAAGTGACCACTCCCCATCCCTGCGTTCCTTTGATGCCCACTGACACCCCCCACACACACTTGCATTCCCTGTGCCTACCCCTTGTTCTCTTTCTCTCCAACACTAATTCAAAACAGAACCATAAGACACTGTACCCCATCTCACCCTTTTTCCTTCCCATTTCAAAGGAAAAGCCTCAAGGAGCTATTCTGGAGTTTAAAATTATTTATGAATAAAATGGAAGAGTTTGCCTGCTGCAGGCTCCTGGCAGATCAGGATGTATGATCCACGTGTAGACTTCTCAGGAGTGGATTAAACCATCTCTCATACTGGATTCTGCTCTTGAGCTGTCATTTGACCACGACAAGTATCTTGTTTACATGACTTTCTTTGTTCAATGGCTTTTCAGTTTTCTCAAATCTCCTCTCTTCTGTTTCAAGCAAGAGGAGTTCAAGAACCTAAGCCTGAATTTGCCATAAAAACTATATTTATCAAGGTTTGTTCTCCAGCTGTTCTCACAATTCTCAGCTGCTGTCTGTATCTTTCTTTGATAGGTGATGTGCAGAAACACAGTAGGAGACACAACTGAAAATCTAAATAAACAGAATGGGGTGTAAGGGAGGGCGGGGAATGCCAAAACTCAGTAAAGGATGTACTGCTGACACTTCTGCAGCTGGAGAACTAAGACAACAGGATAGGCAGAGGATGATTGTGGGATAAAACTAGTGTTAACCCTGATCTATCTGCTCTCAACCCTGCACCTGCATACTACGTCCTCAGTTATCAAGGCTCAAAAAGAAAGTCTGAGGTTGCAGTTCTTAAGCCTGTTCGTGTAAATAAAATTGATTTTGGATCAACATCTCATTTATAAAAACACTGTCCACTGTTCTCACAGTTCCGTTTCCAGCATCAGCTGTTCAGGTCCCTTGTGACTCTCAACAGAAACCTCTATCAGGTTTGGTTTTGGCAATTCTGAAGACCGGTAGGTCCATTAAGACCTTAAATATTGACACAGAGCTGAGCAAATGCTGAGTCCATGAGGAATGACAGTTCTTGTACTGGAGCATATGAAAAGCACTGGATTGACAGGGAACAAGCACCTTACAGAGAACAATTTTATTTCTATTCAAATATTTTGGTTTTGATATTAGAAAATCTCCTGTCACACAGTGTTTTAATTTACAAAAAATTACCAAATGAGGAAATGATGAATTGACTGAAGGCATTTTTTACAGCTTGCTGTACAGATTTTAACAGGGGAAGGCATCTTAGCTGTTTACTCTGATATTGCTTCTTCTGATAATACTGGAAACGTATTCCTACTAATAAAGGCAACTGATCACATCATGGTCAGAGTGTGGGTACTAACAAAAACAACTAGAAATTCCAGTCTTGTATAAGAACTGTGACTTCACTTTTGATTCATATAACTGAATTACAAATATCTTAAAAGAAGCGTGATGAATATCAGATCTTGCTTTTTTCTCAAAATCCTGAAGTAATTCTTTCCCATAACCACACAGACTGCTTTAAATGTGAAAAAAGGAATAAAATGTTTGTTTTAATCAAAGCCCCACAAGTGGTATTAGAAACCATAAGTACTCCAGAAGAGGCTGTGGCTGACTAATACAATTTATAGTTCAGACAATGTTGCTTCATTCCATATTCCTGCTGCTTCAGGATTTTTCATCCATGGCAATGCAATGGATGGTGCTTTCTGGGGACTGCATCATTAGCTGGTGTTCCTGCAGCTGTTCTAAGACAACGAGTCTCATAAATGAATTTCACAAAAATAACAAACTTCTGCTAACCTGCTGCTGAATACTCATAAAATATTATACAAAAACTGTCATTCCATTTAAAAGGAGACACTCTTCAAAACTTGCTAAAAAGTTATGCCCTTATTTCAGGTGAAAAAGTATGCAAACCACAAAGAATGTAAACTGTATGTATCTGTAAGCATATACAAAATATTTGTTGCTTCAGGATTTGAATAATATATATATATACACACACACAAAAAAAATGCATGAATATATATATAAATTAAATTTAAAATATAAATATATGTATAAATATATATGTAATTTGTATTTTATATATGCATACATGTAAAATTTAAGTCTTGAAACAATAGGAATTTATTTTGTTTTTCACTTTCAAATGCTGTTTCATTATTAAATTTAACTAAAATTAATCTGAAGAACCCATTCTTCCCAATACAAAAAGCTGCCATTTCAGCTAAAATCTTGACAATTTTTCATAGCAAAATGGAAACTAAAACCAGAATTCATCCTCTCCCCAACCTCATCTTAGTTACGAGACTCAAGAAAAGCTTTGTTTGCCATGCTGAGCATTCAGCTTTTCTTAGGATACACTCTCACAATCCACCTGATAACTCAGCTGATGAATTCTAACTTAATTAGTCAAAGTGACTTGATTGCTTGCAAGCAAGCATATACTACATCATATTTATAAAGTAGGGTGTTCAGTGATATGGCCAGTTCAGAAGCTCTTTTTTGAAACTGTCCTAATCTGAGTTATCTTCATTTAATACGGTATGGCAAAACTGCACAGGCTTTCCAAAATAAGTCCTGTATAGTGCTGTGACAGAAAGCAAAATGGTAGATTAACTCACCTCTTTTGATATCCACAAGAACTGACTAAACTCTGATTTTGGGCAATATACAACCTCAAATAATATTCACCCTCAGCTGCACAATATGTTTTATCACTGCTCACACAACATTTGCGTTTTCCATGCCCTCATTACATCAGTGGGTTGTTGTCATCTTCTGACTAGTGCAGCCAGTGCTGCTGCTTTGTCATGTTCAATTAATAACACCTTGTGCTGTAAAAGAGGCTCCTTCTTTGGAAGTGTGTAAGCTTACAGTTAATGCTATTACATTTCATCTGACTTGCTTCATTTCATTCTTCAAACTCATTCGATGTTTCTTGCATAAAACCCCAGGCTTCTCAGAGCAGACAGAATTTCCCAACTACACATCATCATCAAATGTAATTAACACAGTTTTCTGTGTAGAGATCATGGAAGGAAGGAGGGAAGGAAGGGAGGGAGGTAGGTAAGCTCAAGAAAAAGATATACATTATCTTTTCCTTTTTTTAATGCACTGGAGTGCATAGGATAAGATGAGTGGAAAAGATGAGGAAAGAAAGGTATTTTGACATATTATTGGTTTGCATATGTCCCTATTAAAACAAAGAAACCCTCATGTTAACTGTGGTAGGGTGTTCTGAGCTCACAGCAGATCTTTAAAAAAAGTGGAAACAAACACACTGTAGAATAATGTATCTACTATATTCTATCTCTGTTCAAATATACACACAATTGTAAAACAAAAGGCCACTGCCAGTCACAACAAATAGCTTGTGTGTTTCTGTAAAAGTTGTGGTTCTCAGAAACAAGAAAGCAACTAAGGAAAATGGAAAAAAAAATTGCTTTGCATAGGGCATAAAATAGGAACTAAAAAAAAAAAAAGAGAGACAGTGAAGAGGAAGAAAAGGTGTTCTTCCACACTGAGAATAAAACAGGTCTGAATGCAAGCGAAACTAATTTTTCAGTAGAAATGCTGGATATAACTATGCCAAAATATTTTGTACAAACTGTGCTGAATTTCAGTATAAGAGATCAGTTTTAAATATTAAATTTTCTGAAAGGTATTTTCTTATCCAAGGGAAAGGTCACAATTTACAACCTCTCCAGAAATCAGTAAGAATCATGTAACTTTCCATGCATACTAAGCCATGGTCAGAGCACTGGCATGAATTCCTATCCAGTCAGCAATGGCTATAAACCAAAACTGCTAACATATGGATATAAGCACTAAAATGTCAATAAAACATAGGTTTAATAAGGCTAGTAGTGAACATTTCATCATTTGCAATGAATCATTCACAATTTTGCTTGAAGAGACAGTTCTGTACACATCTTCATATGGGAAAATTTACAATAGAGAAAAAAGTATTAGAAAAGAGTTTTTGCAGAAATTTCAGGTTTTTTTTTTTTTGGGGGATGGTGGGGGGAGTTGGGCGCGCCT
>JAVJGI010000062.1:10062614-10133980 GCA_035590275.1 Ibycter americanus
TTTTTTGTTGGTTTTTTTTTGGGGGGGTGGGGGGGGGGTGGTGGTGCCTATATTGGACAGTTGGTTTTGGTCATAAAAGGAAGACTATCTTAATTTTCCTACATATCATTCTCCTTCTGTTGGCATAATGTATTTATCTTAAAAGATTTTAAAAAAAGGTCTGTCACATATGCTCATTATCTAGTACTTCAAACCTGAGATGATCCCTAAAAAACCTTTCATTTCAAAACATTTAAATTTCCTTTGAAAGAGATGCTTCAGAATTTTCACCTTCACAGGACAGCTCAAACTTCTCCCTGAGGTAAGGTTTTTTCCTAGAAATTTTTTAATTTCTAGGATGAGAAATCTGTTTATAGTTTCCTCCATCTCCACCAAGACAGAGAACCCTTGCGTGGATCTATGCACTTCCTACTTATTTCTTACAGCATTGGTTATAAGATGCATTTAGTTTCTGAAAGTTCTTTTTTATTGCTGAAGCTGGAACCACCAGTCTCCAGGTTTTTTACATCTCTGGGGAGCTAGCCAAGGGTTTTTAAACCTTGGTGGGCCACTGTGCTTTTATAACCTCTGGATTAGACTACTCGAAGAGATGCAACTTGACACTCTAACCTCCCAGAAGCCACAGCAACTGTTTGGTGGTGCGCTTGATGAAATGGCTTTTGTCATGTGCAACTGTGTTTTGACACAGCAGAACTTTAATCTGCTTTTAAATGCAGTTTAAAGGCTGTTGGCCCCCCTTTAGAAAATCTCATGTGATTAGTTATCTCAAAAAATTGCTCTCTGTGTTCTCTAACATGACAGCAGAGATCAACTGAAGCACTTTCATGCATGATCTACAGCTCATCACCTAGCCTGTGGACACCAGAGATGACCAGAGACTAATTCCCTTTGAAATTAAAGTGAGTTAGAAGTGTAAAGGGAAACATCCCTCAGAAGCTGAAGGTAAGCCATTTCAGAGAAGCGTATTAAACATGTCCTGCTACACTTACCAAGAAAACAAGCTTGTGGGCTTATAGTGGACAGGGCACAAGCCATCAGCTGGTAAAATCCCTGTGCTCAATTAATCACAACACTCATTGTTTACAGTCCATGTGGACAATAAGAAGAGGTTTCTTACTGAGACAGGCACAGTGATGGGGTTGCTCTGAAAATGACTAAAAAGGACATCAGGCTCCAACAGTCTTTCAATATTGTTCACTAAGAATACATGCAAAGTATCTCTATAACAGAAGCACTAGAACACAGTCTCCAAGATTTCCCCAAGACCAAAACAATATTGTTTTCTTTTTAAAATAAAAGGAAATACAGTTCTGAAAACATGGTCCACTTGCTGTTATGTGCAGGTGACGTTTATGGCATGTGGATAAACTATATGTAGATGTCTAAGGTGGGTCCAGGTTAGCAAGAGGTATTGTCTTGAACTCAGCTTAAACTCAACGCCCAGTGAATGCAATTATTCTGCTTCCAGGTCTGTCTTAGGTCCAGCAAGGATGTTGCCCGTGAGAGGCTAAATATAAGCTAAAAGGACAGTGTTACTTCAGTTTTTTCCTTTAGCTGGGCTATTTGAACTACCCATTTTCCTGGTGATGAAAGTTAAGTGTAGGAAACCTAGTAATCTCCACTAGAGTACAATGGGATTTTCAAATGACACTACTGCTGTCCACAGTAGAGCCACACTATTCCTTAAAAATTATTTAAAAAATAGTACAACACAGCTACCCTAAGGCTTTACAAATTAATTCAGAAGCTCTTTCACAAAGCAGCAGTGCATTAAACCATGCTGGAGTTGGCTGTGAGCAAGAAAAAAGCTATCAAGCTATAGTCATAGTACCCATCCTTTATTTAAAATCCTGTTTACAATCTAAGTCACCTGGAACAATGGATAATATCAGAGAACAGTGCATGAGAAATGCATTTTTTTTCATCAGCTGCTCTTTTTTATCTCAAAAAAATGCTTACATGCTGCTCAGAAAGCATATGCTATTAGCTTCAAGAGAGTTACAGGTTTTTTGGCCTAGTTGTGCACTTTTCAAAATAATTTCTGCAATTTATCCAGCATGACATGCTTTTTTAAATAGGTAGCTGATTAGAGGTTGTTTTTTGAAGTAATTAGACAATTTGCTCAACATTTGGAACCAGATTTAGATGAGTACTTTTTAAATTTCTTTGATTAAGGCACAACACAAGCAGAATTCGATAGAAGTTGTTGCTGCTTCAGGTGGCAAACGTGGGTAATTGACATGACTCTGGAATTGCCCATCCTGTTACTTAGCTCTAGATGCATTTATGGTTTTAAAGTACCAAATATCAGCAGTGTTTGCCCCTCACAGCTAGCAATTGTTACGTTTCATTGCAGCCACACATGTCCTCTGCTTTGTCAGGACCAGCGGATTTACAGAGAATTAAGTGTTGACAGGAACAATTTCTCAGTACCAGGATTAGTTCTGCAAATTTCTATGAATCCACTGACAATGAGCAACACACTCAATATAAAAAGTTCTCAGATCAGGTGTTAAGGTTTACCCAAATTTTGTTCCTTGAGTTGGCATATCTTTTCATAGTTTTTCTGAGCATATTGTGTTTTATTATCTAGTTGTGGATGGTTATTAAGATTAGCAAAACTGCTAAGTGATGCTTAATTTCAAGGCCATAAAATTTTAGTGGTCCCTCCTGTATAGCTCCGGCGACTCTAATTCATGAAAAGAAGTTTAACTTCTCTTCCAGAAATAAAACACAGTAGTGAAAATCCTATTGGCTTATGTCTCTGGACTGTCAGGTAAAGCTTATATACCTTACGGGACTTATCAAATGTCAGGTTTCTGAGAAATAAAGCTGACAATTAAGTGAGTTTGAAAATTAAATGACTGAAAAATCCAGAGTCATGGTCAATATACTGATTACAATCAAACAACTGGAAGTTTTTTGTTCTGCTAATACGAGAATATTCATATCAGAGCTGGGGGGTAGGGTAGACTATAACAAGTATATATTTTATGCTAATTGGAGGATGAAGAGTTCATCTCTCCATCTGTTGAGAACTTGTACAGCACGCAACCTGGAACCTGCCCTAGCACAAGGTCAGCAAAGTCAGATGAGCAGTTTAGCAAGAGCCTGGATTCAAAGTCCGTGCTTCTGCATCACATTGAACCTCACCCTTACAAAGCCATTTGTGAGTGCGCAGATTCCATCTCTGCTAAGATCCCAGTCTAAGTATAAAGAAGGATTAGGAATGGTGTATTTATGAACTCACAGGCACACAGGTTTTGTAATCTTCAATAATAGCATTAGTGCACAGGTATGTAAGGCAGAGTAGTAATGTCCCACAGAATGATTTGGGTTGGTTAAAGATCATCTAGTCCAACTCATTTGCAACAAGTACAGCTGGCATTCTCTGACACTTCCTTGTCCAACCCTGCTTCTCATTCCTTCTAATTTTTCCAAATTTGAACCAACTATATCAGGTGTCTGCTCCAAGCAGGACTCAATAAAGGTTTAAATAGCCTTGGAGCTCAGGGAAGAAACATCTTCCACACCATGAAAAGAAGGATTGCTTTTTGAATTGAGAGATAATAGTTTACCCTTCTGAAAAAAAAAAAAAGGCCAGTTAGTGTTTGAACACTAAAACATCGCTCTCAGCGTGGGTTTTGCTTCATCTCCTCCATCAAAAACCTAGTGCTTCAGAGACCTTAATTATTGAGTTTGACAGCATTCCCAATCACCTGATCTTATCTTTGCTTTACCCCCTAGGAGCTAAGGCCCAAAGAAGTAAAAGTCAAAACTATCAAAAGCATTCACTGTTGCAGGGCAGCTAATTTAACAGCACTAGCCCATCATCCTCCTGAACACTTAGCATTTCATAGGACTTTGTAAGTTGAAAGCACAACTTTAAGTGATTTCAACCACAGCTGTGTGCTCAAGGCTTCCACAGATCTGCTCCTGGGAATCTCTTGCTGAGCACACAGAAATATAAAACTAACTCACAGTTAGTGGCCAACTGTGAAAGAGCTGAGATTTTGCTCTTGTCTCTGTTTAAATTTGCTTTGCTTTTAAAAAGAACCAGAGCATCATGCACTGATTCATTTTTAAAGCACAGTTAAAACTTGTATGCTAACTACTAGTGGAAGGAAGGACTGGGGGAGGCCAAAAAGTATTAGTGAGGTTTGTATTTGCTTGTCTATTTGTTTTAGAGGGACAAAGAGCTCTGTGCAAAAGCAAAGGGCTGAAACGTGTCAGCAGAGTTTTGGCAGTGAGGTAAAGAAAAAGATATTAAAAGGAGGGAGTGTGGGGGAAGTTTGAGAGAGCTGTGGCATTTGTTTCACTCTTTAACATCTCTCACGAACCTTCAATGTCCCGTTCCAGCTGATCTGAGTTTTGATGATCCCCTGTCCCCACAGACTCTGACCTACCGGCTTGCATCCCTCAGGCTACTTCTGCAGCAGAAAGTACAGAACCCATAACAGAGGGCCAGGACAGACCCTCCCATGGGATGTGAAATGGGATGTGGGAAGAAATGGCAAATGCCACTGATGAAGTAATCTCCACTCTCTCAGGAACACACATCACTGCTTTATGCTCCCTCAGTAGCAGCAGCATCAAGCCTGGCTCTGTATGAGGCTGTGCAGGCAAGAGGCAGAGCCTGGCCGTGCAGCAGGAAGCGCTGCTCGGACAGCTGGGCTCAGCTTCCTTGGAAAAGAGACAGAAATCATATCAGCAACACAGCTAAAGATCCTTCATAGGGTCCCACTATAGCCTTTCCGAGGGACATTTCATTGCAATTTTTCCACTGTAGGTAACCACGTACTTTGCTTGTGCCCAGTACTGACCTTGTCTCCAAATGCATATCCAGAAGGGAGGGCAGGTGGGTGGAAGAGTAGAAAAGATTTAAGTTGTGCAGAAAACATCCTTTCAGGCACTTCCTCATTCCCAGCCACCTGATTTCATAGCTAAACATACTTTTTAAATGTAAATGATTTTTGCATGCATAGACACCAAACACATCTAGCAAATACCAGAAATCTCAAAAAGCCTTGAAAAATGCGATATCCCAAAGCTTGGAAAAAATTAAACTGGCAGTCAATCTGCTCTGCAGGATCTCGCCATGCATCTCTGACTAAAATTCACCAGAATCTGTAATACCCTTCACTCTGGATTCAAACCAATAACACTTGCATACTAAAGGCTCTCATTAAAGTTAACAGATGCCTTGATCATGTAAAGTGCACAGGAAAGGAGCATCACAAAAGAAGGATTACTCTCTCTTTTCTTGTGTACTTTGTAGTGAAGGTAACACCATATGTCACAAATACTCAATAACCCTGACAGGTAATACCCTCTGCCTGCAAAGAAACTTGCAAGAAGACACTTTAGAAGCCCCAGATGAATTTACATCTATTAATTCAGCTATGTTTTCACTTTTGTGTTTTGACGAAAACAGGACTGTCCAAAACAGGAACAGACTGTCAAGGAGATGGTACTGCATGAGTCCACATTCCCAATTCCTTCATCAGATTTCTACTGTTACTATACCTGCAATTATTAGCTCTTTCTATAGAGTTATATATTGTGTTGTGTATTGCTAATTTCATATGCAGCAGAGCTTGGTAGCTTTGTGGATACTGTACTCTGTCGGAAGACATTTGGGACCAGAAGATGCTGTGGAGCTCAAGCTTGTTAAACTGACATGAATGAGAGCTGCTTGCAAAGATGAGAGACAGAGGGTGACCTCAATGAATACAGAATAAAAAAAAACAACTTTAAAAGGTTTGCCTATAAGAAACTGCATCGTTAACTGACTGTGTAACTTGAAATTGTCTATGGGGACATATGTATGCATATATGAAAAGAGAAGAATGCTTAATGCATCTAGCCTTGAAACATCAGTATAAGCTCAGGAAATGCTTGAACTTTAATTTTTTATTTATTCCCTTTAAGGAAATTCTACATATTCTAAAAAAGTTGATTTTTCAATAGAACAGAAACTATGTATTATAAAAGTTCTTCCTACCCCTGCCCCATCATTCATCCATGACAAATTATGATAATAAGTTTATGGGGAAAATGTTCTCAGTTCAACAACCAACCTTCTTTTCTCCATTCCAGTTTCAGTGCATGCTCCTACAGCCCAATTTACACATCTTCATATTGGCTATGTTTTTTCTTTATCTGTTTTAGCTCCCCTCTCCTTTTCTCTGAATAGTTTAGAGTAGGTTGCCTAAATATATAGGGTATGATCACACTCCTCTTCATAAAGACTGAATAAAATATCATTTCTAGATGCACAGTTCTACCGATTAGGATCAATTGTTCATTTTCTCCCATCAGGTGCTAGAATAGAATTGTTCCAGTACTTCTTTTACAGGTTGGACAAAGTTACTTTACTAAGAATTGTCATCATTTCATACATCTCAATCCTTACTCCTCCTTCTGATTATCTGCATTTTGCTGTTGCTTACAAGCCCTGGAATCAGAGCCTCATCTCTCTCAGCACTATATAAATGCTTAATACCCTGCTTTTTCTGCCAAACTCAGAATATAATGTAGCTGGATTTTATAACATTAGTATTCATTTTGACCCCTATTTCCAAAACCTTACTTTCAGCCAACTTAGTCAAACATGAACCAGGGCAAAATTTCACCTGCCATTTATAGGCAGTTTAAAAGGACTTTTTAAAATGCTTCAGTAGATTGTCCAAGTTATGGATTCAGTTCATGTCTCCCTTTTCCTCCTCATAAGTGCCATCTGTCACTGAACGCTCTACATAAATTTGTCACTCTGCAAATTAGGGCTCCTTGGGACCTTCTCTGCCATTGCAGCTCTGGGCTGCTGTGGGCTGCAGCAGGCTTTGCCGGAAGAGAAATTGGCATGAAAGTTCAGACAGAAGTAATTTTTTTCCTTGTATCTCCAGTCTAGCCTCAGCCTACCACACCCTCTTTCTTAAACTGGCTTATATGATGATGGCATCTAACTGGAAATGTGAGAGGAGAGAAAAATTGAAAGGAGGAAAGGAAACTTCTGCAAAAAGTTTAGGAAGAAGGAGGAAGGCTGAAAACCAAGATGAAGGTGGAACCAAAAAGGAAATGGCATTTTCACTGAATGTGGGAGGAAGTAGGAGAAGCTGAGCTGATGAGGGGAGGGAGAGAAGATCTCTTAGTATGAATGAGACTGAGCGAAACAGAAATCAGGAGCAGGGAGAGTGTCTATCACAGAACAATAAAACAGATCAAGAAAGTGGAAACCTGTAAATGCCTCGGTGAAAAAATTGGAACTGGAAGTGTGGAGAAGTAAGAACACAAATAGCTTAGCAACAAGACTGGAGAAGGGATGAGACACTGCAGTATGAGAAGACAGGCTGGGGAAAAGGGAAAGACCCGGCACATGAGCCCTTGAGGAGGTAACGGCCACTTTGCAATACAACACAGAGGCTCCTGCACTCACCAGTCCTCTGGCATCATCATCGTCATCATCATCATCTTTGCCATCCAGGGACACAGCATCCTGCCTCCCTTGAGCACAGATCCAGTGATAACAGTTTGTCACATTTCGTTAGATTCGTGAATTCAAGTGGGAAAAGTCTCTGCAGAGGATGAAGTGTCCATCCCTGCTGGTAACCCCATACAAATACCATATGCTCTAGTGAGTTGAATGTTTGGTTATCTTTTAAAAGCCATATATAGCTTATACAAGAGTAAAATATGTGTTTTTAAGGGCCTGCAAAAGTAAATTCTTGTAGATTACAACTCACTAACCATTTATATATACAATGTTTTCATTCAGCCTCCTCCAACGCTGCAACCATATATGACTTTTCTAAAGGCCCCTGCCTCACTCACTGTACTGGAGTAGTAATATTCTGGGAATAGATGAAGGACTTCTGCACTATTATAGTCAACAGAATGAGGATGTCTGCTCAGGGTGCAGCAAACAGAGCAGCTGACATCAAAGGAATACAAGCCCTTTCTGTAAAGGCACAGGCTAAACCTACATGCACACATCTCTCATAAGTTTAATTTATTTACATGTAAAATCCACAGATTTTCTTGGTTTTGTTCCACTTCATGGAAAGGTTGTTTTTCAGGGATTTTAGTCTTCATCCTCTGATTAAGGACTTCACAGCATTTTGGCATGAAAGGCAAGATGTAGGGAAGATCTCTCTACGTTAATGCCACAGTTTGGAAGGCATTCACCAAATATCTAGGTATTCCAGTCTCAATATTAAAGTTTGTTCTCTAAGAACTTTGTTCTTACTGCAATAAGCCTGCTTGCTTACACTTTTCTCTACTACTTTCCCTCATTCTTTTTGATTTCAAAACCTAAAGATCTGACCCAGACCAGAGCTAACTTCAGAGAAGAATGCCCAGAATCAGTCTTTCGTTCTCCACATCCTTTTATCAACATGTGCCAAAGGAATCTGGTCTTTATTTTTTGCCTAATTCTTATTTTGCCTCAATATCCATCATGGCATGGGAAGACTTCCAGCTTTATACAGTCCATTAATGCATGTTGAAAATAAATTTCCAAATCTGTGTGTCTCTAATAGCATCAAGGATTCTGTAAAAAGACTAAAGTGCTTCCTAAAGTACTGGGCCAGACATACTTATGTACTACATGTTTGGGCAGAACAGTGTAGTAGAAATGTCCATCATCCTTTGATCGCTGATTTTTAACAGTATTTAGGAAAGCTTTTGAAAATAAGCAAACAATTCTAAGCTCCAAAACCACGTTGTGATTGATGAGGCAGCTCCTCAAGGTTAGGTCTCTATCAGAACACATGGAATTCCACCTGCAAATAAAGGAACTGAAGAAAGTTGTTGTGAGCAGCACTACTAAACTAAAAGTTTTCAGGTTGTTTAGTACAAACATTTCTCTGGTAGGAATACGTTGCACAAAGAATGATGAGAGAGGCCGTCTAGGTTTTGGTTGGGATAGAATAAATTTTCATCTTAGTAGGTGGTACAACACTGTGTTTTGGATTTAGTATGGGAATAATTTTGATAACACACTGATGTTATAGTTGTTGCTAAGTAGTGCTTACCCTAAATCAAGGAGTTTTGAAGTTTCCCATGCTCTGCCAGGGAGCATGTGCACAAGAAGCTGGGAGGGAGCATAACCAGGCCAGCTGACCTGAACTAGCCAAAGGGATATTCCATACCATAAGACATTATGCTCAGTATATAAAGCTGGGTGAAAGAGAAGGAAGTGAGGGACATTCAGAATGATGGTGTTTGTCTTCCCAAGTAACCATTAGGCCTGATGGAGCCCTGCTTTCCTGGGGATGGCTGAACACCTGCCTGCTGATGGGAAGTGGTGAATGAATTCCTTCTTTTCCTTTGTTTACGTGCGCAGCTTTTGCTTTACCCATTAAACTGTCTTTATCTCAACCCTTGAGTTTTCTCACTTTTCTGATTCTCTCCCCCATCCCACCAGGGAGGAGTGAGCAAGCGGCTGCCTGGTGCTTAGTTGTCAGCCAGGGTTAAACCACAACAGAATGATAAGACAGGATTACATGCTCAACTGTTTTTTTTTGGGGGGGGGGCTATATTTGATGGTTCACCTTAACTATAATTAGAAAAGAAAAGGTGAAAAATACCCAACAAAGCGGGAGACAGAGAGAAAGAGAAAAGGGAAAGGAACAACTTTGACATGTGCAGCTGGGAAAAGATGCAATAGGTGTCTCCATATATAAGCATCCTCTTCTGAGTATATTCTCCAGTGCAGCAGTTCCCCTCACATACGTTTCCAAAAGTAACAACACAGTTTCAAGACCTAGCCAATATGTCTATTGGTTGCTCTTGTGCATTCTACTGGTAGTGCTGATCGGAATATGTTCTTGTATGCATGTCCATATTGGAAAATGCTTACTGACTACCTGTCTATTAATGTTATCTACTAAGCTCTATTCATTCCCTAGCATCAGGCTAGAAACTAAAAGTTATGAGGCTGGGGTGGAAAATCAGGAATGACAATTTACACATCAGTGGCAATTGCTTCCTGCAGAACCCAAGATAACACACTTAATATTTTAAAAGTCTGCCAGCGCAAATCCATGAAAACTTTCATACGCATGGAGAAAAACCACTGCCACAGAAGCCTTGGGCATGAGCTGGAAGGCTATGAAGTAAAAGTCAAACTGCAGTGATGCCACTGAAAGGCTACACAGTTATGAATGGCAGGCCCCTGCCATTACTGTGGTTAAGACACTGCAGCAAGTAGGTATATAATTTTGCATTTCGTTAGTCTTGCCTTTTCCTCTCAGCAGTCTAAACTTCTAACACTAATGTTCTTGCAGAGACTATTAGTTCCAGATAGTACCATAAGTCCCTCAAATCTGTTTCAGGGAGTTTTCTCCAACACCAGAGGCAGTGAATAAAGTTGCAAGAAGTGGTAGAAGCAGAATAGTACCAATGCCAGCAAAAAGTTATTTCTGCAATCATAATTTTCTCCCTTCTGAAGTCATATTTTAAATGTTCTCTTTTTGGCAGCTTGAGTATTAGTATTTTGCTTTGTACTTCACTCATCATTTGGGGGAAAACAGCATAAGGCTGCAGAACTAACAACTTGGTCACACAGAAAGTGAAAGCTGTATAGTATGGTCTAGATAGCAGCAAATGAAGAAATGAAGATTTTGTGTATCAACTGCAGCAAAAATAACTGGGTTTAGGTTTAATGATGTAAACCTGAAGTCCCTCTTTCACCCTGTTACTCTGGCTGAGCATGCAAGGTGGCAAGGAGTTACTCATTGAATTCCAAATAGTTCTTGGAATAGGAAAGGGTGGACTCCTCGTCATGTAGTCATCCTTTCTCTCTTCCTGTTTTCCATCAATCTCATGATACAGTAGTAAAGGGGAAAAAAAAGGACAAAACAAGCTCTGGGAATCAGAAGAATAACTGGTTGGCCTTCATTCACCTCTTCCCAGAAGAAAAAGAAAAAGAGAATTGGAAAACTGTGTGCATAAGTCCATAGAAAAATTAAGAGGGAAAGGGCAGACAGTGCAGATGTATGGAAAAGTATGTTAGGTACATGCACAGAGTCCCCCATCAGAAGAGAAAGTCTAAGCCCGTTCCTAACAAGGAAAGAAAAGGCCAACAGGACCATTATAGGAGAGATTGTCAACATGGCCCGTGCAAGTACCTGTTGACGCTTAGGTAAAATAAGAGATTTTGGAGAGCAGAGATCTACAGGCTGTAACTCCTCAGGACTAAATCTGTAGAGACAGAAATATTAAGACTGGTATAGATGATGTCTGAAAGGAAATGTTTGTGTGTAGAAACACCAGGTTAGAAGAAAAGCTAGTATTAATAACAAGCGACATGACTGATGGCAATAAAACTGGTTCACACTTATCATAGAATCATAGAATGGTTTGAGTTGGAAGGGACCTTAAAGAGCATCTAGTTCCAACCCCCTGCCATGGGCAGGGACACCTTCCACTAGACCAGGTTGCTCAAAGCCCCGTCCAGCCTGGCCTTGAACACTCCCAGGGATGGGGCATCCACAATTTCTCTGGACAACTTGTGCCAGTGCCTCCCCACCCTCACAGTAAAGAATTTTTTCTAATATCTAATCTAAATCTACCCTCTTTCAGTTTAAAGCCATTACACCTTGTCCTATCACTACATGCCCTTGTAAAAAGTCCATCTCCATCTTTCCTGTGGGCCCCCTTTAGGTACTGGAAGGCTGCTATAAAATCTCCCTGAAGCCTTCTGTTCTCCAGGCTGAACAAACCCAACTGTCTCAGCTTTTCTTCACAGGAGAGGTGTTCCGTGTCTCTGATCATCTTCATGGCCATCCTCTGGACTTGCTCCAACAGATCAATGTCCTTATGTTGGGGCCCTGGAGCTGACTGCAGTATTCTAGGTGGGGTCTCAGAAGAGAAGAGTAGAGAGGGAAAATCACTTCCCTCAGCCTGATGGTCATGCTTCTCTAGATGCAGCCCAGGATACGGTTGGCTTTTTGGGTTGCAAATGCACATTGCCAGGTCATGTTGAGCTTCTCAACAAGCAACACCCCCTAGTCTTTCTCCTCAGGATGGCTCTCAATCTGTTCACTGCCCAGCCTGTATTTGAGCTTGGGATTGCCCTGACCCAGGTGCAGGACTTTGCACTTGGCCTTGCTGAACTTCATGAAGTTCTCACAGGCCCAATTCTCATGTCTGTCAAGGTCCCTCTGGATGGCATCCCTTCCCTCCAGCATGTTGACCACATCACACAGCTTAGTGTTGTCAGCAAACTGTCTGAGGGTGTGCTCAATCCCATTGTACATGCTGCCAACAAAGATGTTATAAGGCGCTCATCCCAATACCAGCCCTTGAAGAACGTCACTTATCACTGGTCTCCACTTGGACATTGAGCTGCTGACTGCAACTCTTTCAGTGCAACCATCCAACCAATTCCTTATCCACTGAGTTACATCCATCAAATTCATGTCTCTCCAATTTAGAGACAAGGATGTCATGCAGGACAGTGTTAAATGGTTTGCACAAGTCCAGGTAGATGACATCAGTTGCTCTTTCCTGATCCAACTGTCCTACCCTGGTCGAGTGCTTGTTTGTTCACATCTCTCAGTCACATCCCAAGAGGCTCAGGATGCCAGACCTGGCAATTAACACTAGGAGTAAGGATGTGCAAAGACTACAGTACAGAAAGGTGGGAAGCCAACTACAAGACACACAGAAGGGCACACGGGCAATGGTGTGCACTTCTGCTCCCATCCCCAAATAGACACAAAACTGACACTCGAATCATCAGAACAGGGTCCTACAGAAAAGAAATACTGAGAAAGCACAAGACTGAGAAACACTGGCCCAATTTTGCCTTGCCTTTCATCCCTCCCTTCCCTACTAGAAGTCACAGGGGTGAAGAACATGTAAACAGTCTTTCAGAAGGGGCTAGATGTCTACAGTATAGCAAGTGGTGAAAGACAGGTACTCATAGAAGGCATCCATGACATCAGAAAATAGGCACCAACTTAGGATAGGGTTTACTGTTTCCTAGGTTTCCCTCCTCCTCATAGTTCCTAGATATTTAGCTTTGTATCCTGCTCCTCTCCCCCACCCATCTAAGTTACACTTAGGTAGGCAAGTTTGGCTACAAAGTGTAGCCAAAATATAATTTCCTTAGCATAAGTGAAAGAGAGAAAAGAGACAAAAAGAAAGAAAGTTAAAAAAAGGGGGGGGAATATATAAACTAAATGATACATTATTCTTATACCCTCTTTTTCTTTTACTCCTTTCCGTATAAAGGTACAATGTAGATTTAAAAAAAAAACAAACAAACTTGACCCACAAAGCTAAAAATTTATTCCAGTGAAAGACTATGCTAAAGGATTTTTTGTTTCTTTTTCTATGGTGTCATGAGGAAGAAACTTTTGGCCTTTAAAAGGCCGTTTGTTCCAGGTTTGTTTCAAAAAGCAGTTAAGGGAAAAATCCATATTAAAATGGCCATCATTATTTTCATTTTAAGTAAAACACCTGCATAATTTAATAATTCTACACAGCATAATTGTTTCCACTACAAATGTTTTCGTTCCCTACCTTCCCTGTAAGCATAACAATGCAGTTAGTGATTAAACGCAAAATAAGATCCAGACTTCCAATTTAAAAACAGACATAAGAAAATCAATTGTGAAAACAAAATATTAAGGCAGTGAATTAACTGCTCACTGAGAGTGAGAATGAGCAGGAAATGTATCAAATTAATAATACTTTGGGCCACAGGCTGATGGCAATTCATGGTCAAACTTCTGAAATTCTGAACTTCTCATTCACACAAGTATTCCAGTGAAAATCAGTAGTAATCAGAGTTCCTAAATATTTGTTCAAGGAAACACTAATAGCAAGGCTTGCTGATAGTGTCATATATCCCTAAAAACCATCTTCTAGGCGGATAAACTAGAATTATATAAGCAGGGGATTTTTTCACGTCAGTGGCTGGAAAAAAAAAAAAAAAAAGAAAAGAAAAGAAAAAGAGTTTGTTTAGGAGTTATCCAATGGAACTTTTTTCCTATCTTTCTGTTAGTGAAATTGAAAAAATCTTTTGGGTCACTGTGAATTAGGAAAAAAAGAGAAAACAAAGGATTAAAATGGAAAACTCAGGGGAGATGGTAGTAAAAGTTAATGGTTACTACATCCAGCCAGGCCACCGTATAAAAAAAAAATATTATAACAACCCACAATTCAAGGAGAGCCCCTAGGCTAGTGGAGTACTAAGGCAATAAGTCTATCATAACCTTACTGTCGGCAAAGTTTGTCTCACTGTAAAATACTGCCACATTGTTTCATTCCACATAAATTGCCAACTCACACTCTCTGTCCTGACCAGAAACTTACAAACACTCTGAGCCTCAATAAAATACTGAAATACTTTGTGTTTTATTACACTTAAGCATACCATGCATTGTATGCAGTAAGGAAACCAGGTAGCATTGCTTCAGTGGAAAATATTATAGCAGTCCCAGCTAAAAATAAGGCTCATCTAAGAATTTTGCTGGTCTGGGGTGAGGATGGTACAGGTTTAGAGACTTGGAGCTGGCCTTCCTACATCCTATGTACCTGCCTTTCCTACTAGTCTCTCTGAGAAGAGGAAAAGACACACCACCATCACCAACATATAGTAAAACTGGGTTGATACAGGGGTTCAATGTCTCTAGACTGTTCATGAAATTCCACTGAAGTGATGTTTTTCTTTCATTAAACTGGCAAAAGGAGAGGAAAAGGGACAAACAAAGACAACATGCACTCACCAGGCAATAGATGCTTTGCCTTGGTATGCAGATTCCCTTGTCATCACATCACGTGATAAAATTTTTGGTATACTTTCTAGGCAATGGTCATCTTGTGGCTCTGATGATTTAGGGACCATACTCTTTCTTTTTTCCATAATAGGAAAAACTACTTGTTTCAACACACAGAGGACCTGCTCTAGGGAACTTGCTTGTGTGACACCAGGCTCTTAAATTCATCATGTGCTTTCTGAGAAGAACCTGGAACACTTAGACTGTGGAAATGCATTACAAATGCCTCAAACACTTAATTTAAAAATTATATCTAGATTTCCTTTTTTTCAAAACTGAAATTCACTGCTAAGTTATTTCATCTGGGCAGAAGTTTAATTTAGGGTCGGACTCATCTCCTTCAAAAGTTCCATTCACCTGGCTGCTTTCAACAGGGAGCTGCAAGGAAATGGGGAAGAAAATGAATACAAAATTCAAGCAATTTCTTTCCTAGAAATAGTAATGTCTTTTGGGATACATTTTTAAGTCAATGCAATTTTTGGGCTGCAGCAGAGCTGACAGCATAGCGGTGGCTGCACAAACATTTCTACCACCCCAAAGGTCATTTACAAACTGCAGTAACTCTAAAATGCCACCTAAACGATGATGGATGCAAATGTTCCTACATTTCACTTTGGTATCCAGATTCCGAACTCTGTAAATTGCAACCTGGCTATAAAATGAAGGAAATTCTACGTCACAATGAGCATAAATGAGTTTTTGCCAAAAATGCAATTACTATATCTTGCCTGCACTAATTGCTGATGTGGGCTAAAGAACCGCTACAAGCTGAGATTGTGTGCCTTTTGTTTCTTAACACAGGAAAGCCCAGAGGGAAGGGGAGATATTGTTCTAGTTTGGTTTAGAAAACAAAAATGTCTGTAAGAATAGAACAGAACATTTGTATACATCCTGTGAGTTGCCCCTGTGTGTGGGAAAATGATGTGTTTAGAGGTTGTGTACTAAGAAAACAACTACCTGTTTTCAGCTAACAGTTACCTGATCAATGGACCGAGGCCCAAATTTGAAAATAGGTTTTGTAATGCATATATGCAAACTCACAGAAAATTCCCATAGCTAAATAAATCACAAAAATCATACTCCCTCCTTTCAGTCAAACCCCCTATAGAATAGAGCGGGAATTAAATAAATGGAGTTCTGCAGAAGCGGTATGGTTTTCTCAAGAAATCACAGGAGAATCTACAGCATTTAAAGATAATTCCAGGTGTCTGGAATGCATAAATTTACCCAGAAGCTCTCAGCTCATTGTACCTTTAGAAGAAAGTCTCTCACTGACTTCAGTTTTAGTTACTTTATCTTAATGTGAAACAACCCATGTTCAACACCAATAAATTAGTGTTTTCTCAGGTTACAATGATTATAAATCCATTCTATTGTGTAGGCAAGGAATGAGTACAATTAGCTGAGTCCCAAGGGGCCTCAGAACTAGTGTATAAATCTCTGCACATTCTTAAACTGACAGTACTTTGGCAATCACTGCTGCAAGGGCTCTACAGAAAGCCAGAGCTTGCAGATCACTGTACTGCAGGAGCACTGAGAGGAAGCTGAGCCCGTTTGCTTTGTCTGAACTGGATTACCCATAAACTATGCACAGAAACATAGCCCACATCCATTGCTACAATATGATTGCATAAAGAAATTGATTTGAAGGAGTGTTATTCTGTCAAGGAAAAGGAAATGAGGAGGACTGCAAGGCTAAGTTGCATTTCTCCAGAACATTTTTCTCTGCAAGTACTTTGTCGCAAATGTCTTCATACACAGTAAAATACTGTTTTCCAGTTATGCTTCAGCTTCAGGACACTGCCCATTCCATTACTACAGATACCAGACTCCATTCTGTGCCTTGCAGACAGCTGTCAACCAAGAACTGCTGAGACAAGTTCTGGAAGAGGAGTTGAGACTCATAGATGTGACCTCAAGCAAACTAGGAAAAATAACAATGTTAAGGCTTTTTGCAGTAAAGTATTATGCTGCCATCTCTTACAGCGTCCTAATCAAATCATGTCCTCTCAATCAATTTCCACAATATCTGAGACAATTTAACTAAGCAATACCGGTAACTTGAATGACAACACAGGACTACCGTTTAGGTTCACAACTCATGCAAATACTTTTCCCCTATTTTTTGGTTTTTTGGTATTAGTCTCCAAATCTGACCTAGATCCAAAATCAAGGAAAATCAGGGAGCTAAGGAGGTTAACTCATCCCATATCTGAGGCTCCCTGCTTTTTTGCATTTTTCATGTTTGTTATTTCATGGACGGTTTAAGACTCCAGTTTACTGAAACCAGGAACAATAAAGGTTTGGAACTATTAGATAGATACAGAAAATCACTTTAATTATTGCAGCTCTTCTACAAAACATTAAAAAGGTAACTGCAGTAACAATAGAACAGGCAGCAGAGTCATATGCCTATACACATCTTTAAAAATGAAGGAACTGAAACTTAAATCAAAGACTGCTTTATGCATGGGCCAAGTTATCCCCAGTGGAAAGCTTTTGTACAGAACAACCACTGAAATGATCAGTCCTCAGAGGTGTCAAGTTATACTAGGGAATAAATGTTTGCAGATTCAGGATCTAAAACATCTGTCCCTGAAGTAATTCGAGGAACATTAATCACACTAGTTTTTTTCAGATTTCATTTGCACTTAAAGAGATATCTTAAAAGTATTCAACCAACAACAAGCCAGTTCTTCTGAAATGTGATGTTTGAATCAAACTGCACTATCACTAAAGCAAATCCTAAAGAGGCAGAAGAGTAGATTATTATAGAATTTATGTTTCCCCCTGCAACTCCTTCTCCTTTACAACAAATTATCTGGATAAATTATTTGGTAATAAAAAAATACTAGAAACATCTGCTTCCATGTCATCATATTAACCTTCTCATGAAAGATCCCCTAAATTTGTAAAACAACACAGCAAGAATTATCTATTGAAGAACCTGAATCACTTGTCTGGATCACATTAAGAGGAACATTACCGGCAGGCTGAGGGAGTTGATCCTTCCCCTCTACTCAGCACTGGTGAGATGCATTTGGAGTGCTGTGTCCAGTTCTGGGGTCCCCAGTAGAAAAGAGATATGGACAGACTGGAGACAGCCCAGGAAAGGGCTTGGAGAGCTGGGACTATTCAGCCTGGAGAAGAGTAGGCTCAGAGGAGTCTTACCAATTTATGTAAATATATGAAGGGAGGGTATATAGAAGACAAAGACAGACTTTTCTCAATGATGCCTAGTGACAGCACCATAGGCAATGGGCACAAACTAAGACATAGGTGGTCTTGTCCAAACATCACTTTTTTACTGTGAGGGTAACTGATCACTGGCCTAGGTTGCCCAAAGAAGTTGTGGAGTCTCCATCATTGGTGCTATTCAAAAGCTGTCTGAACACTGTACTGGGCAACCTGCTCCAGGCATCCCTGCTTGAGCAGAGGCTTGGACAAAATGACCACCAGACGTCCCTTCCAACCTCAGCCATTCTGCAGTTCTGTAAGTTTCCTGCTTAAGGGAATGTTCTTCACTATGACACCTAATATTTAGTCCTGGTTTCAGCAATACAGCTCATCAGCCTAGACTAAAACTCCATTTCCTACTTGCATGGGCACTACTTGCTATCATCACAGTTGAGGCTGAACAGCATTTAAACAGGAATGCAAAATTTAGGGGCTAGGAAATTAAGCAAACAACACATTTTCTCTGAGTTTCATGGACACACAGCAGTCTTATAATCTCCTTTCTTCACCTGCTGCTAAGTATTTTAACTAAAGCATATTGAAAAAAACCCTGTGTAAAACAGTATGGGAGGCAGTGGTTGGAACTGCACGTACCTGCCTCCCAGGGTAATGTCCTATGTGACAGGATCAGGTTATTCCTTGTTGACTTTACCTCCTGCCATTCAAACCCTGTATTTCTCTCCTTAAAACGGGGCCAGTATGACAGAATTAATAGAGGCATGAACCTGGACTACGTGGATCTAATTTCAAATCAGGGCTGAACAATGAGAAATCAGAGTTCGAATCCTCCCCTGTCGGTAACAGGAGTTTTACCTGCAATGAACGATGAACCATCTACATCCAATGACCAAACATTTGAAAGACTACTGTGCTTCATGCTCAGTGCATTGTTGCTGTGATGTGTTACACTTGCTTATAACATCCTTTCCAGGTAAGGCCCCTCAAAGGACTTCTGTGGAGGGCTACCTTGCATGGGAATCCTGAAGTGCAGACAGCTGTTGAGATACTCAGCTCTGCTAATGGGGTGGCAATTTTACATGCATAGCTGTAGGATTTTAGCCTTTCATGAGTTTAAGTATGATTTTTGAGTAAGTCTGTTGATCTTATCTAGAGTGCCTGACATCTTAACAACTCAAATAAGCTCAGTATACACAGCTATTTCTGAAAAGCACAGCATGTAGCTATAGCACCCTGATCTGATAATAGCACAAAGTTAGCAATATAGGATTTCCCTATTTGCTATTCAGCAACACATTTTATTTTTCGTTTGTATGTTCTTGCACTGGAATATATCATCCAGAAATGTTGTGTAGTTTCCATCCTAGGAGATTTTCAATACCTGACTAGATAAAGCACTGAGCAACTTCTGATCTCAGAACTGCCCCTGCTTTGAGCAGGAGGTTGAACCAGAGATCTTCTGAGGTCTCTTCCAGTCTCATTTTTCCTATGATCCTATGTAAGGTTGCCTGTTTATCTAAATTTTCCAGAAAGTTTTGCTGGTACTTGTGCAAAGGTTGTAAGTAGATGATAAAACCTGACTGTTCTGATGTTGAACCCATCACGAGGGCATCTAACTATAAGTGTAATTTTATTCTGATAGAAAATGTCTGCTAACATGATCCTTTATTTATGATTCCAATTGACTGGTTTTTGACCAGATTGGATGAAATAAACTCAAGGCAAGTTTTGCAATGGATATTTTGTCTGTACAAGCATACACAAACTGTGTACCATGGGCATTCGCAAGCTGCTTCAAAATATCATTTGCATTTTGAGTTGTGCAATTGACCATCGGAGTTGCATGAAGCAGCTCCTGGTTCCCTCATTTCAGAGATCTGAAAAAGAAAGGCTGCCAGACTGATTTCAAGCTCCCTATACTTCTGCTAAGAGAGCTGGAGAAATAAACTAGGAATCATCACATTAAAAAATATATAAATCATTCATATTCCTTTCTGTTTGTCTGAGTAAATTAGCACAGCTGAAATGTGCTGTACAGAGGTTCTCTTCCAATACAGAAGTCGCATACATGTCAGAGCTCTTAGCTACTTACTGTGCTCTGTATGACATATGCTTCTGTCACAACCTGTTTCACCCACATAAACATGCTGTATGGTGCTGCAACCGTGCAGTTGCACTTGTCGTCAAGAGTTGCTATGCCTTGCCTTTTCACTTGATTAATTGCATCAACATTTGACATTTGACCTTGAGACTGGGGAGTGTCAGTCACGAGTTTTCTTAGCTTCATTTCAAAAGCCTTTCTCATATCTTGCAAGAACAAGCCATCAACTGGGACTGCTACTGAGAAGGACATTACTGTAATAGAAAGCATGTTTTTTAAAACACGGTTTAGCATAAAACCCTACCCCTCTGACAAACATGCTGATGATGTGCCTCTTGCCAGGGTAATATGATTTTATTCTGATACCAGTTTTATGCAGGACAGCAAGGACACTCTATGCAAGAGAGCAGTGGGAATGAATGGGAGGGATGATGAGCCAGCTCAGAGCATGTGGATGATGGTTAGAGGTGGACAGTTCTGCACCAGAGGGAGGGAAGCAGGGGGTGAGAGAGGGGGCTCAGGGCTCTTTCTGCACCTCTATAACAATGGCCAAACGGCAAATGGCTTAATAAAATAGTTTTTTAAAAAAGATGGAATAAAAAAAAGGAATACAGATACTGCATGTAGTATTTCATGTCCGTTCAGGTGCTGGGAACCCCAGGTTTGCGCAACACTGGATAGATGGGATATGCGCAGCATGCTGTGGGAAAATCCATCAGTGTTATACCCTTCTCAGCAGTGCCTCGCAAAAGGACAAAGGCAATGAGCACAAACTGAATTACAGGAAGTTCCTTTTAAACATGGTAAAAAACATTTTCTACTGTAAGTGCAGTCAAATACTGGAGCAGGTTTTATAGAGGGGCTGTTGAGTTTCCATGCTTGGAGGTGCTTGAAACCTCATTGCCTCTAAGCAACCTGCACTGGCTCAGCCTGCTTTGAGGAGAGGAGTTGCACTAGACCATCTCCAGAGGTCACTTCCCATGACCCCAGCCACTGATTCTGTGAACCAGAGTAACAGATCATTTGTAGCCTTTGCAATCTAAGTCATTATTAAGACAAAGTTTCTAGACAGAAGCAAGACCTTTTACTACTCCAGCTAGTATGTCACTCAGAACATTAAAAATTAAAAGAATGTAGGATGTGCCTGAACCAAATTATTCAAAAGCTGAGAAATGTAAATTATGCGACTGCCTTAGCAAACTTTTGACACTTCCGTGAAAGATGATTTCTAAAAGGTTCCCTGATATCTGTACCCAATCTTTTTAAATCTTAAATTGGCATTACTCATTAGATCTGTCAGCTATTCTAATCACACAGTGAATACAGTATCACCTATCTCCTTATGGGCACAGATTTTGATACAAAAAGGAAATGGTTAAAGATTAAGTTTTGTTATTCTCATTTTTACAGCTAGTGAACAAAGACATTCTAGTTACTATTAACTTTGAAGTAGTGGGTTTGAAATACTTTGGTGTCTTTAAGCAACAGAAAAAATCTTCATAGCAATTTGTATATTCAAAGCACAATTCCAAGCAGCTCTGCCTGCAGCTGTGATTAGTCAGCAATTATTTAAAAGAGGCTTCAGGTATCACAAGTTGGATGTCTAGGTAACGCACTTCCAACATCCAGTTCTGAAGATTTCTGCTTAAGAAATTTGCCCTTCCTCATATACCAACCTTGTGGCAGAGGCAGAGACAGAAACCAATTTCCTAAGCTTACATTTATCTTCCTTAACCTTCTGAGTCTTTCCTCTTTCTGCCATCTCCCTTATTCTCTGCATAACATTCAACTTCCTTATCAATAAGGCAGGGACCCAGGTGCCTCCACTACACAACCGTAATTCATACCAATACACTGGACAGATGTACCCTGTGCAGTAAAATCATAAAATCATTTATGTTGGAAAACACCTTTGACATCATCGAGTCCAACCATTAACCCAGGATTGCCAAGTCCATCACTAAACAGTGTCCCTAAGCACCACGTCTACGTGTTTTTTAAATACCTCCAGGGATGGTGATTCCACCACCTCCCTGGGCAGCCTGTTCCAATGCTTGACCACCCTTTCAGGGAAGAAGTTTTTGCTAATATGCAATCTAAATCTCCTCTGGTGCAACTCGAGGCTGTTTCCTCTTGTCCTGTCACTTGTTATCTGGGAGAAGAGGCCTACCCCCACCTGCCTACAGCCTCCTTTCAAGCAACAGAGAGCAATAAGGACTCCCACCAACTCTGCTTGTTGCTCCCCCCTCCCTGTTTACCCATAAACACTCAACCCTATTGTCACCATCATTAAGCTCTAGGCAGTCAAAACACTCCCTGACATACAGAGCTACGCCACCAGCTCTCCTTCCTTGCCTATCCTTTCTGAAGATTTTGTAGCCATCCATTGCAGCACTCCAGTCATGTGAGTTATCCCACCATGTTTCCATGATGGTGATTATGTCATAATCTTCCTGCTACACCATGGCTTCCAGCTCCTCCTGTTTGTTGCCCATGCTTTGACCACTGGCATAGATGCGCTTCAGCTGTGCTATCGATCTCACCTTCAACCCCGGCATGCTGCCCCTAGGCAAGCTTAATTTTATTGCCTTCCCCCTTCGAATCTAGTTTAAACGACATGTGCTGCCTTTTGGAAAAAGAACTGTGACCACTAAATAAAGACATTACCAAACAGTGCACAGTCTGAGAGTTAAATTATATTTGTGCTAAAACCCCTGGTTATTACCGAATACTTCCTTCCAGCACTCTACATGTGTATGGAGAAATCCCCTGTGCCTCTTGACATGTAAAACCAGCACGAAAGGGAAGAATCATGTAGCAACAAACTGACTTTATCTTCCTTAAATCAGAAAAGGTTTTAGATCTTCTGCTTTCACTTTTTAGGCCAACACACAGCTGTAGCTGTAACTCTTCCACATGGAGCGACCACTAGATGGGGAGAAACTGTGCACCAAGTTACAGTCATTTGTTGACCACAAAGAAATGGCAAGACATCACCTCCTGAGAGGCTTTGCAGTCATAGCTACATACTACTTTTTTCATTATCTTAGCCATACTTACACATTTCAGTTCTTCTATCCTTGTAATTTCTTGTGGCTAATGTTCTTAGACTGGAATGAATTTTCAGTTCAGTTTAGTCTTTGCTATTGGGTGCTTTGAAACTGTCTTGATTTCCACTAAACTCTGCGGGAATTTTGACATGGAGTTCAGAACGCTCAGAATTTTATCGAAATACATAGAAACATTTCCCCCCCACACCTTTTAGACTGATGTCACTGGTCAGTCACATTGTGTATGTCTAAATTAGCACTCCTTTAATGGTCCTCAAAGACCTCAAGCTGGTCTTCAAGGAGCAATTTTTCCTAGGGTGTTAATTCTGTGCTCAATAGAGAAGGAGAAAGACAAAAACAAATGGGGGAGAACTATGCTAACTTCCATGATGTATCTCTGTGTAACTTACACTTACACTGGAAGAAAGATTGTTGAAAAAACCATGGCAAAATAACCTTCACTTAAGATGAGGTCTCTAGCAGACCATTTCCATGTATATTTATAAGAACAGTTTGTGATGATAGTTAGATTTTAAACCCTACATGACTTGATCACACTTCCATAATGAAAATATCTTTATTAGTTGTTGCATGCATGACTCAATCACTATTTATGGTTTCAGTTTAAAAGTGTTTCTTTGACTTCACCAGTGAATTACCTATTTTTAACAAAATGTTGTCAAAATCTTTGCTCTAGATGTAAACTGATAATGACTTTTTTAAAAAAAAAGTTTATCTCATCTAAATCTTGTTGCCAGCATTTGCCTATTCTTTCAAGAATTCTGTGGGACAGAATCACATCTGAGTTATGAAGTTCTGTGTTAATTTGTTTAGTGTCTAAACAAAATGACTCAGAGTCATTTCTAAGGATTGTAGAGAACTGGTGGGTGCAAGTTTCTGACAGAGTCAATATCGTAGGAATGAAGTGAGTCCTTGCTAAGCTAGCAGCAAGACTAACAGCAATAGGGAAGGACTGTTTTGAAAGCACCAAAGCTGAGTTCCTGTTTGCAATCAGCAGGAGTAAAACTATAATAGCTTTTTGCTTCATAACTGAGTGATTTGAGTAAAGAAATGTACTTGATACGCCCAGGCTCTGTGGTACCTTTTATGATTTGAAGTTTGTTCTAAATGGTCTCCTATGTACTAGTTTTGAGCTTACTGCCAGTGACCTCCAACAATGCATTCTAGTTCCTTTGCAATAAAAGCATGTTCCAACCAGCAATAATGCAGCTCCAGACTAAGCTGATTGCTAGTAAAGAACACAGCATCAGCCAAGTGTCGCACTGTCACCTAGCTAATCTTGAGCATTTTTGCTCTTTCGCAGGGGCCATTCTCCTTCATTCACTTTTGCTTCAAGGCCCCTATTTGTCTCTCTGCTGAAGGGTCTTTATAAGGGCAACAACCCTCATTTATACATGGAAAAGTTACAGTGAAGAGTGAAAACTAATTTCTGTGCAGGTAAAGATTTTCGGAAGTTTAAATGACTCAGGAACCACAAACCACTAAAAATAGCACAAGGACTTTTGAAAATACTGATCTATTCTTTCTTTCTTTCTTTCCCCTGAAAATAGAGGAATTTCTGTTTTTGGTTGTATAGACCCAAGATTAGGAATGAGTGGTTCAATGTTTCTCGAAGATGAAGGACTCATCTGCTGAAACAAGAAATAATTGAAGTTATCCCAAGCCAATGCATATGAAAAATATTTCGTATCACAAAATAGGTTACATTTGCCTGCTGAAGAAATTTTCATTTTGCCTAACCAATCAGTATATGATTGAACTGAAACAGCCTGAACTGAATATTTCATTATAAGGAATTTTTCCCACAAGTGTACTAAATAAAACAAAAATTAGTCTGAGTTGCTTGTAAGACTAAACCAAATTTAGTCTTTTACACCCCTGTTGTCTTGCAGCTCTACTACAAACATTCATTCCAGGCAACTAACTACAGTTACCAACTAGCTCATATCTCAAATTTAAATGCATCACCTGACCAGTCTAAATAAATTTCAAGCATATAAATATTACTTTTGCTATGTTACTATTTTGTCTTATAAATATTTGTAACTCCATCACAAATATAAGAAAAATAGCAAGAGTACCCCCTGAGCAACAATTTCAAGTGCTGTTGTGTTACATAGTAGTTATAAACAAGCACATTATTTTCAAGTAATTATTTAGAAATAGTAATACTCTTTCCCTGTTCCTTGTTTCACATCTTAGAACAAAACACCAATCATCTGAATTCCGTGGGTTTTTAAAAATAACTATGTAGAAACTCTGAGAAAAACAAGGTTTCACTTCAGCCTCCAGTAACAAAATGTGTGTCATCACACTCCTATTATAGAACGCTACATCACAGAAATCAACGTGGAAGATAAATGCTATCATCTCTGCTGCAAGGCAGCACTTCTTGAATAAATATTTGAGAGCAGTAGACATAACAGCACTGTGGGACCACTCATATTCCATATAAATAGGGATACATTTATCAGTTAATTCTCATACTAAATATTAAAATAGGTGGTAGAAATTATTGACACAAATTTTCTTATGGGAAGAAGTTATTTCCTTTTGTTAAAAAAAGTTAAACAAAAGTATAACCCATGAGTTTAAATGACATTAATTTTGAATAAATTTTCAGTTTTGTTTAAGGAAAGCTCTTTTTTGTCTTATGTTAATAGTACTGTCAGTAGTATGAATCCCTTCTGGTAGTAGTTAACTTTATGCAAACCTCAATAAATTCAGTTTCATATCTTAGCTCTTAGATTTCTTTTTCTTTAAACTATCAGTTAAGCTATATTAGTCAAGTGTTTCAACCACTTCTGGGAACTGTTTTTCGTAGTAAATCTATTGGCATAAAGGGGGATCTGTCTTCTGGTTTAAATCTCATTTACACATATTTGTTCTTCCCACCCTTTTCCTTCCCATTCTCTCCAATACAGATTACCACTTTCATTTCAAAAGAAAAACAGGGTGGGGGAAAAGGGCAGGTTTTAAAAGCTAGGTTGGAAATTAGCTAGCAGCTATTTTCACAAGATTTTTTTTTCAGCTTTTAATGAGCACTCCTTCTCTAGCTAACAGAAAACAAGGATTGTTTTATTAGACAGGTTTATGAAAACAAACCAGTCAAAAATCCAATAAGGTGCTGTGGGGATAGCATGGTAAAGGAAATTTTCATATAATTTTTCTTTGACAAGAGGATCAACTCTGTAAAAGGCTGCTAAAAAATCAAGGAAATAAAGTGCTTGTTCACTAAGGATAGAACAAGTACGAATGGGTTATATTACTGAAGCTTGAGAGATTTAGCATACCCCATAGGATAGTGAAGTTAAACGGCTGAAATTTTCTTCAGTGGAGGTTTTCTTTTTTTTCTTTTTAAAAAATTTATTTAAAGACACTTGCCAAGACAGTTTGTCAGGAAAAGCAGAGTAGTGCTGCTTTCATGAAAGGAGTAGGGGACTGGAAAGGTTTTTGAAGACCATTCTTCTTTAAACTGAAAAAAGCGTTTAGTTTTATAGTTCATCTACTTACAAGATCATTTTTTTTCAAGATGCAGAAGAACCACATATTCACTTCTGTGCCTTTAAGGACACTATGCCCAGTTTGCTGAAGCAGAACAAACAAGCGATATCCTTCAGAAGCCTGTTAGGTGTAGCCCATGCACACATTTCGCCCTCCCCGCACGGCACTGGAGCTAAGAAGTGAGCCCCCACTCATGGAACACTGCTGTGGCCACAGGAGACGTTCTCATTTCCAATAGGAGGAGAAAAATTCTCCTGAAAAAGCCCAGAGCATTTCAGGAGGAGCTGCCTGTGAGGGTTTCTCATGTGCAAGGTCTGGGCTGACCCTTTTACCTCCTCAGCCCTCCCACTCCCACGCTGAGCCCCAGCTCCCTGGCCCCTGGCGGGGAGCCAGCCCACGCAGCACCCTGACACCTGCTCTTACCCACTATCTCAGAAAGCTCACGTTGTTACTGAAATAAAGACAAAATCACCCCAAAATCTGTGGGAACCCTTGCAAATTTGCGGTTTTCAAACTCTCCCTTTTTCTTTCATTTTTTAACCTGATATAATTTCTCTTGATAAAACTTTAAAAGAAAATGGTGACTGTTTGGTATTTTCACAAAAAGACAGTAGTGGTTGGAAAAAAGTGATGGAAGATACAGGATTTTCATGCATTGTTCACTGGTGAACAGGGCAATACTGATCCATCACAGAATGGCTGCCATCTCACCAGAGCTGAAGATACCCCACTTCCCTCTCAGCTCCACCCAGATACCTCTTACATACATCATCTTTCTCAGGGCAAACCCCTGTTAACTGTTGTTACCTGTGATCCGTGCCATCCCCAAACACAGTGACAGACCACCAGGAGAGCCTGTTAGACCTGCTAAAAATAGCACATGGCTCCCAAGAGCCCAAAGTGGTAAGACATCTTCTACAATAAATGCTTTATCAAAGCCAAAAGAAAGTACAAATGTCAATAAAGAATTTAGTCTTTTGCTTAAAATGGACATTAGAAGTATTTTCTTCCAATGTCACAAACCTCATTTTTAGGTTTAACAGTAATTACTACATATTCATCAAAACAGTAGGTTAAAACTTCTGATAGACTTTGTGGCTGTCTTGGGGAAAGGCACGTTGAACCAAGAAATGAGCGGTCACACAGGAGTGACTGGGGGAATGATGGGAAGGCTGGGAGTTGCCACAGGGAAATCTCACCTCTGTGCTTTCCAGGACACTTGCTCAGGTGCGGCATCTTCAGAAGTTTCCTATCCTGAAACCCGCTACATACAACAGTAAATTCACTGAGTGGATGGATGCTGTCAACTGTTTTTGAGTGATCATGCTGCAGATGCTACGAAGAGGTTTCATAACAACTCAAAAGGATACCTGCAAGATTGTTGCATACAGTGAACATAACTAGAAGTCTATTGAAGTGTAGCATATTAGTTGTATTATGCCTAGAAGTCCCACCTATGTACAGTTCTAGGCTTTCTAATGTAAACGCAACCTTAAAACACTACAGGTTTTGGCACCACGGCAGTGCTGCAGGCAAGTCCAGAGACGACGAGGGAGACAGGGGAAAGTCACCACATAAATCCACTTAAAATAACCATATTGAGACATGAAAAGATACTTGAAATGTATCTCTGAAGAAGAGACATCAGACAATTTGAGATGAAACCTGATGGTCGGTGCACTTGCAGGGTTCATTGCAGCAGCATGAGATGGGTGCCAGCACGAGTGGGAGCTGTGCAGCTGCTGCAGAGCGATGCACCAACCCGGCTGGTGCGCGCCACCCCTCAGCACAGGTTATCTGCCCCAGGAGCACACCAAACGGGTGCTTACCTAGCCCTGGGTGCCCTTCAGCAAGCTAATATAGGTCCTCTTTCGTCGCTCTGAATGTTGTGTTGTCAGGTCCTCTGGTTCACACTAAGGCAAAAGAAAGTATTGCCTCTGCGCTCCGTGCTCTGACTCTGCACAGGCAGCTGCTACAGGTTTAGAAGTCTGCATTAAATTTTAAACCTCCTAATTAAATCCAAAAGAGTAAAAAAACTCAGTCACTATCAGATATAGTACAAAGAGGTCAAATCAAATATTAAATGGAAAAAACTATAAGATATGTAACTGTGTGGGCAGAACAGAATGAGATACAGACTCTGACCTCTGTTTCTGGTTACAATCTACATGCAGTTTTATAGTCAGTCAGTTATAAAAAGTATCCTGCCATTTGACTCATTTCTGCATGCCAAACTTCTAAAGGAAATTTATTCATGGTTATATTTGAAGCAGTCTATGTGCCTTGACACTTCAAATCAAAACACCAGAGGAATCTAATGATTTTATTTCTAATGATTTAAAAAAAATAAGTAGTACCTGGCTCTTCTGTATCATTTTTCCACTGGGAAAACTCTCAGGAGTAATTTCTAAGCCACAGCCTTCAAAACCTGATGGAGTTTCTAACCTGAAAAGTCAGCTACATGCTCTGACAGACAAATATCTCTTTGGTGATTCCATTGGCATTGCCCATCCAATCTTGATTTGCTGTTCTTCAGGCTCTGGACAGTTTGTTTTTTCCCTGAGAGCATGCATTTTCTTAAAAAGCAAAAATATAACCAGCAACCAACAGTCGTAATACGGACACTACAACACAGAAGGTGCATGTATCAAATTTGTAGACTTAAATAGCCTTAAATTGATTTGCTCTTTTGCCCATAACAGAACAGCTGTGTAGTTCAGTGCAAGCTGGCACAGGCGTGCCATCCTCAGTACCAGTCACAGTTAGTTCAAAGTCAGCCCATGTACACATATAGACTTTGGTTACAATATCAGCTAAACCTTTGGAGTACTTCTTGATGAAGGTTGAATTTCAAATAGAAACTTCCTTTTTACACTAATGAATTATTACCATGCTCCATACACTCAAAATTAAAAAAAATCAAGACAGAGGGAGAAAAAAGACTTGCTTGTTGCAGTATGTGGACAGTCTCCGTGAACTGTAACAAACGGCCTAAATTAGCATATTTACTAAAAGGATTTTTTGCTGTAACTTTCATCCCACACATCTAAATCCTTTTTCCTACAGTTCTTCTGTTCCTACTAACACCATAGAGACTACAGAGACACACTGATCATATATATAAGAAGCCTGAAGAAAGTGGAAAACAAAACCTAAGTGACAGAAAGGTACAGAAATTAAAATACTTGCATATTTAAATCTACCTGAAGATTTGGAAGACAGAAATGCAGCACAAACACCTTCAAAATGTCCAGATTTTATGTTTGTTACATTTGCTTTTATGTATAGACTTGTACTTCACAGAAAAGTGGAAAAAAAGGAGTCGATAACTGCAAAGCATCTAGCAAACATCCGCTCTGTGCCCCAGAGCAGCCCATAGCAAATACACAGCCAACAGTAAAGCACAATAGCAGCAGCCATGAGGACAACGTGAAAGAGCATTATCAGCATCTTCTTTTGCCTGCAATACTAGGAATTCGCCAGAAATCATTTTCAGATAGATGGTACTCTTTTAATGTAGAAAACTACAACAAAACAAACATCCATCCTCCAGAAGTGTCTCTGCTAATCTTATAGAGATAAAATTTCTTCTAGAGTTAAATCTAGTTATCAGTTAAACTCTGGACCAGACATGAAGGACAGACCAGTTAAGCTTCCAAAAGCATTAGTGCCCATAAAACCCCCAAGGCATCCAACCAAAAGCCCATCCCAAGCTGAAGCCATCCTTCAGTGTCTCTGTTTGACATTGCTCCAGAAACAAAACCAAAGACATGATTTTAACCCATCAGTGGAATGAAGGAAAAATACTTGCGTAAGTGGATACTACTTCATCTTTATGCCCTGCATAGCAGACACTAAACCCAAACAAGAAGAGTGCTCCCTTTCTCTAGGGAGTTATGGTGTTGACATCCAGTACCAGACGGTGTTGCACAGACATTTTGAAGTTACAGAGAAAAGCAGAGACCTGGTATGGCTGCCCTCCAAAAATGTTTGCTCTTGAAGTTGTGCTGCTAACCACCAAGCTGTACTGCACTCGCATAGCTCTTCCACACTTAGGGAATAAACTCATTAAAACTAGTACTAGCTGTTTTCACTCATTCCCGCAACACCCAAAACCTGTTCACACCGCCTAAAACTCAAAGTTCCCAATTGTCTCACTTCAGTCCTGTCACTGCTCTTCTGCAAGAGGAAAAAGGGAAACGTTGCTCTGAAATGAACAGCTGAAGCCTGTATCAGATGAGGACAATACAGCAGGATTAGAGAAATACTTAAGAAGCAGAAATATTTTTCTTTTTTCATGTAAATAGTGCTAGATAAAAATTTAAAAGGCATTGTTTGCAGGGGGCTTCTGAATTTTTACATACAGCTTTTGAACTTACATATCAGTTAAGCATATTTATCCTTTTTAGTGCTGAATGCTGCCACAAAAAGCTGAAGAAAGTTCATGCAAGTTCCCTTCTCAGCAGCCTTTCTTCCAGCCCACTGGAAGCAAAAGCAATGCAGGGGCTGGAGGTGCAGATGCAGTCCTCACACATTCTTTGTCAGCATGAAGAGAAAAATATCCCCTTCTTAAGACTTCTAGTGCTATCTATTGCTTCTATAACTCACAACAGCAATATGAGAATTTCTTAGACTTAGAGCTTCAGAGAGAGGCAAAGGCTAAGTTTTATTATTGGCTTAATTTCTACTCTTTTTCTTCACACAAACACTGAGCCCACGGGAAACATTAACAACAATAGTCTAATTTCTTGTTCCTGTTACTGGTTTTAATTAAATACTGCTTTTTCCCTACTTAGCTAGGTGGCATGGGACAGAGGAATTATTTGAAAGGACTTGGGAGAGGACTCAAAGACCAGTGGAATGGAATGAATAATTTCCCTGAAAAAGGAAGGACTAATTTGCTGCCAACTCATTTTTAACTGGTCTCTGTGACTTGTTCCTGCCATGTGGCAGCCAAGATTTCCATCAGGTAAAGCAAGCATAATTACACAACTGCTTGTATGCTTACAAAAAGCTGCTCCGCAATGTGCACACACTTCACAAAAATGCTTATGCTACAGTCACAGTGCTTTTTCATATGGGAAAAAAAGGAGTTTCAGATGTTTTTGACATGGCCAACGTTGCTTGAAACCAAAATGCTGAGACCCTTCACTTCTTACCTTTATCAAGCTATTACTGTTCCTGAAACACTGGTCTGGCATTGGTCGACTCAAGATAAAGAATAAAGATAATTAATTCTCTGCTGCAAGAGCAGACCTGCAGTAAAACTTGCTTCCTTTCTCAAGTTTTAGGTAATGTAACTCATGTAACTTCAGCTAAGAAAAATACATTCGAAAAAGAAAAAATTTTCCCTCTCTTTTAAAACTTAGTTAATGGGCAAATCCCTAACTGTGTGCTTTTAGGAGTTTGCCTGTAAAGAATCAAAGCTAATGCTTATGCACATGGGATACTTTTTGTTTAGCAAAACCTAATGGGAAAGGAGTAATGCATAACAGGGGTAAAATTTCCCTTCCTGAGACAATATGGAAGAAAGATAATAATGGTCTGTTTCCATTTTCACACAAACCCAAAATAAACAAACAAAAAAACAAACACAAAACATTAAAATAAAATTTCTTTCAGAATGAACATTGTGGACTCTAGGTGCCTGAATTTCTGATTAATGGCAGCACTTTATTCCAATGATTATTTTAATAAAGTACTCTGAGGGAAGTGTCTA
This sequence comes from Ibycter americanus, assembly GCA_035590275.1. Lineage (NCBI taxonomy): Eukaryota > Metazoa > Chordata > Aves > Falconiformes > Falconidae > Ibycter > Ibycter americanus. Next base: position 10,094,994 of record JAVJGI010000062.1, read on the forward strand.
TACATTCCAGGAATATTCCTTTTTTTTTTTTCTTCTTAATTTATACTCCTAGTCTTCATACTAATCCTAACTAAACAGAGGTGGACATAGAGAAGAGATCTGGATTTCAAGCTTGGCATGTTGGAAGCCAGGAAACTGCTTTAAGCCTAGCAAACAACAGAATAAACAAGCCACAGGCAGTTTGGCCAACAGTTTTTGTGATTCATAGAGGTGCACGGACAACATGTCATTATTGGAAAAACACATCTAATCAAATCATGCTCTAACTCCTGGCAACACACTATTCAATCTATTGCCTTTGTGCTATCTTTAATGGGTTGCTTCCAGCAGCTGCCTCAAATCGTTGCTTTAATTATCACCATGCTTTCCTAGTTCTGTGTTGCTGCTTTCTTCACTGAAATGCATTACCATTTGAAATGGGTTTTCTCTTCTTACAGGTTATTTTGTGGTACAATTACCTTTGTGGTAGTAGCTGTGACAAAGCATGTTCTTGGTGTTTGAGAGCCCATGGGCCACGAAACGTGCATTGCAGAGCTGAGCAGTCGGGACTTGGCTGTGCCTTGGGGGGCTGCTGGTGAATTCCTGGGGCAGCTGGGCTGCAGCATTACAGTGCTAGAAAGCGCCTCCAGAAGTCATCTAGACCAACCCCAATCCACACCTTTACAGCTTTTCTACCAACTTGGTCTTAAAATCCTCCAGTGACAGAGATTCTACACATGCTTACATAATCTTCCCCAGTGCTTTGCTATCCTTTGAGGCAGTTTTCGTTTATTCTTTTTCTAGATCTCCATGCTCATCTTTTTTACTACAGCTCAGACACACTCTTTTTTGCCTTTTCTAGCACAGAAAGGGAAACATATTCCTTCTTTGCAGTAGCTTTTAACATATCTGAAAAATTACCTTTTTTCATCTTCAGCTTCCTTTCTTTATGTTAAGCTATTCCTTTTATCCAGTATTTAATTTGTCCTAGTTTTCTAGACCACAGAAAATTCTCATTGCTTTTACCGGGTCTTAGTTCTGGTGAATACTTGAGTTTCAAGTCAGAAGAGACTTATCCTTCCTGAGATACAGTCTCTTTGACTGAACTTACGAACAGAGGAGGCCTTATCAATGCTACGAAGCGATCCCCTTGCCACACTGAAGTCCTGCCAGTAACATTCTTCTCTAAAACTGCTGGCCTCCATTCTGGTCTTTTGCTACAATATGTGTCTTTCCTCTGCAATGGCAAATTTGTGTTTGTGCAACTGAATTATTGTTCTCTTAAGAAAAATGTTAGTTCCTTCGATTCTTTTTCCTTAAACCAGTTTTCCAGGGACTTCTATTTACCAGTTGATAATTGAGCCTACTTTTCCAAAATCTAATTTTTTTGCTTTGTATTTTTAATTCTGCTTCAGAATGACTGTTTTAATTCTGTTGCTGTTGCTGATGAGGATCATGATCTTGATAGTTTTGCCAGCATTCTCACACAAGTTATCTTTTACCTCAACCTCCTCAATGAACATGTTTCTTTGAGTTTGAATCACGGTACTGAGAGTTTCCTCTAACTTTTGTATCAAAAACCATTTCCAGCATACCCAGAATGTGCAGGACTATATGCTACCAAGTACATCAAATCTGAACGCTATATGTTAAAGTTGAAATTTACTGTTCAGTAATAGAATAGTAGAGATTCTATTTCAGCAGTTAAATTTTGAATCAATAACCAAGAGTTTCACCCATAAAAAGTGAAGGGAAATGAAAATGTGAAAGAAATGCGTGAAAAGTGCTCAATATAGTCCATTGCATCACAGCTTCATATGTACGTTAAAGTTCAACAGAGGAAACCCAACTGCAATGCACATAAATTACAATATCAAGAACTTTTTTCTTTATCTAAATGTTATCTGAAAATGCAAAGCTTTTCTGGTTTATTCTTTCATTTGGTTATGAAAACCAAAAATCTTTGTGAAAAATTTAGCAAAGTGCAAAATACTAGTCACTACTGGTTTAAAAAAATCGGTTCATCTGTCAGTGCCTTTTTCTCCCCTCTCAAGGAAACACATAATCATCAGCAGGTGTGTCCCCATTTGCTCTCCCACTTCGTACCCAAATCCTTGTGTGGTTTTGCAAACTGTGAACTAAATACTGCCCAAGTGGACTAACACTGTGGACTATTGGTTTCTACCACCAGCTGAACTTCTTTCAAATCATCTTCTCCCAGCAAAAAATATGCAAGGAGGAGAGGACACATCACCAGCCATTCCTCTATTCTGCAGAAGAAAATTAGACCTGAAAATGTTTTTGAAGGATCACCTTCACCTATTTATACACTTTTCCTTTAAAAGATAGGCGGCCTAAACTTTCCAAATCTAAGAATAAACATAGAAATTTTATGCTCACCCAAACAGAACCAACAAGCCTCTATGCTTTGCCGTTACAGTAAGTAAATTGCACATTTCGATACCTTTTTATTTATTCAAGTATTCCCAAATATAAGCCATTGAAACTGAGAGTAGAGCTTTGCTCTTTCATGGCTCTTTGATAATGGTGCTGTGCAAACACTGATGTGCAAGGATGCTGGGGACACTTCCATGTTCTGTCTCATTATCTCTAATGTTTGACAGCGTAGAACCTGCCCAAAGGGAAAATATGTATCCACATCTGAAATCTTTTATAGCCTAAAACAAGAAAAAAATTCTTCTGGAATCATTGTGCTAACAATGATATAATTCCAATTAAAAAGAAAGTAGAAAAAGATAGTAATGTTAGAAATTGAAAAAATTTAGAAAAATTAAAAATTAAGAGTTTTTCACATTGCCAGATAAGACATTTTTACTAGCCAAATCTTTACCTGATGTTAAAAGCTCACTGGAAGGTGGGGGTTTTTGTTCTTGTTGGTTGGTTTGTTTTCTCCAGGTATCTTGCAGGTTTATCCTGCAACATTTTGCTAATTAATTTACTGTAAATAATATTTTTAGAGAAACTTCTACTGTTACGAGTCATTACTGTTGGCCAAAACACATGTCCCTTTGCTAATACCTGGTTTCAATCAAAATTTCTGTTCACATAAATGTCCACAGGCCAATTTATGAATAATTAAATAATGAAACAGGGGTGTAGGATTTTTTTTCTTAATGCAAACTATATTCAGAATCCATAGACAAAACTGGTTAATTTTTAAAGCTCATGAGAATGAATAAGACCTTAATATATTAGACTAGAAACCCCAGCATTGAAATGATCAGAGTAAAATTACATTTGCTTTCTTAAACACACAGATGTTAACAAATACACAAAAATTAACTTATTTAATCCAGTATCAGCTGTTAAGTCTGCAACATTTCTTTGTTAATTTTTAAATTTGTTCTTCTTATCCTGAGGAAAAGCAAAGAGCAAGCCATATTTTACTATTTGCTTCCAAATACAAACGGCAACAGGAAAAGTAGGTGTAGAATAATGCGAGCAGGGATACACAATTACAGGTACATGACTAGTTATTTTTGTTGGGTTTTTCCTTTTGTTTTATTAAAAGCAACAACAACTGAATAAAGTCTCATCCAGGCAAACTGAATAAATCAAAGCTTTCATACAAACTGTAATAAGTTTTTTACCTGTCTGATTAGTTTCTTCTCCAAGGACATCTGAACACTGGCTCTTTAATTTAGAGTAAGAAATTAAATGCAACTTGATTGAGGCAGTTTAAGGACCTGTCACTGCAGGCTAGTGTCTGAGATGTTATAAAGCCAGGAACATCTGGTGCAGTAAAACAGCAGAGTATAACCCGCATATGACACAGTAGTTTAACGTTGCTTAATAAAACTGCCATGTTTTAATCAGTTTTTTGTTGGAATTACATGTTGACGGACATTCAATAGTACTTGTGTCTTTCACTTGACTCTCTCAAGTTGGACCATCCTTACCGGTCAGTGGCAGGGAGGATTTCCCACTCTTCATAAGTGAATGTGCATAAACCATATATTTACAGCAATAGACGAAAAGGTAAATATAATCTTCGAATAGCTGAATTTGGGTCAGTAGTCATAAAATACATCTCTGAACATTTATGTTTGCCAGAACATCTTTTTAGGAATTAGTTCAAATGGATTTTTTTCCCCTGATAATAGACATTGTTCTTCAATAACTAAGAATAGCTCACACTCTAAGACTATTAATAGCTTGCTACTCTGATGGTACGCAGTCCCATCAGAGCTCATCACAAAAGCCAGGGCTTGCATGGCTACACTAAGTTCCCTTCACAATGAACTATTTTTAATACCATCCGAACACATTAAGCAAATTAGAAATAATTTAAAAAAACAATTTTGTCTCTCTTTTTGTAGAAGCAAAGCAAATTATACTGAATATTTGTTCAAAAAGGGCTAAGAGGGACCCTGGCTGTACTGTAAGCAGAAATCATTTACTTGTGTAGCTACTGCCTGTATACCACACTGATAGATTGGGCACTGTTGGTTTCACCAACATTACGTACCTTCAAACAAAAAATGAGGAATGCAACAGTAGAGTTGGAGAACGTATTTTTCCTCTAAGTAACAACAGCATTTGCTGTGATATAATGATCAGGAGTCTTTCAGTTATTTATTTTTCTCTGTGAAATTACCAAAGGTTTATGTTAAGACCTGAGCAAAGTGCAGAAGAGAGGGAGAAGATACACCGTGAAACCACAGCCCTATAACTTACAGGTAATGCTTTGGAGAAAATGTTTCAAGAACAACTAAATTACTGCAATGAGATGCAGTCCTGCTTCAGTCTCTGAATATGACTTGGTGTGTCTTTGGAAGGACATACCATACCTGAATGCGTGTTAAAATGGCATGGTGCCTCAGTGCAGCTGCCCTGGACAAGTGCTAAAGATGAAATTTTGCCCACTGAATAACATCGAAGAAGGTCTCTGGAAAACTTCTCCCTCAGTCCCTGTCAGATTTTAGTATTCAGAAACAGGTGGATCAACACTGTGTAGTTTAAGTGGCTATTAGCTCCTGAAATAATCAAGTTTGTTAAGGAATAAGCAAGACGTCTTGTTATGAAGTAATAGTTATGCTGAGTTTCAACTGAGATACTCTGTAGCAGCTTCTAAATTTGTGACTGATTTTATTCCATACCTGAAAAGATAATAATAAATATTTAGGTTATGTTGGCATACAAGTTTTAACTTCTCTCGGCAGCAGTATGGAAGCCAGTATACTAAAATATTTTGCTCTACTAAGAGACCTGTGACTTCTATGAAACATAAATTTTAATTGCACGCTCTTTCTGAGACAAGGGGATGCTTTGCTACCTAAATAGGAGTAAGAGTGTCAGAAATAGGGCAACAAAAATAGATGAGGATATAAGTAAATAAACACCCTAAACAGGTTCTTGGACAGGTCCCTTACCATTATTGATAGAAACAGTTCCCTTGTCACAAGTATGTAATGCTTTTATAAGTCTCTTTTTACTCCCTATGCTTTATCCAGGATAGTTTCTAGATTACATTCAAGACAGGCTGGTCACACCAAAGTGCATACCCAGTACAGGTTCTGTTACATCTTGGCTTAAAGAAAGGGACAAGCTTTGGAAAAATGTATGGTGCATTTAAGAGCTGTCTGTGTTAGGGATTTGTCTGATCTAGAGCTTTTATAAACTCGATGAATACAGCCTTCAGTTAGGGGTGGCACAAAGGTATTTCTTATCAAAGTAGAGATGGAAAGGACCATAATTTCATAGGTCTCCATTTCCTGCACATATTACTTGGAAGATAAAATACCTCAGGCAACTTCTGTAGGCACCGTGAAAAAACAACTGCTAGGGAAAATGAAAGCGAAGAAAGCATCTTTCCGAACCAATGCAGATGTCTAACTGGATACTGAGAAGTCCTCATTTTAGGACAAAATCACCTTCAGCACATATAGAAAAAAAATTACATTTGCACTAAGAAAGCCCTGAATGATTTAGTCTAACCCTTAACTCCTTTCATCATTTGTTTAAGGGTGTGCTTAGCTCTACAAAAATAAAGAGACATAGTACATCCACAGTGGTCTTTGTAAAATGACGCCTGCAAGGCTGTCGCTCATTGTACTCTCTCAGGTGAAATGCCAACAGCATCCCTAACTTGCCCAGTAATCACAGCTACTGGAATCCTTTATAGCTGTTCTGGCTCAAAGTACCATCTATAATGGTAAAAAACAGAACCAAAGATAATCTCATTCATTGTGTGACAAATAGTGGATGAGATGAAGAAAAAACCCAAAACCTGTTTTCAGGGAAATGCTACTGTTAAGGGAAAGGTACTCATTACTCTATTGATCTTTGAAAAATAGTTCACATCTGTTGATTGCTAACAAAGACAAAGTCCTGACTTAAGTATCTCCCTCTGAAGTTAAATGCAGCCATAGCACCTTGTAGTGTGGGGGTTTTTATTTGTTGAATGTGAACCACCAGCCAAGGAGTTTTCTAGTCTAAAATATTTTGTCAATTGTTCAGCTATTGTTTTGAAACTTAAAATCAGCATTAACTTCCTGCTCGCTACAGTCTAGTTACACTACTTACTAATTAATATGCTTGACATCACTCGCTGAAATACTTTCCTGTTACTACCATTGGAAGGACCCAGGCAAATAAAGGTACACACATATTTAAGTATTGTCAGCAGCAGAGCTTCGTCACACACTTTACTCCAGTATCTCCTTTTCTGATATTGCACTCCAAACCTTTTATTGGACCTGAAGGATCTCATTTTATTTTAAAAAAACTCACTACCATGCCTCAAGAAAAGAAAATACTAATACTTTTTTTTTTTTTTCTCAGCTTCTAGGGTGTTCCTCCATACATGGACTTTTTATAATGTTAGCTCACATCTTTTATTGGTGTGAGGATTTAGCTTCAACAAGGTTGATTATTATACTTCAGTGGCTTCAAAGTTAGGGTCATTTGCTTCTAGAGCTTAAAACTTCAAAGAAGTTATAGCAAAATGATGGAGAAACACAAGTGAAATTGAAAATCAGTAGTAGAATACTGCAGTGCACTGACCCTCAGCGTGCAAATGCCATATACCTTTCCATCATCTTTTACAAATTAGTTATATCTCAAAAAGATGCCAACACTTAAATTTTCCAACTTGTGTCATTCAGCATCTTCTGATGCTGAAAAGAGACTGGTGAAATAAGTCTGGATGACTTAATGATCTGTTGATACTGAAATGGATATTTCAGCACACTGGATATGTTACTTCCTGTTAAAGTATCTTGCCTCCTTATAACAGCATTTGTTGTGAAGATCTGTTTGTTTCCCTGATGATGCCAGAGAAAAGGAGGGGGGTTTTCCTTCACTTTTTTTTTTTTTTCTTTTTGCCATCATCATAAACAGAATTTATGTAAAAATTTGTTGGTTTGCATATCACTTAGAAAACATTATTCTGAAATCACTCCAATTTAGAAATAAATATTTTTTTAAATGCTGACCCTTCCCATACATTTGTCTCATGTAGGCTGTGGTTTTGTACTGTGTAAAATGTCTTTTCTCTTAAAGCAAAGCAAGTACCACTCAGGATGTCTTCACCCTACACAGGACCCCAGCTGTACGCTACCTACCTACTATGAATAAGCCAGAAAAAAAACAGAGCAGCAGTGAAGCAGGCAACAAGTATTACCAAGGCCACAAGAGAAACTGCACCAGCAATAAAGATGGGACAGTGCTGGCCTCCATCTCCAAATTTTTTTCAGGATAGGAGATGTAGTAAGCGACATTGGTCCATTTCCATTTCATGGATGTTTATTGGGCCCAAGCAAAGATTATCAGAGAAAAGAAGGACAAGAGTTACTGCTCTTTTCTTCACCAGAGGTGTTACAAAAGGGGAAACACAGCTGTGTGTAAAAAGGGCTGAAGGGGGAGTGATCTCCTCACCCACCCAGTCACCCCAAAAAATAGGATGAAAGAAGCAGCAGGAACTGAGATGCAGACTGAATTAGTGAGAGTGCCAAGTGTAACTCCTGAGCATGACTGCTGCTTCAGCACCTTTACTCTCTCATCAGTTGTAAAGGAAACAGGACCTTTCAGGCACACAGAGAAAGACTATCTCGTATCTGCTCAGCATATGGCAAAGCAAGCACTAAGTAAACTTTGTGTAACCTTTCCACAGTCCTTCTTCCCACCTCCTGCCTTTCTCCTGAACTGCCCTGATGACCCTTAACTACAGCTCAGGATCAATCCTGCAGAATACACAATACACTTACGAATTTCACAGTTTAATGGAAATGGTATTGAATTGTTAGGAATGTTCTGGGGTTTTTTTCCCCTTCTGCCAATGACTTTGCTTCTTCCCAAATGATTCTTACAATGCTACAAACATTCATAACGAAAATTACAGGATAGTTGTTTTTCTGCCTTGGAAATTATTTCAGCGTTACTGTTCAGTGCTTAGAAACATTAGGGAACCTGACTTAAATTGTTTTTGTCTGGATGCAAACATGTGGTCCACCGCTAGCAGTCTCAATGCAATTCCATGTGAGACTTGAATACCTTTTAAAATACAAAAGTGTTTAGAAACCTGGAAGCAGAAATACATCCCAAAAGCAAGTTTCTTTACACAGTCCTACAGGCTATTTGTGACAAGCCAGCTGCAAGGTTTTTCTTTTTCTCTTGAAGCTTTAAAGAAAATGAAATACAGATGAAGGTCACTTTTTATTGCATTGTCCCCTCATTGTGAATGGGGTTATTTCTTTCTGCTTTTACTGCTAAGAAACTGCCAGTCTCAGCAGCAGAGACAGTAAAACACTTGGATTTCCCCCCCTGCACTTTAAGATTTTTAACAGATAGGCAAGAAAGTCATGGGGGTTCTTGATTCATACTTAGGATAAGTTCTGCAAGCAGTAGCAAAACATAACCTTCGCTTACCCATTAATATCTCCTTAAGGGCACACACCAATGGGAGGCAACCAAGAGCTGAAAGACAAGAGCGACTGCAAAAAAGAAAGCTTCACTGCCTGGGAAAAAGAGCCTCTTACCTGCCTTTGCTCCGGTGCCATCCACACCTCCCCAGCAAGCTCTGACTGCAAATCAGCTGCACCTGCACATGTTTCTAGTAAGGTTAAAGCTGATCAGTGATACTGCCAGCACTGCTCTCTTCCAAAGCTGTAAGTGGTGCATGCTTAACACAGGCACTCGTTCTTTGGGGAGCTGTTTTCCCAGTGCAGTTTCAGCTCCTGTTTCATGTGTTCCTAGAGGCTTATTTTACATACAGGTGCATAGGCATGCTGAGAAGCTATTCAAGTTTGTGCCTCAGAGGGGTAAGCTAGGCTTTTTTAAAGAGTTAGACTCTTTTTTTCTTAAATCTTACTTTTTTGTTGTTCTTGGTGGTATTATGGAAAAATTTCTCTCTTGAAGACACATTAAATAATACGGGGCGGGGGCGGGGGAAGCAAATCCTTTCACCGTTCTGGATGATTAAATTATGATTTTCTTCTCTCAAGTACAGAGAAGAATTGGAAAAAAAACCTAAAACCTTGTAACGAGAGCTGTAACAAGGAGAATACCTACATGTAAGTAGGGTCAAACAGGAACAAAAAAGGATGCGGCCTTCTCTTCTGTCAACTGCTGATGTCATAATGCAGCAAAAGGAAAGACAGTCCTAAAGTGGTAGCAGCAACATGAAGTAATGAAGGGTTAAAAAGATGTTATGTGTAGATTTGTATGCACATTCCTCCAGGGCCCCAAATGCCTTGACATAACATATCTGATGGCAGCTGTTACAGGAGGCTAGTACTTTAACTACATTTACAAATTATTATATATATTGTGATATATATTATAGATATTTAAAATAACGATTGAGTGCCCTTTCAACCTTTGAACTGCTTAATACATTATCATGAAAATCCCTAGGATGACTGCCAGAGATCTCTCCGATGCTGAAAATAGCTCTGACTCTATAGCTCTGCCATTTGGAAATCCAGCTAAAATGTATAGAATGGCAAGTGAGTGCACAGAACAGCATTGGAGAGCTCCTGTTGTGGGTCTGCTAACGACATCAGATGCTGAAGAGTGCAGCAACACTCTGAGATAAAGAGAACCTAGAAGAGTTAGATTTAACAAAAAGTGACAGCAAATATCTAATAAGCATGCTTTCCATTTCCATAGCAACTTCCATCAAAGGAATGGAAAGAGCTTTAAAACATCAATCAATTTACCTTCAACACTACTGTATGGCAGGCAAAATATATATTTGAAGAAATAAAGTTGCTTCCTGGTGATTGCTAGGCTCTATTTTAGGAGTCCTTTTTGCTACTTCTGCACTAACTTTCTCATTAACATTCAGACTTCCAATCTGTCTTTTTCATGTTTTTCACATGGACTGTGGCATAAGAGGAGTGATCAGAGACATCGGGATAAAGTACGAAGATCTTAGGAAGTAATGAATATTACTGAATACCAGATCAACCTAGCATAGTCCAAGCAGTCTTATCTACTGTAAGTCATTACTGCAAAAATCTCTTTACAATGGCAGATGCCAGAACATCAGTGGCTTTCATCAATGGCCTCTTTCATTAAGCATTTTGCCAGTGTACCCATGCAAAAGACAAGTTTTGGTTATCTGTACTAGACATGTACAACACGTATGCCGCTGTGCTCAGCGGATAGGCACCAGGAGGTGCTTTGTACCTGCAAATTATGGGTAGCTTTAAAATATTTTAAAAATAACTTTATGGAGTCAGTGTGTCTGAAAATAAAAGAGAAACCAAGCAGATCTTAAATTAATATATGTGACATGCCTGTCCCCAACAAAAGAAAACAGAGTCAGCCTGGTTCCTCCTGCTCTCCAGTTTTAGGAGGTGGGGATCTAAAGCATGAAAAAGTAATTTTTATGCTCTGTAGCCCACGCAGACAGAAATTGAAATGGTCATCTCTTTACAAAGAGTTGTGTTAACTCTTTATGTTTTCTTTTACTGTACACATGGCTCCGCTGGCTGGAATGAAAGTGAAGATGACAGGATTTTGGCCTCTAGAGAGAGAAGATGTTATTGTAAGGCTGCATGTTGCATCATCTCCATCACTGAGGACAAGGAGAGTTGGTCATGGCCAATAAATTGCCCCTCTTTCAGAGTCTGGATAGGTTTTTTGGCTATAAAGACATCGAAGGCTAGGATTAGTCTAAGGGAGTCTAAAGAGTGGAGACCTTTTTCCTCTTGTGTGTTGAATGACTTTTAGAGTTTTTGAAGAATACAAAGGCCCTTTTGTCCAGTACTTCATATCCACTTTTCCAGAAGTGGGTTCTCTGGCTATAATCAAGTTGACAGCTAAGGGTAGCCTTTGGGAACCTGTCACTGAAGGTTTAGGCTGAATGGCCTTTCAGAGTTGAAAGGAAAGTAGATACCTCTCATGAGCAGTATTTTTTTCATTTTTACTACTCACAATGGATCCCTGGGGTACAATGAAGTTGAAAGTAAGAGTTAGGGTTTAGATTTTTAAATCTAAAGGAAGAAAAACTGGCTGTTCATGGCTTGGATGGCTGTGCTCTACACTGGGTTAAAAGCTGGCTGAATAACTGAGCTCAAGTAATGGCAGTAAAAGGAGCTACATCTGGCTGGTGTTCCCCAGAGCTCCGTATTGGGGCCAGCTCTGTTTCATATCTTTATCAATGACCTGGACAAGGGGATCGAGCGCACCCTCAGTAAGTTTGCAAACACCAAGTTGAAGGAGAGTGTTGTTCTGCTTGAGGGCAGGGAGGCTCTGCAGAGGGATCTGGATGGGCTGGACTGTTGGGGCAAGGTCAACTGTATGAAGTTTAACAAGGAGAAGTGCCGGGTCCTGCACTTGGGTCACCACAACCCCACACAACACTACAGGCTTGGGGAAGAGTGGCTGGAAAGCTGCCTGGTGGGAAAGAGCCTGGGCATGTTGGTCAACAGCCAGCTGAACATGAGCCAGCACTGTGCCCAGGTGGCCAAGGAGGTCAACAGAATCCTGGCTTGTATCAGAAACAGTGTGGCCAGCAGGACTAGGGCAGTGATTGTACCCCTGTACTGGGCACTGGTGAGGCCACACCTGGAATCTTGTGTGCACGTTTGGGCCCCTCACTGCAGGACAGACATTGAGGTGCTGGAGTGTGTCCAGAGAAGGGCAACGAAACTGGTAAAGGGTCTAGAGAACAACTGTATTGAGGAGTGGTTGAGGGAACTGAGGTGGTTTAATTTGGAGAAGAGGAGGCTCAAGGAGGACCTTATTGCTCTGTACAAGTGCCTGACTGGAGGCTGTAGGTAGGTGGGTGTCAGCCTCTTCTCCCAGATAACAAGTGACAGGACAAGAGGAAACAGCCCCAAGTTATGCCAGGGGAGGTTTAGATTGGATAGTAGGGAAAACTTCTTCCCTGAAAGGGTGGTCAGACATTGGAACAGGCTGCCCAGGGAGGTGGTGGAATCACCATCCCTGAGGTATTTAAAAAACGTGTAGATGCGGTGCTTAGGGACACTGTTTAGTGATGGGCTTGGCAGTCCTGGGTTGACGGTTGGACTTGATGATCTCAAAGGTCTTTTCCAACCTAAATGGTTCTATGATTCTATGATCTAAATACTGAAGAGTTCCTTTCCTTGCTGGGTGCTAAGTGTCTTTAAGTGATTGCAAAAAAATAGGTGCCACTTTCAGTATTCACTTTTCCAGAGGAGATGAATTCCCTTGGCTAGAATGGAAAGGTTAAAGTTAGGAATGTTGTCAGGATTTGCTAATCCAGAGATAGAAAAATGTAGATGTTCAGAGTCAGGCAGAGGTCTAGTGTCAGCTATGGCCAGTATGTGATGAGGTCTTTCATTCCTGGGATAGCTCCCCTGCATTTAATTACACTAAGAATTAGGACAGGGTAATATAAAGTGCTTTGCTATATGCTAATGGGCCTGAGAGTGGGAAGAGGTAAGTCCCATGTCTTATATATGTATTTCCTGAAGAGACGGAACCTGGGACTATAATTAAGGTTAGAGTTAGGGCTACTGGTTGTATGTCAAAAGCGGAGATCCCAGATTAGTGCTCAGTGCTGCATGTCCCGGAGAAAAGAAGTGTGCTGCTGTGTCATTTGTGGCTAATTCTTTACGCTTTGTTTCACTGCTCAGGTAGTTCTGCTAGCTATAACGAAGGCAAGAGCTAGTTAAAGATTCAAAAACCACAGGCTGAAGAACTTAAACTTTGTAACACAGAGTTCAAGGAGGTTTGTTATGTATTCTACAAAACTGTTATATTAAACCGAGATCTTGTTTCAGCAAGTCATCAAACCAAGTTAAATCTGGTGTATTAAATCTCATACTTCAAACGGGATACATGGATATAATGCTAGAATTAGTTCAGAGTTTAATTAACAAGGCAGATGTCAGAAACTGCCCTCAAAATAAGCAATGGAAGTCACCTGGCTTCTTTTTGGCTTTGGGATACATCTGAGCAGGGGCATGTGTTTGGAGACAAAAGTTTCTCAAGATGCCACTGGACACTGCTGAGTACTGCGGATCTCTTGGGTTCTTTGCAAGTTTTAAGTCTTGTTCCGATAGAGGCTTCTTAGCTAAGTATACATCAAGCCTTTGGTTTAATTTTGGTTTCAGAGGAAACAAAAAATGATGGGAGGGTTTGTACCAGCTTTCAACCTCAATACTAAGGAAACAGAATGAATCATTCTTAAAGGCTGAGAATATGCTATAGCTTACAGATCTAGGGGAATGCACTCTAGTGTATGGTATTGTAATTTGTAATAGCTTTTACTCAAAACTGAACACTCCCAAGTTTATTTTGTTAGTTTATATAACACACAAAAATACATTAACAAGTAATAAAGTTTTTTATGGATGTTGATTTTTAAAATCATACTCAAATAAACATTTCTGCTATGAGAATACGAAAATGTTCTTTTTAGAATTAAGGATTTACCGTATTTGGCCTGAGAGTAGCTGGAAATGAACATACTCATGAAGGAATATCCAAATGGTTTCAAAAGCTACTAATCCTGTCTATATCTTTTTCAGCATCCTTAAGCCAAGAGTACACCAAACAAATGACAGAATAAAGAGAAAAGAAAAAAAAAAAGGAAAACAAAAAAAGCATTCTTTAACTGCCTGCATATTTTTTGGGGCTGGAGTGTCAAAATAATTACCATTACCTTCCAAGTGGTTTTATAAACTATTGTTCTGGTTCATCTACAGCACCAAAACAAATGGCTTCGTCATCTACCTTCCACTCGTAGAAGAAGAATTGTCCCAGAGACATTGTGTCTCCCTTCTGTTGTTAGTGAGATACACATCCAGCTTCTCTCCAGAAGACAAATAAACTTTGGCATTTAAGTTTCTTCACAGTTTTTAGCTGACTGAAATCTGATTTTGTCCATTAACTTGTAATTAGATTTCTTCTATTTCGTTAGGACTAAGAGGAGCATGCCTAGGTCTCTAACTGAATTCAGACACTAGAGAAAAGTACTCCTGCATCATATAAGCCTATTGGCTACTTCAGGTGCCCAGAATACAGGTGAATTTTAATTATTTTTTTTAAATGCATAATGGCAAATGTTACTGAATTCTTAGCTACTCCCTCTAGAATAGGAAAAAACATTAATAATAAAAAATAGTAATGGAACTGCACTCCCAATAGCCAAGCAACATACTACGTAATTAGCAATACTTAAGCAAATTGAACATTATCTTCCTTACAAAGGAACAGTGGTTTGGAAATACAAAATATTTAAAACATTATTTTACAGCATTGCCAAGAAATCTCTACTGATTTTAGGACCCTGTGTATAATACAGTCCTTGCTCAAGACAGTGGATAGAAAGAGAGAGGGACCTGTGAAGGGACTTACTCAAATCCATCCAGAAGTTTAACGATGAGTAACTAGTCACATCGGTTCCTGAATGGTCAGTCCAGTACTTAATAATTCAGTAACATTGCCTCTCTGAATAGGAGGTTGAATATGTGTTTCAAACTGTTACCTCTACTAAGCCAATATAAAAGTTATGAAGTTTCTTGGGCTGGCCATCGCGTGCAGCATGCCTTCTCCTTTCCCAGTGCTAAATCACATTTATTTTATATAAGCAAACTAATTGCCTCAGAGATATACTGTGATTATGACTGGAATGTAAAAGTAGTCCTACAGTCTTACAAAGGGAGAGAGTGTACTTAAAATGATCCTTAATGACTTGTCTTCCACACAACAGAAATAGTTTAAGAACTCTGCCATAGGTGAATGCATGTGATTAGAGTGAAAGATGAAATGTTGTATTTAAGTTACTTAATTCGACCTGACTGTTCAGTGTTTAATCAACTGGATACAGAGGCTTATATCCAGACCCCTGAGTGATTTTCAATGAAGATAACAGTTTAGGAACTGATGTCTAAGTTGTTCTGGAGAAATTCAGCTCCAAGAAATGTCTTTTAACTGAGGATTTGAAATGGCCATGTTTGGAGGGTGGGGGGTTTTTTTATTTTGTTTTGTTTTGTTTTTTAAACAAGAACCTGTGCGTCATTAGAAGACAGGACACAACCTGTTTAGATGCAACCAGGAAAATGTCCTAGAGAAGAAAATGTGCATAAACTGATACTTAAAAAAAAATAAAGGATATCAGAAGACTTTTTTGGGAAGAGTCAGCCTAGTTTATTTCCTGATCTTACTGGTGAGAGTTGAATCATGGACACACTAGGGCAAAACAACCAGCTTCTGTCATAGTTATGGCTCTGGTTTCAAAACCAAAGTAAACCAGGAAAGAAAAGCTTGGATAGTTCACACCAGATGATCACATTTCTACAGGCTTCAGATGATTGATTTCTGCATTCTTTAAACATACTGTTATAGTAGTGAAATTGCACCACAGACAATAAGGAAGATCTGTGTTGCATTTGTAATTGAAATGAATGGGCATATAGCATGCTACACTTCTTTGTAATTCATCATATTAAAACTAATCAAGACCAGTTTAATTATGTGAGCACCAGAAATAAATAAGTAAACAAATAGCTCACAAACTTTTCTGAGCATTCTGCTTTTTCTAAGCATCATAAATCTGTGAGTTGTAGTGCAGAACGCAATCCTCCTTACAGCAGGAGACATTTTGAGAAGAAAATGCTAGTTAGGAAAACTGCTAAGACTATGTTATCAAAGAAAGAAAGAAACAGAAGAGCATACATGACATTACAGAGTCAGCAGTTTCTCAGTGTGTTATCATTTTTGACAGAACAAGCTGTACTTCTGCAGTATATTCCAAAATCAGTTTTGTTCTCAGCAATTTGAGTCAACTCTATTCCAGCCGCAAACATTGTGACAATAGCAAGTTATTTTCCAAGCTGAGGTTGACTACTCCACGCTACAGTAATGAACAAAGTCTTCCAAACATTTCACTTAAATCCATGTCTATTTAGTACTGGCTTATGCACTGTGGTTACACTGCATACAAAATTAAACAGCATATCTTCATACAATCATTGAAGGACCTGGAACAGCAGCTGCTCTGAAGGATGTTTGTTTTCCTTCATAGGAAGAGAAACAGTATCTTCAAAGTGGAAACGCAGACTTAAACTTTGTTGTTGTTGCAAAAGGACAATTATTGCATCACTCACATCAGGAAAAATGATAACTTTTAAAGTAAATCTCATTTTCTTTTACTTTAACTATGGGTTAGGAACAATGGATTTGAAAGAAAACACCAGTGATGCTTCACAAGGAAAACAATATTTCAGGTAACAGAGAGCCTAAGTGGGTTTTCTTTTAAGTTGCCTGTCTCCAGGTATGAAGAGTTTCCTTAGAGGGGATGCAAAGAATGTGCAAGGTTCTCTGCAAGCAGGGAGTCTATAAGCAGGGATATGTCATTGCTTCTTTGCTCATTCATAGTATTGTACTGGATAGAGAGAGCAAGCTGTTCTTTTCCTATCTGCTGGCTTTGCTAGAGCTTACTGAAGTTTCACAGATACAATTAGTGAGAAGGCTGAAACAAGAAGTTATATGCTGCAGATTGGCTGTAAGACCCACAATGGACTTAAGGACAAACAATGTTGTGTCTGGTCTGCATCAAGACTTCTTAAAAAGTCATTTTCAACGCTGCTCTCATTACAATACAAGTCACAAGAAGAAAAGACATTTCCTCTGTCTCCTTTTAGAAGAGCTCAGGTGTGGGCTGAAGTCCCTGAGACAGATTATATGTCATGATCCAAAGTTAGGTGAATGCAAAAGATGCATTTCATTGCTTTCTCATCCTTGTGAGACTCCCTGCCCCAGAGTAAAATGTTGCAGAAAGAAACACTGTTACCTGAAGAATACCTTTCTGGAATATATGATGTCTTTGAAAATATGATACTGCATTTTGGAGGCAATATTTAAAGCATCAATATTTAGTTTCAACAAGAGGACAGTCATACCTAAAAGTTTCAGGGGAGTCATAGCTAAACTATTCAGGGGCTTATAACATGTATATAGCACAGAAAGGGCTTTTGAATATTGGTAGCCGTATACCTGAACCCATAATTTTTCTGGTATATAAATTAATACACATACTTTGAAACAAAGAATAGAAATTCTAGGATGATAGACATTATAGACCCTGGTGACTGATCATAACTACAAAATGTGCATGCATCCCAAAATCATGGTTACAGAACTCCATATGTTAGCAGAAAACCCTTAAGCGGATCTCTCCAGACTTCACAAAAAATATTAAGACAACTATTTAAAATACTAAAGACCTTCAGGATGAGATCTTCAAAGTTCCAGAATCTGTTGGGGTTTTCGTGCATAACAGTTATCACCCACCACTCCAACCAGTAAATAAAAAGCTTCAAAATAAATTTGTCAATCAAATATGTGGATGGTATACCATCATTACATTTCCTATATTACTGATGTTACTTACAGATTTGCTTTGGCTCTCTTGGAAAATGTATTTCCACAGTTCTTTTGCAAGAAAATGAAAAGAATCAAACCTTAGCTTTTTTAAGTCTTACAGAAATTCAAGAATATTACTTCTCTCCCTGTCAGAACTAAAATTAATTAGTGTAAAACCTGAAGTTGGGTAGTGGTTTTCAAACTAGTAATATTCAGTGGTTTTCAATATATCTAGCTGTTTTACAAAAGCAGAAAGTTTCACATGGAGATAGAAATAATTAGTATTTTCAGTTCAGACTCTGATAACTTAAATTGCTTGATTTGAATGCTAAATTCATAAAGCTACTGTTGATTCTTTGCTTTTGGATTTAGCATTTAACTTCATACTGCTGATCATGGTAGTAAGCACTGCACACTGGGGACCGGTTAAAGTTGTGCCTGAATATCAGCAGATGAAGGAATGTAGGGGAGAGATGCATGGCTTTCTTATGGTAATCACCCAGGTTAAGCATTAATCCACGGTATGCAAATTGCAACATTAATTATCATATGTACAACCACATATGTCTGAGGCTGTTGTGAACTGAAATCAATCTGTGATATGTTGTGACATATTAGTGTTTCTTGTCAGCTTATGTCAGAAAAGAAATATCACGACATGCTTCTGTCTAGTTAAATAACCAGATAGTCCTGTCTATGCAACCCTCACGTTTTTTAATTTTGCTCATTCTCTACTGGTGCTATTACATTACTAAATAATTCATAACTAAATTAGGACAAGTGAAGGCTGGATTTTTATATACTTTCTCGTGCAGCATATATGCCCACTTGGGGCAGAACAATATCTTGTCTGTCTTTAGTGATGCTCACAGCACATTTTTTTAGGTTAATAACTGATTTGATGATGGTATCTAACTGTCCATATCACTATATTGCTTAAGTTCATTTTTAGAGATTCCCATACTGGAGTTTAATTTGTATACATGAGTCTCATTTTTATGCAAATAACACAAAATATTTATTTTGATGTTTATATAGATAAAAACTATTTACATTTTTATCTTGTTTTTAAGATGTTACTTACACATTCATTTATAAAGGCCCTGGGCCAAAATTTCAAAATACCCTCTATCTGTTCATGTTTAACTTTCTGTAGGAATTGCTGCATGGTAAAATAACCTTTGGGTATAGATTAGTTTTCAGGAAATCTCATGCTTACAGATTGCCCACAAAGCTCTTTTGAGCATGACAAACATTTACATAAAAAAATAACCTCATGTGATTCCATTTCTATGTTCAAGTATTTTAAATAAATTCTACCAAAGCAGCTTATGCATGTCACCATTTGCTTGAGCCAATTACCAGTAATGAATATTAGGCAGCCTCCGGCTTGCATCAGATATCTGTCAAAAGACTGCAAGACTGGACACACTCCAGTGATTTAACGTTGCAAGCAGACAGCAATGCAATAGCGGGCAAAGGAAGAAATTAATCTTTGAAAAGAAACAATGTCAACAAAATCTTTGACATCTTCGATAATATACCTCAAAGCCATGATAATACCTTGTATTTGACAGCTCTGCAATATCCTTTATGGTCCTATGTCTCCTTTTTTTTTTATTATTTTTTGCTTTTTAATGTACTGGTACCCACTAGAAGAGTCCCTCATCTGTCTGTTCATAGCTCTATGCTCACCTGCTGATGCCAAGATGTATGGTGAGACGCAAAAAGCAGTAAATGTATGCCCCTGCCATGCTCAGTACTGCTCTCATATCTCCCTGGGGATGGAGAAGGCTTTTTGGCAGGAATCCTGGTGGCTCCCTGAGGAGTGAGGGAAACCTTGGATGGCTGCGGCTGGCCTGTAACTCCTGCAGTCTGCTGCACTCACGCGCTCCCCCCGGTTGCTGCTGCTGTGTCTTTCACCTCTTAGCCCAAAGAGGTTCTCACAAATCAGCTGGTTGAGAAGCACCAAAGCTCCAGACCCCTATATTTTTTCTTGGTAGGGGAAGAGGCTTCCTGGGGACCTGACTGCCTTATCTAAAGGCTCCCTCTCTAAACTGACATACAGGAGGAGATTGTCCCTAGAGGCTGTCCTTTGTCCTTTCTATCTTTGCCATCTCAGTTTTACATTACTGATGATGATGAAAACAATGAAATACGTAAAACGTGAAACATTCCCATACAGCAGCGTTGAATCAAAATCCCAGATGTGTCTGCTATACATCATATAGGCTGAGTAGGCATACACAGCCTGCTCAGAAAAAAATAATTGAGCATACAGAAACTTGTGTAAAATCACCACAAAATAAATATAATAATAGTTATGATTACACATCTCCACTGTACGAAATCATGCTGATCAAATGAATTCATCAGGACACCACAGTTTTTAAGATGTAAGTGTTTAGACTCCTTTCCCACACTGCGCTGACTGGCCAGCAGGTTGAGCGTGAGCTGGCAGGGAGCAGGGCCATCGAGAAAGCGCAGAAAGAGGATTACTGGAAAACATGGGCCAAAGCTTCAGGCTCCCCAGAGGTTCTCCCCTGGAGCTTTTTCAGGCTATGTCTTCTACAAATGGCATCAGTGGGCTGCTGCACTGGTGTTTGGCCACTCTCTACGCCTTATGGCTTGGATTGCAAAGCTCACAAGCACAGATAGTGCTCCTCAAGGGAAAAATAATCAGGTTTAGGGGAGAGATTATATTGTTTTCTGTTACCGAACACGTTTCGCCCTCCTACTTAATCATGTCCTCCTTTTCTCTCAAGAACACAGGAACTTTTCACTGGAAATTGAATGGAGATGAAAATATAAAGTGGAATGAAAGCTGGATTTAAAGCTCATGTATAATCAGGCTGTGTTAATGAGATGAAGGCTCAGTTTAGTCTCCTCCCCTCCCCCCACCAGCAGGGGCTGACACAGAGGCAGAATTTATTGCACAGTAACTACAAAACTATAGTACTTGTAGTTATCCTTTTACAAGTTATAACACCAAGAAATAATATTTCAGGGCCAGGCGTGCTATTTAATCACTCATCTCCATTCAGTTTTGTGAAAGCTGTTGTTACAAAAATAGGTTGGTGAGTAAGAATTAACATAAGATCCTGACCAGGATTTTGAGGGAGCGGTTGTTTTATCTGTCCTTCTCCGCTGTAATTTCTCATCATTTGATGCTTCAGAAAGCAAGAGTTCTGGAAACTTTCAGAGCATTTATGCTTCTAGCTAACATTCTGAACTTGCTTTATGAAATCCGTTTCAGAGGCTAATCTATAGCAGCTCTTTCAATATATATAGCAGGAGGAAGCTGTGTACTGGTTTTGGCTTTGATGGTCATCCACAGGACTGTCCATCCTAGAGTCTACCTACCTGAAGAAAGCCATTTGAAGATCCAAAAAGTGAAAATGAGGTATACCACCATTCACTAGTCTATTTTAAACCCAGTTTCCCTTTTTTCAAGGGTTGGAAGGATAAGATGGGTTGGTACACAACACTTAGCCTGAAAATGCATTAAACAATAGCCAGAGCTGAGTCTGCCTTAATTCTCTGTCACTCCCAGTGAAGAAGGAATTCTTTCTCCAGTTCCCTGCAGAAGGACTTTTCTCTGTAAATTAAGAGAGCTTTTGTCAAGTGACTCTAAACCCTTAACTGCTCTCCCAGGAGCTCCTAAACCCCCTCCTTGTGAACAATGATTATACCAAAAAACATACTATTGAAGATTTCCTCAACAGTTGTATGTTTGCGATTTTAGTTCAGGGCAGAAAGAATTGAAAAGGTCTGGGTGATTTTTGATACTACAAAAAGAAAGGGAATGAAACATTCAATTTTAAGAAAAAGCAAAGAAATGAACAACAAGGTACCTTTTCTTCAGCATTACACTCAGAAGAAACTGTTCTGTAAACTGCCTTGTAAAGTACTACAAAGATAGAAAATATCTAGCAGACATCGGTAGGAAAAGAATGGGGTGTTTTCTTCTTATCTTCCTGTCAGGTAGTCTTTTCAATCAACTGCAGATGATCTGTCACACTACCAGCTTCTGTGAGTTAAGAGCTTGATAAATAAGCCGGAGCATGCAATGGCATCAGAACAGCTGTGGCCACACAGTCGCCACAGTCACCAGGTACACTTCTGATGGTTAGTGCGACATTTATCAGAGCACAATAAGGAAGTGGGGGCCAAAGATGCTGCGTCAAGAGAAACATAGGAAGAAACCCAGAGAGAAAACACTAAAATAAATATTTTCTCACTAATAATATCACATTAAAGTAGCAAACTCAACAAAAAGGTCTGTGGTTGGCAAAGCGCACAGAACCAGTTCAGAAAACCTTACTCTGATCATTTCAGAAGTTTATGATCCAAATTAGTTTGACTTATGAAGAATGGCAGAAGATCCTCCTTCTCCTATAGCAGTGTGCCCCCCACTAATACTTTAGGTCTTTTTCTTTATGCTCAGCTTAAGCATCCCAGAATGAGACAAGGGAGGCAAAGGATTTCCTAGTTTGCCACCATACTAATTTGTTCTCTGATGCTTCTTTCCACAGAATTAAATTACACAAAGGTTAAAACAAAGATGTGTCAACATGATAGTATACTTAAGACTTATTCCACTGGCTGCTATTGCGTTAAAAGACAGAGCTGTCATTTCTTTCTGTTGCTGTGATGTGTTACATCATCCCTAGGACCCGATCATTCTGCTATATTGTGAAATATGTCTGAGAAGAGCATGAAGCACAGAAACTCCAGTATATATTGAGAATGTATGACTGTAGCATCGTCAAAATCATGCTAACCCTCACTCTTGGGAATACCATTTCAGTCTAGAAAACATGATCCATAACTCAGTCCTGCCGCTTCTCCTCAGCCCTTGCTTTTTGAAAGGGATAGTAACAAATCTACTGCTGTGATTTTGAGCTTTGCCTGAATGAAGATTAAGATCATATTTCACCCCTGTTCATGAATTACTTTTGCAGTGAAATAAAACAAATATCTACTTCTGTCAAAAAATACATGTAAAGAAATAAATTCCTCCCTTGTACAACCAAAGGAGCAGGGATGGGTCCTACACATGTCCAGGAGGAAGCCAACAGCAGGAACTGAAGGAACCGGTCTTACACATGAAGAGGCAACCACTGTGCAATGGACAGAGTTGTGTTCTTGGGAAGAGAACCCAGGGATTATGATGGGATGCTCCCAAGGGCTTTCTCCTGCAGGCAGCCCAAGTGAGCACACAGGAGCCATGCTCCAGAGGACCAGGAGTGGGAGAACATCTTCAACATGCAGTGTTGCAGTGTCCAGCTGAAGCAACATCTGCATCCTTAGATAAGGTGAGTAGACAAGGTACTAGGACTAAAACTGAATGCAAGTTTTCATTTTTAAAATTACACAGAAAAATATCAAGGTGTATGTATGAAGATATTTACCACTGTTTTGTAAACTCTTTTGTTCAGCCAAACCTAAAAGTTCACCTTCTTTTGTATGCCATGTGGGAAATTAACTGTAGAAGAAAATAGCAGTGAAGACGATATTAATTCCAGAGTGTTTTCATTTGGAGTATGTAAGCTCAAGCAGACTGAAGATAAAAGAAATGGATAGCAAAATAGAAACTGATGACAATTTTCTGCTTATGCCCAAATATTTCTCAAGGAGGAAGGAAGTCAGGCTCTGTCTGGGCAAGTGTTCCCTGCCACTGTCTTATGTAGAGACTGTCCTGCTTTATAGGAAAAAGCAATGTTTCACCATGTAATAATGCACAGCTTGCAAACTGCTTCCCTTACTTTAGCAGTCAGTGGGTACTCCCTAACTCTTGGATTACAAAACAAAGCAATCACCATTCCACATGCAGTGCCTTCGTATGTTTTATGGGCTGCTTTCATATCTTCGGTCATCCTCTTCCAAGCCAAGGACTCCAACTGTGCTGAGTCTTTTTCTCTATGGAAACGGTTCCAATTCCATGGATCAGCTTTATTGCCTTCTCTATGCCTTTCTTAATTTGTCTACATTATTTTAACAGTCTCCAGTGTAATTTGACTTTTTTTTCCACAACATCTTAAACCATCTGTGGGATAGTTCATAGGAAACTTAATCTGTACATTTCACACTGATGACTTCCACACAGTTTACACAGATTAAGATGTTATAGCAATCTGCATAACTTTAGGATACTTAAGACATGGAACCGCCTAATTTGAGATGATGTATTTACTGTGTAAATATTTATCAAAACATATGTTTGTTAGGGGAAGCATTAAGATTCTTCTGATAATCTTAACTACCATATTGTCTCTTGAGTGTTTAATTGTGTATTTATAATAACTTCCTTTTCAAGTTACTAGCTTTTAAAGCAATCCTATGTAGTATATTCATTTCTGAATACTGCACAGGTCCTTAAGAACAATGGGAAAGTCCGCAACAAGGAAGGTGGAGGAAGATCAGGTTAGCAAACATTTAAACAAACTGCACACATGTCCACAGGACCTGATGAGATACAGCCACAAATGCTGAGGAAGCTGCCTGGTTGCAATGTCACTTTCAATTATCTTCAAAAGGTCATAGCGATTTGGAGAGGTTCCTAAGGACTAGAAGAAAACAATCACTGCAACTTTCAAGAGGGACGGGAAGGAGAATCCAGGGAACCAGAGGCTAGTAAACGTCACCTCAGTCACTGGAAAGGTTATGAAGCAAATAACCCTGCAAATATTTTCAAATATTTGCAAGACAAGGAAGTAATTGGGAATAATCAGCATGGATTTATGAAGGGGAAATCACGTCTGACCAACCTGACAGTCTTGTACAATGAGGTGATGAGCTCAATGGATGAGGTGAGAGCAATGGATGTTATTTACCCTGATTTTAGGGAGGCTTTTGATACTGTCCCCATAACATCCCCACTGACAAAATTGAAATGTGGACTAGATACACAGACAGTTAAGACAAATTGAAAATGGTCTGAATTGCAGGGTTTATTAAATAGCTGTGACCAGCAGCACAAAGTGCAACCGAAAGGCAGTCACTAGTGGTACCCCAGAGGTCGATACTGGTGCCAATACTGTTCAGCAGCGTCATAAACGACATGGATGATGAGACAGAGGGCACCCTCAGCAAGTATGCAGATGACACAAAACTGGAAGAAGTTGCTGATACATCACAGTTTTGTGCTGCTATTCAGAGGGACCTCAAGGGTCTGCAGAAGTGAGTCAACAGGAACCTCATGAAGTTCAACAAGTGGAGTGCAAAACAAACCCGTGCAGCAGTACACACTGGAGCCAGCTCTCTGGAAAGCAGATCGACAGAAAAGATCCTAAGAGTCCTGGTTGTCAAGAAGTTGACTACGAGCCAGCAATATGCTTTTTTAGCAAAGGCCTACAGCATCCTGGGCCGTATGAGGGAAAGCATTGCCAGCAGGTAAAGGAGGTGATCCCTCTCTTCTATCCATCACTGGTGAAACACACCTGGTTCCAGTTCTGGGCTCTTCAGTACAAAAGAGACATGGACATACAGGACTGAGTCCATCAGAAGCCATGGGGATGATTAAAGTACAGAAGCATCTGAAATGCAAGGAGAGGGGCTGAGAGAGCTGGGGCAGTTCAGCCTGAAGAGAAGGCTCTGGAGGATCTTATCAATGCATATAAATACCTGATGAGAAGCACTAAAGAAGATGGAACCAGACACTTCTCAGTGATGGCCAGGGAAAGGACAACAGACAATGGCCACAGTCTGAATTGCAGGAAATTCCATTTAAACATAAGAAAAAACAACTGGTGGGGGGTTTTGGAGGGTTGTTGTTGGGTTTTTTTTTTTACTGTGCAGGTGGTCAAACACTGGAAGAGGTTGCCTGGAGAGAGCCTCCATAGAGATATTCAAACCTTAGCTGAACATGGCCTTGCATTACCTGCTCTAGCTCACTATGCTTTGAAAAGAAGGGCTGGACTAGATAATCTTCAGAGATGCCTGCCTTCCTCATCCATTCTGTGATTCTGTGAATGTCAGGATCTTCCAGTTACATCCTCTTTAATATGTTTAAACATTTGTATATAAAATATTTTCATAGGTATCTGTATTTTACAAGAGCATGCAGCAATACGATAAAGGGTAATGGCTTGGAACTGAAAGAGGATAGATTTAAATTAGATATTAGGAAGAAATTTTTCACTGTGAGGGTTGTGAGGCACTGGAGCAGGCTTCCCAGAGAAGCTGTGGATGCCCCATCCCTGGGAGTGTTCAAGGACAGGCTGGATGGGGCTTTGAGCAACCTGGTCTAGTGGAAGGTGTCCCTTCCCATGGCAAGGGGGTTGGAACTAGATGATCTTTAAGGTTCTTTCCAACCCAAACCATTCTATGATTCTATGATTTTATATCCACAGGGTCCTTCCACATGACAGTCTCTATTTTCTCCAAGTATATTAAAGGCATACTACTTTGTCACCTAGAGGTGTCTTCTGCGTCACTGCATCCCTATATCACATAATTTTGCCCTAGATAACTACTTCATAGGAAATTCTTCATGTAAGAAACACCTTGAGTTACTAGAATGAGTTGAAGCATAGGCATAGATGTAATATGACCATAAATGAACAGTTACTGACATGGATCTTCATTTACTTAGTTTCTGAAGTGTTGTCATTATGAAACGTCCTTAAATTAGTCATAAATTTGTTTTAAGAGAAGAAATAATTTGTTGCCATGTTAATTGCTTCTGAAGGGTCCCTCAAGTTATCATCCTCTGTCCCTTACTGTCTTCCCAAATCTAATTATTCAAAATATAAGATGCATATGTAAACATAGATAAATATCTCATACCCATTAGTTTAATGGAGAAGCTGACAGACAATTTGTCTTCATGTCTCCCTTTTGCTTGTCTCAGATTCGTTCAAATTCCTGCAAAGGATATTGGCCTTTTGGTTCTCTCCATTATCTCCTTTGAGACCCAAGGAGATCTAGAATTATTACACAAGTGTAAAGCATATAGGAAGAAATTTCATTCTGTGTAAGTATCAGCTCCTACTCTGTCCATCTGATCACTATCAGCTGTCGGCTTGTGCAAAAACTTTTTTTTGGTTAAATGAGATAAGGATGTTTATAGCTGTAGCAAGGCTCACAATAGTTACAGTTAGATCAAAACCAAAAAGTGTCAAGAGCTGTTGTCATTTTGTCCCTGTTTGGACCACAGGCCACTAATCTGGTAGTGACTGATCTGCTATAATAAACATGAGGAATCAGAGTATTAATAGGGCAAGGCAGGAAGCTGAAAGATGTGCTGTGCTATTGAAAAACTCTGGGTGAGATCCAGTTTGGAATTGGGGCATCTGAAATTAGTTTTCGATGTGTGCACTAGCTGTCTAAGCACCTATTACTCTGAATGGAGAGGTACTCGGTGCAGTCAATGAAGCCTCGAAAGTGCTCAGCACACACTAAAGTAGATGTTTGTTGGACAGCCATTTGAACCTCACCCTCTTGAAAATGAGGACAGACTAGGACCAAATGACAAGCTGGTATGAGTGTACATTGAGCACAGAGAACTTCAGATTGCATGAAGCACACTAGCTTTCAAAAGTCCCTCGGTGACAGCAGATGAAAATACAACGTTGTGTAAAAGATTAATTATTTTTCCATGGTCTTCTACCTTTTCAAATTGAGAAACCTGTGAATACAGTTAGTTCCTGTTAGACAGCAGATGCAACCCACCACAGATGAGTTGAAAGTGCAGCCTCGTGAGGAAAGAAGCAATGACTTGGGGCACTCCTAGCCCTTGAGAGCACACCCCACCACCACAGTAAAGAATGCCAAGAGAAGTTAGACCCTTCCTGGCAATGAAAAAGGCCACACTGAGGCGTGGTTTTCTACATCCTGGGACAGCACCTCCCCTTCTGGGAGGTTAAAAACTCCCAGCAGACATGAAGAAATGAACAGCTGTGCAGCATTTCAAAGCAACTGCAAACAGAAAGTGGAATTTCACTAAAGGTGGAGTTGGTGTGACTATTATTCGTGGTATAACACTGGAGAATTAGTGATTGCAAACCTCCTATCTGACACTCCTCCACCATGCCCCTCAATCTTGCCTGCCTGACTCAATAGTGATGGATTTAAGAGAAGCACAGCTTGAGATCCCACACACCTAGCTCTGGAAACAAGAAAACCACAGCTGTGGCTGCATTCCCAGAAGGCCTCCCTGTCTTCGTACAGTCCCTTTCCACTGCAACAATTTTCAATGGAATTTGGCTGCATTCGAGGCTACCTGATCTCCCAGCTCTGCATAGTATCTGCCTGTTCTCCAGCACAGCTAGGTGAGAGAAGAAACTTGGAGCTGAAAGCTCTACAGGACAATGTGGATGCCAGGTAGTAGGACAGCTGCCATACAGTATGCCAGGAATTCACTGGACTCATCCTTCTACTTTCATATCTGAGTCTATTGGCACCTGCTGGGGCAATTCACTCCCTGCTGACCAGAAACCACTCAGAGCAGGGCATGCAGGGTAAACTTCTCATGCAATTCCCACCCAATCTGGTCCAAGACTGTTCTACAAAGTTTAAAGTGTCGCAACACCTGCACTATGCCAATTCCTGCTTAAATATGTCCTGGGAATAATACTGCATAAAGTACATTTACAGCCGTATGACACCAGTGGTTTCACATGTCTGCTTGGTTCCCAGAGGCAAAATCCAGCTGACTGACAGTGCCAGCTAGAAAATAACAGAAGAGGGTGGCATCATTTGGTAGATATAGCAGAGACAGGCTGGCTCCTTTCATGACCATGGCTGCAGGCTCTGATTTCTAGGGAGGTTTTCTGTCAGGAAATCAGACTGCTTGCCTGCTGAAAACACCAGACATGAAAGTCTACTGGGTTGTGCTTATCATGATAGTGCTCAGTCAGTTCATTAGCATTCAAGCACCAAAGCATTTGATATGGACATGGAGAGATGTCTTCTGTAGCAGTTTCAGGTTGGATTTCTGCCTGAATAGCAAGGCAACATTTTCTTCCTGGACTCCTGACATAGCCCTTGAGTATGAAGTAATTTCAAATGTCTTTGGCAGCTCAGCTTGGTTATTTGCAAGTTAGATAGTAAGTTAATTTTTCATGTCTTTTACTGATAGGACTTGGGTTTTCACAGATTTCTCTTCAGTTTGGGCTAGAGTTAGCTGGAAAAAAATTTAGCTGGAATATTTGTCCACTGAGAAATGTGATCGTATTGAATAATGACACGCTGTAGCTTCTGCTGAAATTTCATTCTGGGGAGAAAAGGGGGAAATGTTCAGACACTGTCAAAATATTTTGCAATTTTCTTATGAAATTATTTTTAAAATTTGAGCTATGGAATACTGTAACATAACATTTTAAATTGCCAAAACCAGAGTATTTTTGTCAAAATAAAATATTTTTATCAACTTTAAATGATTTTTTTTTGATGTTATGAAATTTGGAAATTTGTTTCAGGCTTTCTTTTCAATCTGAAATATAGCCAAATAGAACAGTCACCCTCTGTTCAGCAGTTCCAAGCATGCCCCTCTTCATAGGACAAGAGGGTCAAAGAAGCAGCGAGCAAAGGCAGCTGTAAGATGTACATGACTCCTAGTAATTGAACCTGCCACCAGTAATAGTTGTGAGGAGTTTTACCTGAGTGCATATAAGCACTTTAAAAGAGACAGAACAATCTGTCAAAATGGTGCCAGAGCAACAAAGGGTGCAAAGATTAACAGAGAAGCTGATGCAGGTGAAAAGCAGTACAAAAGTGGTATGATTATTTGTATGGAGAGATTTAGTCTGACATTGTGATACATCTGTGAAAATCTTATGCCACTGTTATTCATGCCAGAAGAGTTATGTAGCTTCCAGAACACAATAATTAAAGCAAGACAGGGCTCCAGAAAAATCAAAACAAAACAGGTATAGCGGTGCAAGGGGTATTATGCCAAAAAAACCTGCTTATATCTATTTGGAAATGAATGCCAAAGAAACAGATATCTTTGTATTTATCCATACTGTTTTTTCCATATGTCTCAATCTGAAGCATGCTGTGCTAAGCTTATAGGCAGCAGCATGACATGATAATTACCCTGGGAAGACAAAATAGATACATAAAAATGCTCATTAATTTTATACAGAATAGAAACAAAAATTCTGCATCTGTGGTCAGCGACTACAATCCCTAAAAAAGGAATGCAAAAATACTACTGGTGTCATGATTATTTATAGACTTAGAGACACATACACATGCATACATGTCAGACGTTTCTAAAGGCTTTTTTAAATTATGGCTGTCTGTCTTACTGGGCTGAGCAGCCTTGCCTGCCAGCATTTTCCCGCTGAACAGTAATAAGGACATCCTGCAGCCATCACCAAGGTCCACAGGCTGCTGCCAGAAGACAAATGGCCATATTCTAAGCAATTCTTCAGGATTATGCTTCATTCTGTACACTACACCTCATATTATTAAGAAAAACTCCTTTTATAGCAGGTTCCTTCAAAATTCAATGAAACATAAGGTACACATTTATATAGTAAGCCAAATAAATTATTTGGGCCAGGATTCACCCCAACTCACTTCAACTAGAAGCAAAGTCACTCTGTTCTCCCTTTATAGTAAAAGAATAGAAAACACTTGACTAGACAATAGTGGGGCCTTGGGAGGACCCAGCCAAGATCGAAGCCAGGACCTGGAGGTGCACCTCTCTCCACTGGCTGCATTAAAAACCTACAGTGACTGCGCCTAAGATACAGCATGAACCCAGTCCTCAGTGGGAATTCTGCAGTCTGTTTGGAAGCACAATTTCTCTGAAATCTTTTAGGTGCCTTATCTGACTTACAACCAGTCATAAACTCCAGAAATAGTCTTTGAATACTGAAAGTTTAACACATTTTCAATTGGCTTGGTTAAGGAACAAGTTCCTCTGAAAATGGCCAAACTGAGCTATCGGGCTCCACAGATCCTGAATGCTTGGTTTGGTCCATTGTTGCTTGCTCCAGCTCATTATGTTAGTACCTGAGTTTAATTCATGGATGCAGAATTGGATGAGCATACCTGACAATGATGGTGTAAACATTTTGCTTTTGTTTTCCTTCTAGAACACTTACAAGCAAGCTGGGTAACAGAAACATATTTAACCTGTGTAAAAGCCAGGATGCATAGGACATCTTAACTCCCTGGCCCATGGATTCTTCCACTTCACCTCTTCTACTGCTCCTGAAGTTTCCACTTAGCTTGGGCTGCTTCCCAGATAGCCTCACAGTCTAAAACAGGAGACTCATTAGTATCTGACTTCTTTCATCTCTAGTCTCCCAGGCACAAACTGCTCCAAATTGCTCTCTCCTTCAGTAACAAAAACAGAGACAAGTAACTTCAAAAGTTTCAGAGCACAACATATAATATTTCTATGTGTTAATATTAATGGGTAGTAAATAAAAAGCACTTTCAATAGGGTATGAATACTTAATATTATTTAGTGAAAAGCAATGCATTTTCTTAATTACCATAGTTAAGTGGATTTTTTAAAAGCAGAAAATTATTGCAAAAACAGGGAAAAAATGAAGTGTGAAATCCAAAATTCCCCTAAATGTTTTGTAAAGAAAAAGAAATACAGAAGAGATTGAGAACACAGAAATATATTGTGCTCATTGAATCAAAACCACATCCACTGATTCAGTGGTCCACAGTAGAGATCACCTTACAAATATCCCACAAAGGAATCAATATTTTGGTTGTTCACAAAAATATTTTATGTAGAAAAAACCCCAACCTTTTTCTGCTCTTGTATGGATTTTTAAAACAAGGAATACACAATTCCTGCAGCATTTATTAGCAGGTTTTCACCAGACTGAGTAGATACCAACCACAGTATTGCTCTTTATATTTGTTTAGAATTTCAACAAGATGGAAAATTCCTCTCTGTGCCATTCCTGAAAGTTTTCCTTCTTACAAGAGGGTTCTCAGATCCATGGCAATAAATGTCTTTTCTGCACAGCCTCAAGGCAGGAAAAAACCACGAATGGCAAAAGATAGGCAGCTTCACATTTGAGGTGCTGCTATTTATGACACATCTGTAGATTTGGGGAACTCTAACAACTCCATTAAAAAAAAGCTGAAAGATAAAATAAAAGAGATTTCCCTCAAAATGAGAAGTTTGATGAATGAAAGCAGTGAACTAAGGGTCAATTACTCTTCTCATATCATTTTAAGCAATATCATGTCCTGGGTCATTTGGATCAATGCACCTGATTATTGCAAGAAAGGAAACTGTCAAGTACCAGCTGTGTGAGACATTTCATGTGTAAATATAAAGACAGCTTTCACTTATGAAGACAGCTGAAATTCCATGAAATCAAGGTTTTCATAACCAAAATCCACTCCAGGATAAGCAGGTCTACTTAGAGTTCTACATATATGAAAAAAAACTAAGTATTGCATAATAGTAGTTAGAGATGCGACTCATCTGTACATTTGTCTGATAAGACAAAATGGAGTATCCATAGCTATATCTGCACTTGTTGCCTGATGCTTCCTTTACAAATAAGTTATTCCAAACAGTGAGTGATGTTATCTCACCTAAAATACATGAGATGAAATGGGCACATTTCTCTCTGCTGACTATAAACAGACCTTATAACAACTAGCTCAGATGAACATGTCTGCGTAGTGGGTGAGATGAATGCCATCATAGGCTACTATACCAAGGAACTCTCTACCAGAAGCAGGGAATAACGACAGATTATCCATCCAGAAACATTTGGGGATTATATGAACAAAGGTGTGGTTGACCGCTTTGTTGAATTTTTCTTTTAAGGCACATGATCTTTTTGTCTTACCAGGCTCAGAGAAGAGCTCTTGCACTACAGATTAAAGAGGTTTTTTGTAATGCTTCTTACATACAGTATCTCTCAGGAATTAGAGGGTTTTGTCTCAATTTTCTACTGAGGCCAGATAATAAAGTATTAATAAATGTCTTCCCCCACCCCCCCACCCCCCGCCCTTTTTCAGTTGAGCTGCACAGTGTAGATATGTAAAGTTATATAGAAATACTTTCAAAATTCTGAATATACAAAGGATGCTGCAGGATTTTTGGTAGTACAATGAAGCAAAATATGAAGCTGTCATCCATCTCTGCATGAGACCAGTCTTCATCCGGGATACAAAACCTCACTCTGTTCTGAATACTTCATCATTATAAAAGATGTAGCTTTGACATTGCAGGAAAAGAGCTTCTGATGCAAAACCAGTAACCTGACACAATTGTTAACAAAAGTCCACTTTAATGATTCAATAGCAATGAGTGTCCTTCATAACCAATTCAAAAAGAAGCCTATAACAGCATTCAAATCCAAATGAGATTTTCATTCATGAGACCTGCAATCTGAGGGCTCAGAGAGATGAAAAAAACTTAGTGAATCTCTAGGTTAGAATAAATTTATTGCCTGCCATACTATGACATATGACACAATACCCACCAGATTTCTGAATGGCTTGAGTTTGCAGAATTGGTTAGTTTCCAGCATAGTTAGGATGCAAAGTGCTGGATGTTTGGGGATTTTCTGCGCATTTTTTAACTAAATTTACTGCTTATATCTCTTCCATCTTTCCACAGCCACCCTTCCACGGAAACCATTAGAAAGAGCATTGAGTCCTAAACTCAAGAGTGTCGTATCAAAGGTGGTTGAAAGATTGAGGACAATTACAATAAAGAAAAAAACACAATCTTAGCTAGAAGGTCAGTGTAAAATGTAGAAAGAGACCACTTCAATTAAATGAATTGTGTGAAAGTCAAGCTGAACAGAAAGAGTTGGTGGAGATTAATTTAACAGCAAGAAAGCAGACTTTAGCCTTCAACTAAGTAAGCAAGAAAAGGTACAGGTGAGCTCTTAGGAAATTTTCCACAGCAGCATGATAAAGGTGCATTTAGAAGTGGTTATATCTACACTGTAAGCTTACCCTAGGCCTGATCCTGCATCTGTCCTTGTCTCATCCCTATTAACACAACTGTAATTAACATATCTGTACTTGCAGCAAGTTTGTAGTCAATACCAAGTTTTGTGGAGCTGCCAGTAAGCTGGAGGACAGGGCTCCTGTTCAGGGTGAGCTTGATGGGCTGTGGACTGATGGAAATTTCATGAAGCTCAAGAAACGAAAATGCAAAATCCTGTACTCGGGATGCAGCAGTATAGGCTAAGGGCCAACTGACTAAAGAGCAGCTGGGCAGAAAGGGACCCTCATGGTGTTGTGGACAAGCTCAACACGAGCCAGCAATATGCCCTTGCAGCAAAGGTCAACAGCCCCCTGGACTGCATTAGCAAGAGCACAGCCAGCAGGATGAGGGAGGTGATTCTTCCCTCTGCTCTGGTGAGACACATCTAGGGTGCTGGGTCCAGCTCTGGACTGCCTACTACAAGAGAGAAACTGAAACACCAGACCTATGGGAGCGCCTGAGGAGAGGGGACTGGAACACAGGGTGTACGAGGAGAGGCTGAGAGAGCTGGCTTTCTTCAGCCAAGAGAAGAGAAGGCTCAGAAGGATCCTACCGCTATCTGCAAGTACCTAAAGGGAGAGCGATAGAGACACTAGAGCCAGACACTTCTCAGAGGTGCCAGTGGCAGTACAAGAGGCAACAGACAAAAGCAGGAACTTGGGAAATTCTAACTCGATATGCAGGGGGGAAAAAACCACTGTGAGGGTGGCCAGGTAACTGGCCAGGCTGCTGAGAAAGGCTGTGGAGTTACTCAGAGCTTGACTGGACACAGCCCTGAGCACCTGCTCTAACTGGACCTGCTTTGGGCCGGGAGGTGGATCAGAAGACCTTTGGAGGTCCCTTCCAACTTAAATGATTCTAAAGCTCTTTCGTCTGGTTACAGCAGCCCCTGCTAGTGTCTCCAAATCCCTGTCATCCTTTGGGTAAGGGTAAGGCTAGTGTGGGTGATCAAGCTGGAGGCTAAGTGAGGTTAAGCACAACACAAGCCAGTGCCTGTCTCCTCCCTAAAGAGAACAGGGCTTTTCTTTCTTCTATTCCAGCTCAAAATCAACTAGCTCATTTAAAGGATATGTATATTTGAATTTTTTTTTGCTGGAGCAAAGAGGAATAGATGTCTTATACAGCACTGACATTGGTTTTGATATAGGAATTACAACCTGAGAAATTAGTCTAGATCCATGTCAGAAAATTCACTGTGCCAGAGCATAAGGTTTACAACCTATCTCTTATGTGTGGGCAGATTTAGTGAAAGGAGGGAACCAGCCCAAAGCTGCTGGTAAAGCATGAAAGACTGAAAAGGAATAAAGCTGAACTGGAAGGAGATAAATTGAGAGAGGAAATATGTGAGGAACAGAAGAAATCTCACCACATGGTAGGACAAAGCAATATAAAGTACGTGGCAGCAAATAATAACCACTGAAAATGTCTTGTAATGCAATGCTAACTTGTGGAATTCATTACCATGTATAAATTTGAGGTCAAAATCTTAACAAGATCAAATCTTAAAAAAAGCCTGGATAACAATATCCAGGGTTTTCTTAGATACACAACAAATTTTGCATAGTGTATAAATCCTCACACTGAGATTTCCAGCTAATTCTCTTGCGATATGTAAAATTCAACGCCTACTGAAAAGTTTCTTGCTCTTTAGATGCAGCTGATGTTTAGCTATACCCTGATCCTCTATGACAGTTCCCATGTACCAGAGACAGAACTCAGAGCAGAGCACACTAGGAAGCAGATGATTCTCATCACTTGGATGCATTATCTACATTCAAAATAAACCATCTAATCCTTGGAAGGCAAAAAGACTATGCATTAAGGTAGCTGCAGGAGAGATTTTTTGGATTTAAAATGCCCACAGATGCATAGCAGAAGCTGAAGCTTTAGGCACTGATGGTGAAGGAAAAACTTAGCAACAAGTATTGGCCTAAACCAGTGGAAATGTACAGCAGTAGTAGGTCTTCCTCTGACCTGTGAGCACTGTCACCCAATGCTACAGGGACAGGCAGGTTCTTTTAGGGATCCTTGGTAGAAGGAGGAACGGTCACAGGCTTGTAGTTATAATTAGAGCTTTATTATTACATAAAACTTTTAGTTATCAGCGTAGCTTATTGTTATCTATGATTTCTAGCAATTCATATATTTTACTGTTACACAGAATTTTTAGCAACTAATGAACATAGCTTTCAGTTAAGCAAGATTTCTAGTAATCAGTGTAGCCTTTGTGTTATCTAGAGTCTTCAGTACTTGGCCACTCGTCACCTGTACCTTCTGCAGATCAGGTTAAATTCTTAATAATCAGCATACAATACAATTTTAAAAGTACTTCTTATTTGTTTTCAACAGGAGCTGATTAAAAATGCTGACATGTGAAAGAACACCCTGTTGTAAAGGTACCTCTCTTTTGAAGACATGAAAAATATCTAATGCAAAAAGCGTCTCTTAGATTATCCAAGGGTATCTGCAATATGTAGGTGAAGTGACATACTTCTCTAAATCCATTATCAGTGTTACATTTATCATTGAGAAAAATGGCCATCCTACAGATAATGCTTAAAGAAATTTGAAGCAAAGAAAACTGTGCTTTCCTCTGCATCCTAAATAAAGGCTACTAATTTTCCTTCCATTTCTGACAACGGCTATCTACACATGGTGATTGCAGTAATCTAGTTGAACAAAATATTACAAATTCATATTATAGGGAATATTCTGAAGACCTGTTAAGCCTTGAAGTGTGGTCATAATACACTCTTGGTAATTACTGTATTTGAAATTTCTGGATAAGATTCATTCCATCTCTACGCATGTTCACAGAACTGGAACACAGCAGGGGTTTATATGGTTGGTAAGAGGAGGAATGAATTAAAGTAACTTTTATGTTATTTAATTGGTGAATTACATCAAAGTGTCTAGATATGTTCTGAGTCAGTTCAAAATGATATGTAACGTCTCTAATCACTCCAACAAATGCTGCTCCTGCCACGTCAGTAATTCCTGGGAAAAAATATTTCTAGTCCTCTGGATATTCATATATAAGTAAGCCAATACAATCATGACAATTCATGCATCTGTTCTTTATTAAAAATAGGCAACTATATTTACAGTATTGAAAGTCATCAGAAATATAGTTAAATATATTGATAATAGAAACGTAAAATATGATGTCCTGCAACTACAGAACATCAGTCTGCCAAGGAAAGAAATGTTTACCATCTGCTATCTTATTTCATTAGTTTAATTTGTATTGAGATATGTATTATTGTATTATTAGTCAAATGCTTGTCCAGCATGTGATTTTCAGGAAGTGGAGATTGCTATAAATACTCATAATTTGGAGATTTCATGAAGTGAACATTTCTATTTCTAGCAAAAAATCTGAATTATAAGCAGGAGGTTTTCAAAGTATATTTAGGTGCATTCTTGTCCCATTTATTTTATCATTTCATAATGAAAGTATGATTTAACTGTAGAAGATAATCTTTAAAAAATAAAAGTTACCCATAATTCAGGATGGGTT
This sequence comes from Ibycter americanus, assembly GCA_035590275.1. NCBI lineage: Eukaryota > Metazoa > Chordata > Aves > Falconiformes > Falconidae > Ibycter > Ibycter americanus. The sequence goes on from JAVJGI010000062.1 coordinate 10,132,262, forward strand.
ATTCAGAGAGATAAAATCTCTATGACACCCAGAAAATCAAAGAGGATTACACAGATCTGATTATATTTAAGTGAAATAATAATTACTCTTCTCCTGTTGCAGTAGAATAATGATTAAATAGATATTGAACTGTAGTCATCTGCCTCAGAAGCCTGATAGTAGTACCTTGCATCAATAACACGATATTTATCTAGGCTGAGAATTTCAACTTTCCCTACTTTTCATTTAAGCACCATAAAAAGTCAAAGAAAATAAAATTATTTTGGTCTTTAACTAACATAAGTAGCCTAAATATTAGGCAAGAAACTAACTCAAAGAAGTTCTGCATGAGGTAAAAGCAATTAAACTTACAATACGAGATTTAAATATCTCCTTATTGTAGTGGGTTAGCATGACCAGGTTTCGGTAGCAGGGGGGCTACAGAGGTGGCTACTGTGAGAAGATGCAGAAGTTTCCCCCATGTCCGGTGGAGTCAAACCCAGCTGACTCCAAGAGGGACCTGCCACTGGCCAAGGCCAAGCCCACCAGCAGCAGTGGTAGCACCTCTGGGATAGCATATTAAGAAGGGAAAAAAAATGTATCTGCAACAGTGGGAGAGAGGAGTGAGAATACATGAGAGCCGCAGCTCTGCAGATCCCCAGGCCAGCGCAGAAGGAGGGGGAGCAGCTGCTCCAGGCGCCGGAGCAGAGATTCCCCTGCAGCCCATGGTGAAGCCCATGGTGAGGCAGGCTGTGCCCTGCAGCCCATGGAAGTTAGCAGTGGAGCAGATCTCCACCTGCAGCCCATGGAGGTTAACAGTGAAGCAGATATCCATCTGCAGCCCATGGAGATTAACAGTGGAGCAGATATCCACCTGTAACCTGTGCAGGACTCCATGCCGGAGAAGGTGGATGTGCCTGAAGAAGGCTGTGACCCATGGGAATCCTGTGCTGGAGCAGGGTCCTGGCAGGACTTGTGGCCCTGCGGGGGACCCACGCTGGATCAGTCTGATCCTAAAGGACTGAAGTCCATGGGAAGGACTCATGTTGGAGAAGTTCATGGAGAACTGTCTCCCATGGGAGGGACCCCATGCTGGAGCAGGGGAAGAGTGTGAAGAGGAAGGAGCAGCAGAAACAATGTGTGATGAACTGACCATAACCCCAGTTCCCTTTTCCCCCACACTGCTCGGTGGGAGGACATAGAGAAATTGAGAATTAAGTAAAGCCCGGGAAGCAGGGACGCATGGGGGGAAGGTGTTTTTCTGATTTGAAAGGTAAGAAATTAAACTAATTTTCCCCAACTTGAGTCTGCTTTGCCTGTGACATTAATTGCTGAGTGACCTCCCTGTCCTACTCTTGACCCACAAGCCTTTCGTTACATTTTCTCTCCCCTGTCTGGTTGAGGAGGGGAGTGACAGAGCGGCTTTGGTGGACACCTGGCATCCAGCCAGGGCCAACCCACCACACATAAAAATATTCAAGATAATATTTTCACTCTCTTTTTTAATACTTATTTCTTATTACATATATATATTAATTCAAGTTTAGTTTTCTGTTTTCACTGTTTTTACTGTTATTTTGACCCATCATTCTTCGAGGTGCCCTTGCATGATGGTATGAGGCTCTGCTGGTAGAACCAAACAATGACAAGGATGATGGTTCATTGTCGTGGTTTCAGCTGGGATGGAGTTAATTTTCTTCTTAGTAGTTGGTGCTGTGCTGTGTTTTGGCTGTGATGCGA
>JAVJGI010000062.1:10134080-10181623 GCA_035590275.1 Ibycter americanus
GTTTAATATCTTTATCAATGATCTGGACGAGGGGATCGAGTGCACCCTCAGTAAGGTTGCAGATGACACCAAGCTGGGGAGAGTGTTGATCTGCTTGAGGGCAGGAAGGCTCTGCAGAGGGATCTGGATGGGGTGGACTGATGGGCCGAGACCAACTGTATGAGGTTCAACAAGGAGAAGTGACGAGTCCTGCACTTGGGTCACCACAACCCCACACAACACTACAGGCTTGGGGAAGAGTGGCTGGAAAGCTGCCTGGTGGAAAAAGACCTGGGGGTGTTGGTCAACAGCCAGCTGAACATGAGCCAGCAGTGTGCCCAAATGGCCAAGAAGGCCAACAGCATCCTGGCTTATATCAGCAACATTGTGGCCAGCAGGACCAGGGAGGTGACCATCCCCCTGTACTGGGCACTGGTGAGGCTGCACCTCAAATCCTGCGTTCAGGTTTGGGCCCCTCACTGCAGGACAGACATTGAGGTGCTGGAGTGTGTCCAGAGAAGGGCAGCGAAGCTGGTGAAGGGTCTGGAGCACAATTCTTATGAGGAGCAGCTGAGGGAACTGGGGTTGTTTAGCCTGGAGAGAAGGAGGGTCACAGGAAACCTTATTGCTCTCTACAGCTACCTGAAAGGTGGGTGTGAGTCTCTTCTCCCAAGTAAAAAGTGATTAGACAAGAGGAAACGGTCTCAATTTGAGCCAGGGGAGGTTTAGATTGGATATTAGTAAAAAAATTCTTCCCTGAAAGGGTTGTCAAGCACTGAAACAGGCTGCCCAGGGGAGTCATTGAGTCACCATCCCTGGAGGTATTTAAAAGACATGTAGATGTGGCACTTAGGGATATGGTTTTGTGATGGACTTGGCAGTCCTGGGTTACTAGTTGGGCTTTATGATCTCAAAGATCTTTTCCAACCTAAATGGTTATATGATTTTATGATTCTATCTCTTCCTAATGCAACCGTGTAACTGTGCCATAATGAGTTCTGGGTGCACAGGTCCAGCATAAGACAGCAAGACAGATGTTAGTATCTCTCATCAAGCAGTCATGGCACTCTGGAGCACAAGTGAGTCTTAGCTTCATGGCTTTACTTGGATCCACTTTATACTCAACAATGCAGGCATAAAATACAGCGGAAGTAGAAATGAAGGTTCTAGGCAAGTTCTGACACTACAAAACTATTTTATAAGAGGGACATGGGGGTAACGCCATAATTTCCTCTGTAATAAGTTATACAGTGATGCACATTGTTAACTGACTCACCCAGCAGAGCTTCAATTAGAAAAGAGACATTCTTCCAAGGAGATGATTTCGTAGCCCCTCAAGCTGAAGAGGGGACTGAACCAGGATTTCTCACTTCCCAGAAAATTAAGTACTTACTATCAGATAAGCAAAGGCCAACACCATTCCTAAGCCTACTACTTTTTAAAAACATATTGCAGGATTTTCAGCTACTCTGGGACTACGTTCTTAAGTTACTGTGAGGTACCAAGTGAAGGAGTGACTGGAAGTGGAAGGACTGTTTGGCTTTTGGCCTGAGGTACGTGTGAAAATGTTCAGCCCAGGAGCATTATTATATATATATATAAACCACTTATTATCATATACAAGCTCTAAGAATTTGAGAAACTTTACAATTAAAATGTAACCACCAACGGTGCAACTTCTGGGTTAAGCAGTAACATGCATTTTGTACCACAACTTCAGCCTTTAATTCAAGCCCATAAGCCCTGTCTTGTTTAACCCCCTTCTCTTCCCCTCTGCATCCTCAGAGGTGAGAACACAGCCAGCTGTGACACTGTATCCCCTATCCTGAAGAAAGAAGATCAAGGAAGAAGAGTTCCTTGCTGCAGCAAAATTGTACTCCTAAAAGTACAGCACTGATACCATCCCATACCTCGGCTGCATGCAGTCAGATATTGGCAGAATTGCATCAGCGCTGTTCATATTCTCTGTAGCTGAGAAGCTACACATGACACAAGTATTTATAATCAAACTGGTATAAGGTCTCTCTATCTTTTGCCTTAAAAGCGCACTTCTTACCAGCATAACACGAACAGAATATGAACACAAACACATAATTACAGTAATGGCTGCTGACAGTAAAATGTTACTATCAGTTAGTTGCTCAAAAACTAAGGCTCTTAATAATCCCTTTTACTAGAGTTTATTCTGTCAGAGAGGGGATCACAGACATAGTGGATGGAAGCAGATGGTCAGGATTACATACCTGTGGGGAGGAAGAGGAGTAATCTATGTGGAAGTTAAGTGAAGGATAGCGGGTGAAGGGGAAGAGATTTAGTTGTATGCACAAAGAATTCAGTGACAGGAGCGTAACTCAATTTCATCCCTGTAGGGGTTTTCTGACACAAACACCAGAAGAATCACATTGATGCTGTCATTTTACAGTATTTACCACTCGGTTCATCTATATAACTGCATGCTATGTTTTGTTAGCAGTGGTGCAATCTCATGCAGTACATGTGCTGTAAGCATTTTTTGTTTCAATGTTACTGATGTAGGAAATACCAAGCAAAATATATGCAGCTGCTTACCTATGCTGGTATATATAAGAGTTAAATTCAGCCCAAGAAAAATGTACCACCATCCAAATCAGAAGACAAAGTCATCGGCTGCATTTCAAGCACTGCAGCATTGCAGAACACAGTAAGTCAGCAGCAGCAATCAAGTCATATTTTCCAATCAATTACTCCAGTAAACATGGTGTAACAATTAGCGACTGAAAACATGAGGCTTCAATGAACCAGTTACTATAAAAAATGTAAAGTCATTAATATGAAACAGAATGGTCTTAGCTGAGAATGAGCCTTGAGGCTGCATTAAGGCTAAGGTAAGCAGTTCTTAAAGACTTCTTAAGGAGATGGTTTAAATTTAGCTGTAGTGCAATCAGGAACATAAGAATCAGTTAAATTAACCACTGCCAGAGAACTTATGCAGGACATGAAGAGCTCAAACAGGACTGTGAGGCTCTGGCTGCACCAATACTTTAACTACAGCCGAGCCCGAGCCCTGGGCCCTGCAGTGTGATCCCTTCTGCCATTCAAACTGATAGAACTGTCTCTGGCCATTTTGGGGCCAAAACAAATTATATTCTACTGCAAACAATTTCTGTGCATAGAGGAAAAGTTAGCATAGGCTGGGGACCACTCTTAAAATGCAGTTTGGGTATGTCTATCTTTTCTGAGAGGCTGCTAATGGATGCTGACTGAGACACTAGCTGTTCTGTACCAGCTGGACCCAGTGCTGGAGGACAGGTCTTGCGACAGCTCAGTTTGTGAATACAGATGCGGCCACTGTGCACTAACAATCACATACTTCAGTGCCTCGCACAAAAATAGTCGTGACGATCCACTGTTCAGCAGTCTGTAAGTTGGTTTTTAGATGCTGCATAGTTCACTGGCTGTAAGGATTAAAAACAAACAAACAAACAAACACAGAGAAACCTATTCAAGAAGTTATTAGATCTTGAAAAACTGAAGGGCCACACAGTGCTGTAGGAATTGCTGTATCAATGGCATTCTTCAGGTTTCACCTGCACTGACACGTAAAATTACTCCTTTCAAGGATCTTGCAGAAGATCTTTCAATACACCCTACCAGCTACAGTGAGCACTGAGAAAAAAGAACTTCAATAGAGAGAAACCATAACATTTAAAGTATAGTCAATTTTCCAGTTCTGTTCCACAGCCAAAAATTCTTTGCTGGTTGTTGTTTTTTTTTTTAACACATCATGGCTTTATTTTCCTTTCACTCATGTGAGAATACAACCAAATCTTGCATTCAAAATGAGCGTGTGTCAAGTATACAAATAAAGTATTTAAACCAGTTTCTGGCATTTGCTTACTGCAACACCGTTAAACAAGTTAATGTATTAAAGGCACAATAAGATTTTACTGTGTGCTTAAATTGTGTTAACTAGAGTATTAAAGGTTGGGAATACGTACATGGTAGACACTTTAAGTCTCATCCCTTATTATAGCATACATCACATATAGAGTAGATATTGTATAATCATATATATATATACAAAATATAGATCATATAATAATTTCCAGAATCTTATCCAGTGGTGTTGTGAAACTGGTTATTTTGCTTCTAATTTTTTAAATTTTGGAAAGTGGTTCTCATGCCACATTGTTCACATAATTTGAATATTGATATAACCTTTAACCCTAAATGGCGAACAGCTAGTTTATATTTGCTGTTTTGGTGGTAGTACTGACTTTCAGTTTAACTAATTCTTTTCTTGATGTTTATGCTACACTGTATTCACAAAGAGCAGTCATATCCACTTTCGGAGAGCTTTTTGCAAAGTGAAACGAGAAGCTCTTTTAATCTCTTCGTACTAGATAGGATCTTTGTTCCTTGTTATCTTGGTAGCCATTTTCTTTATCCAGAGTTTATCTCGTTTATAGAATTCTACATGAGATCTTACAAGGCTGAATAAAGTGATACTGTTATTCCCCAGAGATTATCTGTTTTAGGATAACTTTGGCTTTTCTACAATTTTGTCGCCTTAGCCACTCATAGACATATAGATCAAATAACATTACTGGACTTTTCATCAGTTCAAAGTGATTAGATCCCTAATTTTAATGCAAATTTTTATTAATTTTTTTCAACTTAGGAATAATTTATTATAAATATATATTCATTATAAATTATATAATAATAATTTAATAGAATTTATTAGATTCTATAAAACACCCTATCATGCTCACCATACAACTATTTTTCCTTCCACTTCTACAACTATTACATCTATGAAGATTCAGTTCCCTACTATATAAACAGTGCTCTGAGTTTGTGCCATTGTCAGTTACCAGCACACTCCTAATTTTTGCACCAGCATCTTAAGGAAAACTTTTAATAAGATCTGTAGCAAGATGAGTCCTTGAAGAATGCCAGGCAACAAGATCCTCCCTACTCAATAATATCTTTATTCAACAAGACCTATTGTTGCGGTTGCCATTTCCAATACAGAAAAAATCCTCAATGCCTTGAAGTTCTTTACCGAGTGGAGATAAAAATTTTCTGTATAGGACTGGATGAATTTCATCACTGAAGTACCAAGAAATTAGACCTATTGCATTTTCTTTGCCTAGAAATTGGTCTTTCAAAGGAACTTTTAAAAAATGCATAGCGAGGACAGAATTTTATTGGCAGGTAAATAAGCCAGAGGACATGTGAAACAGCTTCCTACACAAAATTTCTATAGCAGCTGTTTCTGATTGCGACAGCAGCACTGTAGGGATGTAGAGGCTGGCATGGCTTCATATGGCCCTACAGCACCAAAAATGACCTCTATTTAGCATGAAGACACATGATGCCTTGCTGCTTGGGCCTAGTAGAATTAAGTTGGAAAGAGGAACATTCCTTTTTCACAGCAAAACTGTAGCACACAAACCAGAATTTCTCTTTTCAATTAAGTAATTTTAAATAAAAAAAGAGGAAGGAAGGAAGGGAGGAAAGAAAGGACAAAATACATATCTTAGCAAGCCCCAGCCTTTTATTCAAATGTATTATTTCAGTTTCTGTGAAAATTGTAATAATAATTCATGGTGATTTGGCCTTGAGAAGGGAAATCCATCTTCATTATAATCATCAGCAGCTTCATTACAATCATGTTAAATCATAAAAAGACTTGTTTGAAAGCTGTCCAGGTTGATCTCAAAAGCTCTACTGGTCATGGAGAAAGATAATGACACATTGCATGCTAGCACTTTCCATCAGTATATCTCAAAGTACTTTGCAAAGCAGATCATGAGCTCATTGCCTTTGTATTGTTCAGGAAATGTGAGCAGGGAGTGGAAGTGACTAAGCATACGTCAGTGGCAGTCCCAATTCCAGAGTACAGACTGAAAGACAAGGCTGCAAGTCTTCATCCATTCTTCAGACCTCCACACACATATGTCCTCATATTTTACTTTCAGTTAACCACTGTAGGCAATCATTTGCTGCATTTATAAGCCTACTAACCTGAATCATGTGATTCACTGGAAATTAGAAATCTACTTTCAGCTGAAAGATGCAGATAGACAGTTTGTAAAACTCTCAGAAAGATAGTAACAGGTTTCTCCCTCTTCAGTATTGGAAGTTGTCAAAATTCACAGTTTTTAGAACTTAAACTTGATCACACTTCTGGGTTACAGCAATTTATTTTCTTTACTATTATCAGCTCAGCTGGCTGCAGGTCTCAGTAAGATCAGGAATTGAATTTTCTTGGATATGTTATATAACTCACTATTGAACAGGTTTTGCAAGACAGCCCATTCATTGCTGTCACCATAAAGCTGAGTTTGGAGACGAGTAAATACCCATCCATGAAATGGTGGCTTCCAGTTGTTTTGAATTCAGAGGTCTACGTTAAGGCTATGTGCCAAAAAAGCACTACCCAGCAGGAAGTTTGATGGATTTTGAAAGTATAACAAAGAGTGCACAAATTCAGTTGAATGTACGTATGAGACTCTTCTTCAGCAACGGCTGAAATAGTATCAGACATGAATATTAACATACGAGCATGCCTGCACAGCCATTTCCCAACATGCAGACAGTTAACAGTGCCATATTCTCAATCTGAGTACACTGATGAGCTGAATCATAGAGTTCAAAATTGTAGTAGCTGTAGGATTCAGCAGTACTCTGTGAATCAAAACATTTCAGGTATTTATTTGTACTGTTGTTTTCAAATAACAAGGTAAGAGAGTCTATCAACACTCTCCAGGTCACATGTGGCCATTCAGGTAGTGTCTCACTAGATCATTCCCCTTCTAAGTAGGAAAAAAACAGATTTCCTGGGGTGTATGCGTTTGCATTTAGGTGAAAAAGAAGAATGAAACTTCCCAGAAGACTTGGTCCTCTGTTCTAGAGTGGTCTGAAGAGAACATTCATTAAAAATGATGTCCACAAGAATCACCATTGCAACAGACTGCTTTTGAATGTGACAGTTCAACACTGCAAGTATTAACTCTGTTGTGGAAAATGGTCATTGGCAAACAGCATAGAAACTCTTGAGATCTGATGGAAAAGTTTCTGAAAATTACCGATTTTTTACCATTACCATTACCATTACTTTCATTTCAAAGACATTGAATAAAGCTAAAGCATGTTTCAGGAGAGTGCTGGAGATGCCATCTGCTCACAAAAAATAATACTGAAACTGACTTGAATAGATGTCACTGCACCTGTGCTAAAGAAGTGGGGAGTTTTACACACTTCAAATTTATTTAATTTTAGATTGTTTCAATTATGCTTTTGATTGAATTGAGCTACACTTCCCTCCCACAAATACAAAACCAGTCTTCTTTTACTCAGTATATTGACTAAGGTATGCTGCTTCCTTGGTTTACCTTGGATGTAGTGGCAGTTCAGTGCTTCTTGTATGCCAGACCTCTAGACCCAGAAACAAATTTATGTACCATGAAACCCACATAACTTGTGATTCATGTGTTCCTGTGAGGTAACAATTTTGTGTCGTACGGCAAACATGTTGGAAGTGATCCTGAACTGTTCATTGGGCAGAGCACGAAGTCAGCTCCAGTAGCCAGGAGATGAAAACCTGCCTGGTCCAGAAGACATGAGGAACATGCAGTGTGCCATGGTAGCCTTGATCCTCTGGATCTGGGACTTAAAGTCAGTTACAGAATATAACGAATTTGTGTTCACTCAACCAGGCAAGGATTCAGTCATGAGGGGAAGAAATAGAGACTGAGTTGCTAGTAACCCTCCTGTTGTTTCCTTGTGCACGTCAGCTGTTTTTCACCTCTATATCTTTTGGACCCACTCCTGTATTCCCTGTCTTCCCATTCATGGCTGAAACCCTGGCACAGTGTTCCTACAGGCCAGCTACACAGGACAGCTGTTCTCTAGGCTTGACTATCAGATGGGGCCTTTGGGTGAGACAGGTGAAAGAAAAACCTAGTGGTTTTATAAAGGCATTAGTTTTGCTGCTTGGTAGGACAGGCTGTATGCAAGCACAGAAGCACTATTCAGATGTGTAGCAATTCTAATTTATTAGTCTAATTCTTTTCCTAGGTTGGCCAGAGTGCTGTCAGATCCTTTTGTATGAAGAAAAACATGTTTATTTTCTTAATACGGCATCTACTGTTTAGGGTGTTAGGTTCATGCGCCAGTAGTTTCCCAAGTGAAGCAGCAAATTTTTCATTTAAAAAGTCTTATCTGCTGCAAGGTGAGAAGTTTGGCACTTGTCTTTAAACTTTTTTTTTTAATTATTTTTAAACATAAAATTCAGTTTAATCTTAGTTCTAAAGGAATGTAAGCTTCTATGGCAAGCAACTATAAAAGCTCAGATATTAGTTAGAAAACCTTACACAGAACTGTAACACACCCCCAGTCCTTGCCGTCATCAACTGGTGTCATGCTAAGCAATTGTAATATGTGTAATTTCTTATGACTTTGAATATAGATCAAAATTGACATAAACCTTATGTGTAAGAGTGACAAAGTGATGACTGAACAATGTGTCCTGGAATGTTTTTAGCCTGGATCTTTTATGTGACTCTGCAGGCCTTGCTAAAGGAAAGAAAAGAGGTAGCAGATGGATGTGAGTGAAGTGGATAGCTCATCAAAAATGGAGACAGAGGAGGCTGTCAGCCAGCTTTCACTCCAGGATACACTGGCAGTATCTACTTAATTGCACTCAGGTTGTGGTTTCCTTTTAGAAAATTTTAGAAAGCACAAATTTCGTTGGTAACAGTACTGGGCTTCTTCACAGTAATAAGCAAAGGGCAAAAATAGCAGCCTGAGGTGATTTCAGCTCGTGCTGGCACCATGTATTACATAGTTAGGAAAACCAGCTTGGACATCTGACAAGTAACACCATGTCAACACGGCTAGAAATTGATGCTCACAGTATCCACATTATGGCATTTTGTTCCTGCCTATTGTTTTTAGTGCTGATTGTCATCACTTTGCCGTTATTCCAAGACTTAGTGAAGTCGCCTCATTTCTACAGTCAGAAAGTGAAACTATTTGAATAGTACAATATATGTCAAGTTTAAAAGAATGTGAGAAAACCTTCTGGATTCATTGAAGGGACATTGAAAAGTCATCTTACTGCCCTGTTAATTGCTTGCTTAAATCCAGTCATCACCAACCCCTCTACCCTTCCATATGGAATAAGGGTGACCTTCTTTTACCTTTTTTGCCATACATCAAATGACATTCCATCAGAATACAATCAGAAGTCCTCACCACTCCAAGAAACAGCTGCTCAGTGCTTAATGAAATGGTGTCATCTTTGGCTATATATTGATTAGACAATCATTCTGATCTTAGAAATTACAAGATATGAGCTCTTCAAAGTTTTAAGTAAGGCAGTAATGGAAAAGAATATAGCAAAGGAGATAACTATAACAATCTAGGGTTTTGCCTACCTTCTGCCACAGCTTCTGCTGCTGGGGAGGAAGTCAAGCATGCTTTATGTTTCAAATCACTTGTTATCATATAGTTCTCTATGGGCCATATTATCTTTGCACCTAAAAAATTTCAAATGGTAAAAAATTCTCTTTGCTTCTGTCAGTCCTCCTTCCTTGATGAAATGCACACTGCTGTCAGCAACGTTAAACTCAAAGGAATGCCATTTTGGCCCTAAATGGTTCCTACATCCTAGATCACTCTTCATTCCAGAACCAGTGTCATCAGATTAGGTTAAACCATGTATTTTACTTGAAGATTTGTTGGGTTTTTTCCCCCTGGTTCCAACACCCTTAGCTGATGATTTCCTCCACCCACCACTGTTTCACACAGAGGAATTCCTGGCAGCTCTCTGGTGGGGTGGAAATAAGCAGCTTGCTGTGGCTTTCCCTTTAGCACAAGCCCCTGAATACCTTCACCATTCTACTGCTGTGCTGCAGAAGTGCTAAAGCCTATGTCCCCTCTCTCTCTGGTGAAGGGTACTCTTCATAGCAGAATGTGCTTTAATATGACCACCCCAGAGTACTTCCTTGTAGGATTTTTTACATTTGACTCCCACAACATCTTCACATCACTCCTAGAAAAGTTCTACCATACCAGTTGATAACAGAATCCAGGTCCTTTCTGATATGATCCTGCTTTCCCAGAGTACCTGAGAGACTCTAGCAAGCAAGTTCCCTTGAGAGTTTGCTTTAGGCAGCGTCCTTTTCTAGAGAAAGAGCTGATCCCTTCCCAGTCAATCACCAGCAAAGCTGGTTTCCCTCTTCTCTTGAAGACCTGGTATGATTTCCACATCTAGGACTGCATTAATTTTAACTAGGTTTCCTGCCTTTCTGGGGTATGCACTTTCATAGGGAATTCAGAAAGTTTTCTCCTAATACTACTATATACATAGGTCAGTACAATCCCAAGTGATTGATTCTCTTGCTTTGCCCCCCGCTTGCTAAGTCACAGTGCTACTGCTTTTTTAGGCAGTTTTGAGCCATAGGAACGATTCACAACAAATACCCTTTAGTTTTAAAGAATACATGACCTGGAGGAGGTGTAGCAAGAGAAAAGCCTCAGGGCCAGGAAAGTGCTTAGTATTTTTGTTTGAAATTCCATTATCAAACCTGCAACGCAACAGAGTATAATATTTAAAAAAAGGAAAAAAATCAAAAAGAGTTTGTTAGGCTTCAGGTGAATCATTTCCCAATTGTACTCTAGCAACAAATATGCAGGCAAGGTCAAACTAGTCTCATTCTAAAAAGTTACTAGAACTAATCAGAAAATTCTTCTAAAGCATGTTATAAGAAACATACACATAGGATAAGGATGGAGACTTGGAACTGTGTTCATCAAAAAAGCCAGAAGACCAAAAAGCATACTCACTTTTAAGTTAATTCAATCAAAATGAACATCAGTGAAGAAGAAAAATCAAATCCCCACAATGTTTGTAACAAGGATCTTTTGAAGACACAAGGGAAAAGTGATTAGCACAGCATTTTAGGCAATTCACCTATATACCTTTACAAGGAAACAAAGGCTGAGATCATGCTACAGAGAAATCATATTTATCAGTGTAGGAAGCTTTACAGATGCTCAGTGTCAAGTTGTGTTGAACATACATGTCTATTTTAGTTTGCAATCTTACTCTTCTATCATTTCCCCATTTCTTTCCCCTTTTTCCTGTTCTTCGTTGTATCAGATCTAATTTCTATTTTAAAATTCTTGGGGGAAAATAGCTTCTTATTTGTATTAGTCTGTTAACACTCATGCCAGCATATGAGATGATGAACTTTCTGTCATTACCTTCAATAATTTTTATGTCATTCAGTACAAAAAGAATATCAAGGAAAGATTAACAGAAATTGCAATCAGCCTCCCTGAAGAAAAGCAGAAATTTACTTATTAACTTCTCAGGTTTCTGGGCAATATAAAATATCTGCTAGGGTTTTATATAAGATACAGATCACATAAGTCCTTTCAGACAACATGAAAGGGGTAGAAGGTGTCACATAAGGATATTCCCCACGTTGAGGAAAAAAAGCAGTACTGCTAAAGGACTGCATGTTCTTTCTTTTCTTGTTCTGGCAGTCTTACTCAGTCTGCAGTTCCTAATGAGGAAAAGCACAAGAGCTATCTTTTTCTGTCTCTATTACTCAGAGGCTTCTCCAAAATAAACACTTTTGAAGTGTTTGTACCTTGAATCTCTTTGTTCATGTCTTCTCAGATTTCTCTGTACGTTGTGTTTGTTATTTTTCAGATATGGATAACATTTCTAATGACATGTGCGTACACAGAAATTTATTTCTTTGTTCAGTTTTTTTTCTTTTCTTGCTGAGTATCTTCTGTATTTGATTTTTTATTAACTGTTCCTTCTTCTTCAGGGTTGGGTAATACTCCTTGTATCTACTCCACTGGTGTTCTTTAAAACAAAAGAAACTGACTGATAATATAAAACTCCTACTGTTTTTAAGCTTAGAGAATGAAACCCTGGCCCAAATGAAATCAACAGAACTTGACTCTTACTGGCTTCATTAGTATCAGGATCTCAACTACAATTTAAAAAAGGAGCACAAGAAGTTAACTACCATACTCTTGGAACAGTGCCAGAAGCATTTGAAATCAACCAAATTTCACTAACCTAGGGTTCTTTCTTATATAGTATAAATATAGGTGAAATTCTTATTCATGGATTTGATGAAGATACTTCTAGTACAGATATATTTTCAGATCCAAAATGATACTTGTAAGAATATTTAAACATGCAGTGATACGCAAGGTCTATACATACATTTATTTTTTAAATGTGAATTTATAAACCCATTGAAGTGTCTAATTTGTTACAGTACTTACTTACCTATATCATGTCTTTTTGATATATAAAGTTCTTAATCAGACAGGTTTTTCGCTTTCCTTTCCTGACATACTGATTGTACCGACTAATAACTCTTGAGTATTAGTAAAAATGGAGAGGGACACCCAAAACAAAATCACCAATGTGTTGTCAGTTCTTTAACATCACTAAGTTCTTGGAAGTATTTTCTGTTCTAGAAGACCTTGACAGGTGGTCTACAGAAGGCTACTAGAAAGGCTAAGTAGTCTTGAGGTAAGAGACAAAAAAAAATCATTAGTCAATGACTAGGTAGGAATTGCTAATGAAATCAGATGATTCAACAGCATCACATTAATAATTAAAACTTTCTGATGATGTACCTTTACCTTTTGTACCAGTTTAGTTATTCTTTAATATACGTGTAAGTGATTTAGAATGTGGCAAGGAGAATATCGAGGCAGCTGAATTTGTAAGGAGATAGAATAGTTCAGTTAGAATCAGAAAGCAACATGAAAAGCCTTCAAAAGACCTGAGCAAGTGAAGTGAATCATAATGACAAGTGAATGTCCATACCAATGAAAGCAAATGTTAGAGGTGAAACAATGAAATATTTTAACTACATTTAGGGTATTAAAGTAACAATTGCAGGTTAGAAAGTAGACGTGAATGTTATTACACACTAGTTAATTAAGAATTTCACCCAGTGTGCAGCAGTAATCAGAAGCAAAGGAAATATTTAACAAGATTACTGAAGAATGGGATAAAACATAATTCCAAAATTTTTATCATACAGTAATAGAAAGCAGCGGCTCACCCTCAGTTGGATTGCCATCACCTAGTCCCAAAGTTAATGAAGCAGAAGAGAGTTTTCCAGGAACACACAATGCAAAGTAAAAAAGGCACATGATTGAATATTTATATGAAAATTTTAACTCTTTTCACTAATGAAAGCAGAAGCAAACATGATAAAATGTGCAAAACTATGATTGATACTCAGAAGGTCTATCAGAAATTTCCATTTGCCCTGTTCAGAGTGCAAGAACAGTTAGTCATAGGTATGAAAAAGTGGCTAGAAAATATAAAATCAATACAAAAATCATTTTCCATACAATGTACAATCACACTGTGAAATTCATTGTCAGTTGATATTACTGAAAACATAAATTTAGCAAGGCTAAAAAAGTATTGGAAAGTTGTATGAGTAACACCAATACCAGATGTGCAGCAGTAAATCTACCTTTAAAACAAGTGTTTGAGAGAAAGCATGAACTCTATACCTCCATGATCTAAGGCATAAAAATTGTTTCCTACCAGTACTTAATAGGAAACATTAACTGATGGTGGGTTCCTGCAGGATCCCCTTTTCTTGAAAAAGCTCTTGAAAGTACAAATAAAACTAATTTCCTGTAATCTATTTTATATCTGCATATGCATGTTTATATCTACTCTTACCCAATTGATAGTCTTTGACATTCCATACTGTTGCTACTGCCATTAATTCTTTTCTCTGTCTAAAGCTGCAAGTTTTTTGTTCTTCTTCCATTGTAAATAATACACAGCCCAAAGTTTCAGCTCGAAAGGAGTAGTAGGCCATTGTCTTGTTACTTGTCATATAGGATTCATGTATCTAGAAAAGAAATAACCTCCACTATCAGTCTGCCATTCCCTGCTGGCTTCATGAGGTAAAAAGTGAAGCAAGTTTTTTGCTTCTTTTAAACAAAACCAAAGTTCTAAACATAAATTCCTATCATCCTTGCATTCCTGAGCAAACAAGATGCTAGAAAAGAACTAATCCAGAAAACAAAACAAGGGTAAAAAGAAAGTGTTGACAACTTCCTTGGTTTTAATTCTGTAGTATTTATTGACTTTGTACTCAGCTGATCAAATAAGCAATGTCAAGAGAAACTCAGCTTTCACTTTTAGTAGATTTTTTAAGGACCTTTCTCACACTTCTGGCTGTGGTGAAAAGCTGAAAGACTAAGTCAAACATACATAAACAAACATGCTCCTCAAATGTACTACTATTGCTCAAAAAAATGTCTTTAAAGGTAATCTGCCATTTTTTTAACCAGGTGTATGGGGTTTGTGCACTCAGATGAGATACACTGAAAAAGTCTGCAGTCCTTACCTTCAAAGGACAAGTGCATAGTTCAGAAGGACAAAACAGATGCATTTTTCCATAAATTTCACAGAACAAAAAAGAAGTAACTCTATTACTCCTGTTCTGAGGTCAAAGAAGGCTGAACTGCAGCTGTCCCTTGGCTTTCTCTCTAACGTATCACAAAGCCTTGCACTATACGCAAGATGTGCAGACTCAGCCTTCAAATCACCATGGCTAGGCTATAAAAACGAAAAGCAAAATAAGAGCTTGCAAGAACGAGCAGGTTATTTCAAGGAATGGTACCACAGGAAGAAGTGCCACCTGCTGTCCTGAGGATACAACCTCTGTGCTCCTCTGTCCCCTACAGCAGTCAGTGCAGCACACCCGGCTGCATCCCAGGGCAGCACGCAGACCATGGACACCCCCAGCATCAGCAAGGCAGCTGCTTCCCAAGGTAACACCGACAGCGCTTAGTCAAAAAAGCAATTCCCAGTTAACTCTGCAAGGCAGTTAAAAAGCACAGCTAATTATAATCCTATTAAGTTTTTATTTAAACTTAGAAGTTTGCGAGCAACTCATCTGAGTGAACTGAATTCCAAAAGAACGTTAAAAACTAATCTTCTCTCACGCTGATCCAGTTAGACAGAAGTTTATGCTTTGAGCAATAATGAATGCAATCACACAGATAAAATTGAGCGTGACTGTAAGAGACCTTATATGTAGAAGCAAAATCTTTAAATCCATTATGTATTTACAGTAACAAGAGGGAGTTCCTTTGCCAGTGAAATATAAGCATGAAACCTCCTAAGGAAAAACAAGTTTTGTACTTGCAAACAACCTAGACAGGCAGCAATAATTTCAACTTATCTGGATCATTGTTTGCCCTGCCTGTGCACCAGATAAACTCAAGAATGCTAAACCCTTCTAAAGAATAATTCACCAGCAGGTTTATGTTATACTCCAATTTTCTGAATATGCAGTATATCTCTTTTGATCAAAAACAACTGCATCAAGCTCACCAGTAAAAGAAAGACAGGGACTGCTAGGTATCCTTATTAATTGCCACATTACGCTACTTCAAGTAATAAGGAAGAGAAGCTAATAATGGAGCAATTTATTCAAAGTTACATTAAACGCAAAATACAGTCCAAATATACACAATTTATCAAATTTTTTTCCATGGTACATTATACGTGTATGTTGTAGATGTATCCTTTCCTACTCCTAGATGACCTCCCAACCTGGCCTTAAATCATATACTCCCTGCCACATCAGTTACTCAAACAATTAGGGTACCATTTAACAGGATGTTTATATGTAATATATCAGGCAGAAACAGAGGGATGGTGTTTGCTTTACGTAAGCATTGTGGAAACATAAGCAGTTTTCAAGAATGCAGCCCTTCAATGCAGACCACTGCCACTGCAGTACAGCCTGCAAACTGAAGCAGTCAGATTTAATTCATTATGACTATTAAATGCCTTAAGACAGTTCTTAGAAAAAGGAATCATTCTTAATAAGAAGATACATTTACTTGGAAGAGTTATACAGATGAAAGTAACTAATCCGTACTGTATGAATACATGGACTGTTTCCAATAATTTAGTTCTGAATAGTCTCCTAGAATTTTCTTTTTCTAAATGTGCTAATTCCTAGATCCAGTTTTAGAAATCAACACATCAAGTGCTGTTTGACACTAAGCTGGTCATCTTCACTTGACAGACTGTACTTTACCATACACCACAGATCTGTATTTTGCATTTTATTTGTGACTTTTCACAATATCAATAGAACTTCAAATGCATATAGCTTGCAGAATCCAAGCTTAGAATATTCTGACATTAAGGTTTACATCTGGATTATTTAGTTTGCCATATGCATTAAATCTTGATGAATTAATATCAAATTCAAATATCTAATGGGTGATTCCTGATATCAAAGGAAACAGAAACATTGCCATTTTCCCCGACTTTGAGCAAGTGAAACAGTGTCTAAAATGTAGGAGTTTTCTACATTGACCTTTACACATTGATAGTAGTACTTTTTAAGGTAATTAGATTAATGTCTCCTGATTTTTTTTCATAATAACCTATTTGCTTTACCAGTTACAACACATTTAGAAAGAGAGAACACATACCCACGCCAAAAAATAGCAATTAAAACCCCTGTATTGACCTAGGTATGTCAATTCTAGGAAATTACTACTATTAAAATGACATCGATTTCGTTCCTTACTTTCCACCTGACTGTTTCCTGAAGAAATTTTTCAGAAACTTTTAAGTGAACAATAACAATAGTGAGCCTACAACTGTTGATAAAATTCAACAAGATTTTTCAAGAAACATGGTTGACAAATGTTCAGCTAGTTTAGCTCTTATTCTGTTATTTGACATTTTCCAGTAAAACTCTTCGAAAAGTATCGCAAAGATATAACTGATTCCTATGAAAATTACAGAGCAATAAACAAGGTTCACACATAATGTACATAATGTTCCCAATATTCCTGATACAAACAATACTGTTTTGCATTCTGTAATATGTAGAACTCACAGTGACAGGCTGTGATTTTTTTTTCAACAGGCTGTCCTAAAGAAATATCAACTTCTGACATCCACCTGTGGTATTCCTTTTACGCTATTCTTCCTCCCACAGAAATAAATCAGTTTGCTCTGACTCGGTCCCTAATGGCACCAGGGCTGCCAGCCTGCACAAGAGCATGGGAAACAGATCCCACACACAAATGATCACGAAAGCTGGGCCACTGGGCCCCACAGAGAAGAGTTTTGTTCTGTTTTGCTTGCCACCTCTCAACAGGTATTTATTCACAATGATAGGACACAAACACCCGCCTCCCCCACAAGCCCTCTTTGCAGCAAATTGCTGGCTCATGGTCAGCTTGTTCTCCACCAGGACTCCCAGGTCCTTTTCTACCAAGCTGCTTTCCAGCTGGGTGGCCCCCAGCACGTATCGGTGTTCCTCCCCAGGTGCAGGACTTTGCATTTCCCAGTTTTGTACCGCCTGCAGACTTGCTGAGGATCCCATCATCCAGATAATTAATGAAGACATTAAACAGTACAGGTGCAAGTTTCAAACCCTGTGGTACACCACTAGTGTGTAGATAGTGGTCTCTATCTGGACTTGGCGCTGCTGATCACAACGCCCTGAGCCTGATGGTTCAGCCAGCTTTCAGTCCAGCTGTCAGTCCATTTACCTTGGCCACGTTGCCTGAGTGCATGCCCTCCTTGCGCTGGGCAGCCCAAAGCTTGGCGCAGCCCTCCAGAGGTACCACCTGAACACTTTTGACTGCCACAATAGCTCAATTCTCTAACAGTGCTTACTAAAAAAACAATTTGTTATTTCACTTCCGCGGCTACAGTGATTGAGGACTTTTCCTCTGCATTATAGTAGTGTCTTGTCCACATAAATTACTTTCACATTAGCAAGTTAAATATACCTTTTCTTCCAGGAAACAAATATTCATAGCTTTATGCTGTCATTTAAGTCAGTGTTGGACTGGAAGGGGGTTTTGGTGGGAGGAAAGCATTTTGTTAAAAGCTATGAATCTGCGACTGTCACTCTCTGATGTGCAAATGTTAGAACTTAGGGTTTTCATGATTTTCTGTGCTGATAACCAACTTATTGCTCCCTCGTCTTATTTTCAGCTATCACCATGGATTTTTTGCCATCTATTCAAAGCATTTATAATAGCGAGGATCCTCTTTAATACGAAGTACTAATTTTCCTCTCACTTACTTTACTTACACATAAATATAATTTTATTCATTCAGATGAATAAATTCATGAATTACTCTATTGTAAGAGAGAAACTGTTTCTTTTTATATAGATTCAGACCTAATGGTCCATACTTAATTCATTCTATTTTTACTGCATATTAGAGGCATTATGTTAAAGTGATTGCCTTTCACACTGTAGCTCGTAAATGTTCATTAGGATATGACTAATCATAGAGCCATGGAATCACAGAATGGTTTGGTTTGGAAGGGACCTTAAAGATCTTCTAGTTCCAACCCCCATGGGCAGGGACAATCACATGGCATTTTCTGCAAGTTATTTTAAAACAATATCCTTCCTTCTGAAGACCTAAGTTTTAAATTCAGGCAAGTTTATGAATTATTGACTGCATAAAGGAACCTGAATTTCCCTGTTCCAGCAGTATTTAAGGCAGCGCTCTATACACTACATGGGGATCACCTGTTAATAAGAATTAACAACAAATTCCAATGTGTTCACAGATCTTTAATGGATTTTTTACAGAAAAAAATATTGACATAACCTAGTACTATTGCTTTACCAAAACCAACAGTGTTTTTAGGCACAAGTACAATTTTTTCTTCTCAGGTACCAAAATGGTCCTGAATTAACCTTAGTAATTGTTCGTGTATTTAGTCACAGAGAATACAAATTTTCTACTCTGTAGTCAAGCCGTGGCGATTTTCTAGATAACAGCCAGGATCTAAAATCAGTTATATTACAGTGGAAGAATATTTTGCATTGCTGAATTCTCAGTTACTCAATCTCTTCATGAGATTCACCATATTAGTTTCACAGCTAGAGGTATATTAGTTTCACAGCATAAGGCATACAAAGGAAAAATATGTCTAAATATACAAGCCAAGCGGTCACAGCCTATAGGACCTATTACAAACAAAAATGAAAGGCATTTTTTTCCCTACAAAAATTGCCACAGTTCTTAAAGCCCTCCTTTTCATGTTTTATACTTCAGTATCAAACTAGAATTGCATCCCTGTTACAAGTCAAACGATTTCTTCTCTAAACAACAATTACAATAACTGTAAGTAACCAGAAATCAGCCTTATGTCTGTAAATGCCTTTGCGCTGGGAGAATGTAACAAGGATGGGGCAATGTGTGTGAGAGAGAGAGGATGGGGCAGGGTGTGGGTGTGTGTGACAGAGAGTTTCATAGGGTTTCTCTCATTTTTTTAACAGTGGCCTTCATACTTCACACCTCTTGTTTCAGACAATTGTCTATTCCAGCAATGGTGAAAACGTGACAATGTTCTTCTCTTCCACTTTGATGGGTCTTGAGCTTCAGGGGAGGTGGGCACGGGACAGTGAGGTGGGCATGGGACAGTGAGGTTGCAGGTCTACAATTTAGCTGTCAAGCTGCACTTTTACCATCAGTTACCAACATCTTTCCAGATTTTAGCTACTCTTCTGTAAAGTGGAGTTTGCAAATCAGTCATATGGAATAATTTTTCTCCATAGGTTGGCTGAGATAGCCAACTTCTGATTCACCTTTGGGATAAGACAGATCTTCTTTTTTCTGACCTTCAGTCTTAGCTTCTTTAAAAATCTCCTCTGCACAGATTCAGAAAATCCTACACACTGACTTGGAATGCCATGCTTTCTTTTCAGATGCCTCTGAAATATCAATGTTTCTGGTGGGCCAACACAAAGAAAAAAGCCTAAAAAAAAACCAGCAAACTAAAGGGATTTTATCAGAATTATACTGCCTCACACTGTACCTTTAATCAAGTATTTTTATTCCCTGAAAATTAGAAACAACAGAAAAACCACAAATACTTCCTTTGTTGTGACAAGTTATTTCCTTGCTAATTGTTCATTACATCTCTAATATAACCAAGTTGACAAATAAGAAAGGGTGAAATACTGTAAATGGTGTTCTGTCATGTATGATGACTGTGGGAGGAAGCACATTATAAAAACAAGTAAGATCTTGAAGGACAGGCTCCATGCCCTGGAACTTGAGCACACAGACAATACAGCAGTGAGCAGAAAGGAAACAAGTTGAAGACGATACGGTTGCCAGTATTATACAGCTGAAAATACCAAGCAAGCGCTACTGAAAACTAGTGAAGCACCTGCCCAGACTGATACTGAACCCACAAAATCCCCAGATGGACTCTACACTCCAGGCCCATCTCTGTACTAGACCCAATATATGCATGAATAGACATGACACTAACAAAGCATCATTTACAAACAGCCCCTGCACTGTTCTTCCCTGCGCAGATGAAAGTAAAGACTGGAGAGGAACAAAACCAAGAAGAACTTTTCAGGCAGCTGATGCCTGCACCACTAAATCTTCCTGAGCATTTTGTAAATACTTCCGTTTCAGTTAATATTTCAATTTCTTTGTATTGTACCTTACCTGATAGTGTAAAATTTCATTTACTTCTTGTTAGCAGTCAGCAGAACTAATGCCAGGGCTCTGAATTGTTTTTTACATATACGTAAGTATAAGGAGCCCTGCAGTTTTGGTTAAGTACTGGCTGTTGTCCATTCAGTTGCAAGAAATGGGAAGTTGTAGCTATGCCAGTGTTTTATTACATATTCAAGAAATGTATAAAAAACAATTAAAAGGATCACCTCAGGTCCCCAAGCTAGCAAACACAGAGAGTTACATTTAAATTTGTGTTTCATTTGGCAAAAAAATCAGCCCTTATGCAATACAGTCCATAAAATTAGTCAAGCTCAATATGTACTGGTTAGCAGTCTCCTCCCAATTCAGTACAAAAATGCATTGAACATTAATGCATAAGTGCCACATGTTCCCTGTGAACATTCTTCTATTCATTGTTATAGGGACCTACACTATTCATCTAGTTTTCTACTCAAAAAACACTTTTTACATTTGGAATGAAAACACAATTACCACGTCCACCTTGTTCAGCGCACATGCTTTGTCTACATCCATTGCACCCAGTATCTTACTGGGTATGGATCTGTACTGCCAGCTGCAAGCATCATAGATGGTAGTCTTACAGTAAGAAGATAGTCTTTAAAGAAAAAAAGGAAATATAGTTTGACTAGTAACAACCGCAAAGCCAGAGACATAGAAGACAACAGCTGCTAGTCAAAAAGAGAAAGCAAATCATCTTACAGTGTCTAGATTGGAATGACTCCCTATTATCCTAAAAAGACCATGCAAATGCTAGTTTTATATATGAATAGCCAGCATGTCTAGAATAAATTAAATAGGTAGAGTCTGACACACGTTAAGTAAAGCAGTGTTGAATGTGACAGACAAGAAGTGGCGCATTTGGATTAAGATAATGGTTTTGGAGTATAGGCTCTTCACAGCAAAATCAGTCTTTATGGCCAGAATACATCTCACCCAATTTATGCTGCTGAGCATCTGGGTGGCTGTTCTAAGCTAAGCATCTAGGGTAAAATTCAATTCAAGATTAAGATCCCTACACTTAAGCATCCGCATGTGGGTGTGCACAAGTGCACTAGGCATTTACATCTGCCTTGTGTAGGCCTTGATTCAGTTGCCTCCAACCTGACATCTAAACTCATGTCCCGTGTCCTGCTTGGAGACAAATAATAATTTTTAACTTTGTGGATGACAGTAATATATTTAGGCTTTTTCTCTACGCAGTAGGATTTTAAATAGGTCTTTATACAATCTCTTTGTTATCTAGCCATTATTTAATTCTTATGCCAGAAAATCTGATAATTTTCTTAAAAGGCGGTTTTATTCCCTGTAGACAATAAAAACACTGACTTTTTGAAAAGCTTTTTTCTATATACTATTGTCATTTTCTTACTGAATAATTTTTTCTTATCTGCTATCTCATCTGAGCATATTGGCAATTATCTTGCTATATTACTTCTTTCTATAATTTAATTTTCAATTTGATTTTTGGACCAAAGCCTCTCTTTATATCTGAGAAATCCATTTTTTATGATCAGTATTACCGATCTTTTTAACAGCCTCTATCTGCAAACCATTTTTTTGATCAACTAAAGCACATACTGAGAGACAAACTAACATCCAATAATCATCTTCTCTTTCTTTTTCTTTTTGTTTTTTTTCTGGGGTTTTTTGTTACAATAACTTGTCTTTAAACTTCCTCCACTTTCTCTGTCAGAAATGCTCCACTTTCTTCAGAGGTCTAATATCATTACTGTTTTTCTTTTCACTCTTCCCTCCTTCCCACTCATAACTTGTAATTTGATCTGTGATAGTTTTACGAAAAAAACCCCAACAAAACAGCAGGCTGATTTTAGTAACTTTATGTCATTCAGTGTTTCACTAAGTTGTTATACAGAACTGAGATCCAAATACTCCCAAACTTGGAAAAATCAGATTCGCATTCAAATAGTTCTGCATTGTTATAGAGAAATACTCCAAAAATCCTCCACAACGTAAAGTGCCAGTCAACATACTATTAGAAAGAACTTCATTCTTTCCTAAGGCGAAAAAAGACGGTTTGTGACTAGTAATAGCTAAGGGAGAATGTACAAGAAGAATTAACATCCCTGGGCACAGAAATACCTATTGGAAACAAAGCCACGTTTCATAACCACTGTTAAATCTACAGCTGAGACCAATGTTACTACCTGCCTTGTATATATTATTTGCTTTGGTGTCCTGGTGAGAGCCAAGTCACCCTCTCAGCACCACCCGCACATCTGGCCCTTGCTGCCACCCCTGCAAGGCTCAGAGGACTTCTCACTGAGAGTGTTTTGATCACTCTGGATAGTTAGATTACTCCCCTTTACATGGAGTCATTTTGGTCTGTGCTCTGAATGTCTTTTCCCTGAATATCACTCCCTGCTACTCAGGTTATTAGTTACCTACTTGGTTGCTGGCTTGTTCTTCTGAGGCACTTTTGTTACGTGTGTTGGCAGAGCACACCAGCAGCAGGCATCAGACTCACTGAGATTGCGTCGGTGGCCCAGGAACGCTCAGAGGCAGAGGCAGCTCATCATTTGCACAAAACAAAGCTGTGATGTCTGTTTCAAGATAAACCCTAAGAACAACAGGTGACCCGTAACGTACCGGGTGCAGCCCTCCTCAACACGCTGCGGCTGAAGCGATCATTTAGCAGACTAAGTCCATTGCAAGGCACCGAGAGTTTAAAATTAGAAGGTATTTGGTTTGCCTAGAGATATTTCGATAGCACAGAAATGAAACCAGAACAGTACAATTTTTGTAAGGTTCAGACTAATGTTGTAAAGATAGGAAAGAGGATCTCTCAACAGAAATGTAAGAAATATCAATAGGTCTCCAGTGCCATTTTCCCATGACAAGCATTAAGACGGAACTAAAGGATGACAGGACAAAACTCCTCTGTGTTGTCATGTTAAGAAGGGAGGGTTTCCTTGAACCCCTTATATTTGATCAGCCTGTCTTTTTCCCAAGAAAGACGAGACCCTCGTGTCCGACCAGCCTGTCCGCTCCCTGCGTTTTGACAGCCCACAGTATCGGGGGGTGGTTCGACTGACCTATTCAGGGACCCCCGCTGACAGCGTCACTGAGTCAGATCCCTCATAACAGCTACTCAAATCTGCAGAGACATACAAAATGAGCATCAGTTGAAAATTTTAATTATACAAAATACAAGTTTGTGACAGAGTAAGGTTCAAAGATTGCTGGTGATAATACACTGACTGCAAAGCAAGCTTAAAACAACACACTTAGTAACAGCTAGCATGAGTTAATCAGAATAATGTTCTTACCCAGTAGGTATCCCTATGGGGGAGAAGACAGGTTCAGCCCGTCGACTGATCCCAGAAGTTATGATGGAGTCTTCCCTAACTTCTCCCCTCATTTGTCCACTTTTTATACTTCGTAGTACGCTGCATATTCATTTATCGTACACAGGGTGGGCTACAAGTTTCTTGCTTCTAATGCAAATTAGTACGCATCCTCAGACAGCACTACTGAAGTTTTTCGCTAACTATGCCTGCCCCCCGAGAGGGGTTTTGCCCTCTTTCGAGGGGACTGTTTGAGTCAGAGGTCGCAATCTCCCACCACCACAATTACCTTTGTCCTACTTTTGACTGATTTTCTGTTGATGTATGGAGGTTACAACACCTTATCAGCTTATCTTCTCTTGTGGCCAGAAACTTCTTGCTTGAATGCTCCTTTCTTAGATAACAGTGTTCTTTTCACCATCTGTTCTTTGTCACTCATCCTTCCCAAGGCTGACTCCCTTGATTAGAAGTCCCTTCATCCTTACAGAGTGGGTCAGCTTGACCTAACTTTCTGCACAGGTGTGTTTAACATATAGTTAAACACTAAATCAGTGTGGTAATTCAGGAGTGTAGACAACAATTCCACCCTCCCCCCTCTTTGGACTTATTTCAGTCCAGGACCAGTCCATTTTCTTTACATTTAGGTGGAGCTTAAGTGACTCTAGTCATACATACTTTTGTTACAGATTCGTATTACGTGCCCAGTGAGGTGCAGTAGTACCTTGGAGGCAGGTAGCTTTGGGAGGGAGGTGTGCATTAGTATTACAATAAGAATATTTCATCTGAGGGAAGTAATTTTGCCACAATGGTTGGCTCAGCAGTGGACATCTTCTCATATATTCATGTGACAACTGCTGTACAGCTTATCAGCTGTGTGGTACCATCAAGTTCCCATTCCTACAGGGAGTACAACAGTGCCTGGCTGTGGGGTCTCCACCCTGCTCCACCCTCCGTTACCCCTATCAGCAGGTGCTGAGATGGCAGGGTGTATTGCTTAGGGAGCTGTGGTAAAGTAGATTCGGTGCATGCCAACCATCCTGAAAGCAATAGCTGTATTTTACCCTTAAAACTTTCTGTAATACTATGCTTTATGCTTCTATTAGGCTCCAGTTTTCTCTAATTCCCCCCCAAAGTAATTTTCCCACAGTTGTTCAAAGAGAGAAGCTTGAGGGCATGAATTGTGCAAGACACATTGCTGCTGAAAGGGACACACATCTACAGTGGACTTCATGTCAGCTCATACTTGAAGATCTACTACATGTCTCTTTCTTACATGAATTCCAAACCATCTGAAAACAGAGCACAAGGTAATCATATGGCTTTTTAACTGCAATGTCATTGACAGCCTCTTTGCCAAAAAGTAAATTTGATGGGAATCTGTTTTGTCCTATGGTCAACTGTTATTCCTTCTTGGGATTACCTGACTGACTTTTTAAAGGACGATTCTTACATATATAAGAAATTTTGATTGCATTTTCAGGTTCACTGCACATACGTTCCAGTTCAGTCATCTCATGTATAGAAACAATCATTTGTAGATATAAACCAACCCCACATGAAAAAACTTGCATTTGTATAGCATCCTTGATTGGGCTTAGAAAACCAAAATAAATTAAATAAACTTTTAAGTCTCTTTCAATTGAATTACAAGTTGAAGAGAGAAACGAACAAGGAAAGAAAGATATTTTGCTAGTTTTGCTCCAAGATAATATTTGAGTTTGTCCTTATTTCTTATCCTCCTTTTCCCCTTCAAATTTTAAATTATTTACCTCACCAGAGCCAAATCACTTTGATCCTTTAATTCACTGAATTATTTTTCTATGTTCCTTGTTCCTCTGCCAATCATTAATCCATCTTGTTGTGAACAGACTATTAAAAAATTCAACTTTTGCTACAGAATAGCAATGACATATTATACGCTAAGCTTTTACATCCAAGAGGTTGAAGATGTCTTGATTCATTGCATGTGCCAATGAATAAGTTTTTCTAATGCTTTGCAAAAGGAATAATGGTGCTGTGTCTGCTGGCATTGTTTCCTTTTTGATTACCATATTCTCTTGAGTATCACTGTCAAACTGACTTCTGTCAGAGCTAATTAATTCCTCTGTGATTGTATATTTAACAGAAACATTGACTCTTAAAAACCTCTGTCATTATGGTAACAATAAACCTGGGAGCTAAGCCTTTTAATGTACACTGGCAAACCTAAGGAGTTGCTCCTTAAACTTCAGTTGTTGGGAACACCATATGTTTCAGACATGCCCTGGCAGGGCTGTGCTGTTTTGAGTAGTTTTCAGCTCTACACTAGATATTTAACTGTCTTCTGCCCCAGTCATCAGTTCAACCTCTTTCCTTCTATCGCTTCTGTGTTGCCCCCCTCCAACACCCTTCTTCTCAGCCTCTCACTGTCCTACGTTTCTTTTTTCTCTTTCAGAAAATTCAGAAATTTCACTCAGGAAATTCCCTAGTTTCCACACTCCTTTCTAACCCCTTTCTCAAACTCTGGTTCCATTCCAGGTGTCCCCCCATCTCTAAAATCCTGTGATGTACTGCCTACAACAAACCCACCAGCTTCCTCTTCTGCAGCTGTTTACCTTCCAGCTTGGCTTCCAATATTTCTGCTCAACTGAAGCTACTGTCACTGCAGTCTCCAGGTCCCTTTCCAAAGCCAAACTTCAGTACCCTTTCTTAATAATTTTCATCTTTACCCCCTCTTTTGTTTTAGATATGAACCAACACTTTTGTCTTTACTTAAATTTTATTCTGATGCACATTTGAAATGAGGCATTTTCCTACCTATAGCCTTCCACGACTTTCTCAGCAGTCCTCAAGAAAGTACAGCAATTTCCCTGACAAGATTCCCAAGGTTCCTAAAATGGTTATCTACACACACCTCTTGAAGATCTACTTTACGATCAGTCATCTGAATCACACCAAGGACCATGAACTGCCCCTTAGGGATGCAAAAAGCATACAGCATATACTATGAATTTTTGTATATAAATATTTTGTCACTAATTTTTTATGAATTATCAGTTTCTACTAGATAATTTATATAGTGTGGAAATATTTCCCATATAAGAAACAGTTTTAAAACTTTGTCTTCCTAGATGAGGAAACCTAGACAAGAGGAGAATATTTTTCCCCTCTTTGTGTATTAAGAAAGAGAAGGAAAAATATCTTGGCTAACTGGAAAGTCCTTGTTTGCTATTAAGACTGCAAAAACAATAAGAAACACATGTCAATATGAAAATCAAGTTACAGTAGTAACAAATAAATGAAGTACAGCCTAAAAGATGAAATGCAATGCCTGTGGCAGAGTTCAGGCTTTTAGGAAACAGAATGTTTGTATTAGGAAGAAAATCGCAGCAAGACTGGTTAATTCCTGAAACAGAGATGAACTGAACACAGATTCTAACGTCAAAGAAGGAAAGTGTAAAGAGACCATGGAAACGTTTGTCAGCCTGAGGAAACAAAAGTTCTGTCCAACTAAAAGTGCAGATGCAAATATGAGTCAGTTGGTATGAGAATCCAGCAGTGGGGATTTTCATTATAATGGTGCAATATAAATGATCACATAGAGATCTGGAAACATAGCAAGGAAATTGCTGTATTTTTTATGTATTAAAGAAATTATGTATTAAGGAAATTTTTATCTATTAAAAATGTCATTTCAGACATGATGCTGCAGACACATTTCTAGATTTCTCCAGTAAAAACTATTCATACAAAATGGCTTGCTATAGAAAAGGTGCATCTCTAGCCTCTCTGTCTGTTAATGTTTTTACAACTGCTGCTCCACCTTTTGTGTATAGGTAATAGAAAATATCTTCATGGGGAAAAGAGGGTGGAAGGTTTGAGTTCAACAGTAGGTATTATTTTAATTTACTGTTTCAGTATTTATGATATAGCCTGAAAGAAAATCAAATGCAGACTGAAGTCTGCCATGGGTCTCTGTCCTCTTTAATTCAAAATAAAGAATGCCTGATAAAACGATTTACAGTTGTTCAAGGTATTTATCAAAACCTGGACAGTTTGACATTTTCTTTTTCAATATTCTTTTTCACTGACAGTGCTAATTACAAAAATGTACTTACAGAAAAAAATCCTTGGCCAGATGCTGATCTCAGGTAGCAAAGCATAAATCTGGAGTAATCTGATTGCTCTTGAGAGCATAACTCCAGATTTATGCTCATATGCCTAACCGTTCAATCTGGCCCCAAGCTTTAGTAACTAGTAAACCCCTTTTGTTTTTTTTTTTTTCCCGTTGCCCTGATGATCTGGTGTATGAAGCCTAAAAATATGGTAGTTATTTTGATGGTTTAGGTGATGATCTATTTTATTATTGAATGCATTGAAAAAGGACACTTACCATATCAAGAAAAAAAAACTCCTCTAAGCCAAAGTTTTCATTGCCTTTTCTGCAGAATGAAGCCTTCAAGAACAACAGAAGAGGAGCTAGTGAAAACTGGGAATATTTTTTTCTTAACGTTAACATTTGTGGAATATGTTTATCACCTTCTGTTTCAAACAACATTTTGTTAGCTCGATATTTTAAACCAAAACATTGATTCCAAAATGACTGTCCAAATACTAGAAATTCTCTGTGCCAGGGAGGTAAGAGTCTGATTGTGAGTTCTGTCCCTTTACAGACAGGCTCATCCTGAATGTGTAGCCAGTATCCAGCTTGTGGTGCCTGCCACCAGAATACAAATAACAAATAAACATGGCAGAAAGTGTATAGGAAGAGGTTCTTTAACACTGAGTGATTCCCCCAGAACTCATTATTTTAATAATGAACACAGCCCATCCATGACAGGCGCAAGACTGAATTTTTATGCAAAAATATTAATCAGTTCTGGAACCACTCTAGCCCTAAAAATCAAATTAACAGTATCCATCAAGAGACATAATACATTTGCACACACCAAAAAAGGGAGGAGGCGCTTTCTCCTTGGTAGCAGAGAAGGTTAAAAATATAGTTTATGGTTGACAATGTCCCTCTGTAAGCAAGAACAACACCATAGCAACAGTTGCTATTGTTTAGGTATAATGTTGAAGTTTGAGTACAAAAAGTACTGGTTAAAAGTGAAAAATTATACATTGAATAATTTAATAAATAGCAGTATTATACCTCTAACATCGTCCATCATTGATTAAGCTCTAAAAATGTGTGGACAGAGACACTGAAATGTTACACATATTTCTAAAGATACACCAGTTGCAAAAACTATGAATCCTAATAGAAGCATTGTAGTATCTTTAATTATGCAAGGTTATAAATGAAGTTTGACTGTTTTATAGGTGTCCCTGCAGGACCTACCTGTTATGAAGAGAAAGTATGAATGACTTCATTATGGTGAATAGAGATGTGAAAAGCGAAGAAGCTATTTGTCAACTTATCCCAGGCGTTTGGAGAATGTATTTCCACTTTTTTTTTTTTAATGAGAGATGCTCAGGCAGAACTGCAGCACTTAAACAAATACCCTGACTTGTAGCTAGGAAAGGGTAATAATATCTATCTGACTTGAGGCTTGTGCAAACACAAGACACATAGTTATGACAAAAACAAGGGGATGTGCTGCCTTCTTTGGAGACCTTCGCAGACGGATGCACAGGGGAAACAGGTAACTGTGCCCCTGCTTCACTGTGCAGTTCTACCAGCACCAACTGTCCATTCTTGGCACCCATTCATTTCTCAAAAATAACTTACCATTTTATCTCTCCCTTTTTAGTTTTACATCTAGTTGAAACCAGTCTAAAACAGCAAATCTGCCAAAAGGCTCTAAGACTTATGCAGCCACGGAGTGGACAGGACTGGCAAACCAGCATGAAACTAGCCTAGAGAAAAAAGAAAAAAAACCCACCTGTTTTAATCTCCGACCAGTGAGTCAGTCACATTCAGACTATTTTTGTGGGATGACTAATGTAAGAGCAAGAGACAGGGTGGGAACACCATGCCAAGACTAGAAGAGGATGAGACCGCTTTTTCAGCCTCAGTGCAGACTTATGTCAGCTTAAGCTGCCCAGGAAGCTCAAGCTGCTTCATCCTTGCAGACCCTTTAGGAAAAATGAACTCAACTGCCATGTCCAACTGTTACCAATATCATCTTTCTGTGTATAATCTGATACTTCATGAACTGACATGTCCCTTTAGGAAACCACATCAGCCATCACACTGCTTCATTCTTGTCCTTCAGCTGGATGAAGATAAAACTTCTCTTCTGTAGCGGTGGCAAGAGAACGCACATTGCATTTTTCTGTGAGACCTGAGCAGCTCTTTTGGTTAGAGGGTCTAATTTTTTTCAAAGCAGATGATTTATATAAAAAAAAACCTAACAACCCAACATTTTCAGAATAGCTAAACTAGTTGCAAATGTGGGTTAAATTTCACATTAGATGTTTTTAAATTTCCAAATAATTAACTTTAAAATATCCAAATTTCGTTGTTTCCCTATAGCCCAGATTTTTTATTTGGTAGCACTCAGGGGTAAAAAAAAGAGAAAAAAAAAAAGGCAAAAATAGCTAAGGGAAAAAAAATATATTCACCCAAACTGTAGGAAGCAGATGCAATTTCTTCTGGTTCGTGCGAGGATCTGAAGCCATGTCTCCTCAAAAATGACCTAGCTACAACATTGTAAGGTACTCTAGAGAGGTTTGTTCACGGTCTCTTCCACTAATTCTGTTCCATTTTGCATGGACTACTTAAATATTCATTAAGCCAGTGAGAAAGAAAGTGACTCAGTATTAAAACACTTTCCTGGAAGGTGACAAATCTTGGCTCAAATCCTTGTTTTGATTCAGAGCATAAGTTCGAATCAAGGTCACTCTCAGAACTGTATCCTAACCAAGTTGTATTTACTTTTTTATTGCCTTAGAGAACATTTAGCCACTACAAAGTAGAAGATAGTCAGTGAAAGGTGTTGCACACACGACAGGATAACATGGGCTTTAAGTTATCCTGGAAGATGCGAATATAAATCTCTGCAGGGAGGGGCTGGTGAAAATGTGATGAAATGGACAATTTCATCAGCTAGAGGGCATGCAACCACAGTGCAACTAGCCTTTCATCTGTCACATTTTCAATTTTGCAATTATACCTACAAACACTGTTTTGAACCTTATGTCAGAGTTCATGAAGCCCTACAGCAGAAAACAATAAGTATTGTTCTGATGGCGGGTAGGAAAAAAAAGAGGACAGGTTGTTCTGCTGTAGTTTGAGTCTCCAGGGTGACAAGAAATCTTAGACTTAAATTTTTATCTCACAGTGTTTGGATTTCTGGGGAAATGAGTGGTAGAAGCAGTCCACAGAAAAGACCCCCTTTCACTTCAAGCCCGATCAAGTGGTATAACTGTCAATAATCTCCATTTACGTTAATCTATGGTAAATGTTAACGTAGCAGTGCTGTTAAAAACTGACTCTGTCTGCCATCAGCAGCTGTGATGGCAAAACCAGGAAGCCACTCTGGGACACATATATTAGTCAGAAGCTACTGAAGGATGAAAGAGAAGATTACTTGCCATGGCTACCATATCCCTGAAAGCTAAAAGAACACTTGAGAAAAAAGATACCAGTATTTCAGCTCACCTAGGAAATGAGATCTTTTCCTTCAGTATCTTCCTTCAGGAGAAAGATAAAGCTAGAAGAATATCTTCAACAGCAGTGCATTATTTTAATGTTTATATTCTGGAACATCAATCATTTCATTTGTTTAAATTGCAATTAGTAAAGTTTGGTGCCTATTTTAAACGTCCCAGGTAATCATGACTGAAAATTAATTTAAGATCCCTTAGAAACTTTCAAAATAACCAAAACCAAAACAAAAACAAAGCCAAAACAAACAAAAAAAACCAAAAGCCAACCTAGGGCACTACTCTTTGAAACACCACCTATTTATCTGGAGGAACAGTAAGTCACATTTCATGGCATTCAGCCTGAAACACCAGGTCACAGCGCTAGACCTGAGAGTAAGGAGTTTTACATTCTTCCCCTTGCCTCAGTGCATAACCTTGAAAGGTGAGAAGTCACCCTATGTCACCAGAAGGCACACTGCAGGCCTGGCCTGTCTGCAGAGAAGGAGAAGGGACAGTGCGGTCAGTCGTGCAGAAAACAGCGATCAGGACCAGAGGTGTGCTGCCCCAGGGGGCTCTGCCCCTGCACAAGCTCCGAGGCACCCACACCCCCCCAGGCAGCACAGCCTCCCCGCCGCCTGCCCTTCCCAGCCACCTCCCAGCCTCCACCCTCCAGCACCAGAACATTTTCTGAGCCCTTCAAAACCTTGTAGGAGACCCCTGACTTGAAACTTCTGCTTAAGACTATGTACCAGCTGCTCCAGGGTCTTTACAATGAGAACCAACAAGAGGCAGGGCAGCAACTAGACTGGTTTCTGAATCTGGGTATCTGTCAAAGAAAATCTTTGCCTTTCGTCGTGTGGAAAGCTTTCCTTTCCTTGCTAATTTTTTACACTTGTTTGTAACCTGGCAGTAGTTTTTAGTTTTTTTGATTGGCTTTGCAAGAAAACAAGAAGAAGGATTTTTGTATCATGCATTTTAACATCTTTTTTGATATGTGCAAGAATAACATCTTTGGAATGTAAGCTTTGAATTCTCTCTCATGTATTTCCTTTGAAGAAAAAGTATACTCAGACCTCTCTGTAAACTGGCATTGTATTTACCATATTGATGACATAGGATAAAAAGATTCATTATTAAAAATAACTGCTGACTTCCATCAGCTGTAAGTTCAGAAACAGCAGATCTGATGAAATCTTCCTTCTTCCTACTGTACGTGAGCAATATTATATACCCGCGAACAGATTGATAATATATTGCATATATAATGAGTCCAAAGGCCCTGGAATGGAGGCTCACTACACCTGCACAGCAGAGTCCCTCTCCCCTACACCAAGTGTAAAATGTACACCTTAAATGGCTATGTTCACCCTCATGGCTTACTTAGATTTTTTTTTTTTTTTTTAAGCTTAAAAAAATAATTTTGTCATCGGCAGACAGAGCCTGCAGAAAATGAGCATCACAGCAATTTTAGACTTTGTAATACTGACATGAACTCCCGGTTGAAACCTTCTGAACTCTGTTAATGAGTTGGAAAAGGATGCATTGCACTTCCACTGCTCTAATGTCATACCACTGAGGTTCCACTGAGGCTGAATCTTGCTGAGGGTTCAAAAGCATCTAGCTGCCAGCTGGAAATCTGCTAAATGCACATCATCAGAGCAAAGATGTACAAAAGTTGCCTTAGAACATGCATGTGTTGCAGTGAGCTCCAAACATAAATTAAATTCAAGGCAATTTTAAATAATTTATCTAAATAGGAAAATAACATCTAGTTTTAGAGCTCCTCATCTTCTTTAGGAAAATTGGTTCAGGAGAAAAGGACACACCAAATTATAATTACTGCAACGTGAATTGATTTTAATTAAATACATTCCCAGTATCCTTCTGGCACTGTCTAAAGCAAACTTTAACTTTAGTTATTGTATTCATAACATAAGCTGAATGTTAGTGAATTAATCTAGGCTGAGAATTAGTTTAAAAGACAAGGGCCCTGACAATCACATGTACAGTGACAGGTCATGAAGATACATTACTGATCGTATTCAAGGGCAAACGGTCATTTCTGAATTATATTGAAGTCACCTTAGAGCTAGTTACCAGACAGAGACTCACAAAAAAATACTAATTTTGGCAAACAGCAAAGAAACTTATCCTTTGATTTTATTCTCTAGCCTATAGAATACTTAAGGTTGGAAAAGACCTTTGAGATCATCAAGTCCAACTGTTATGCAGTTAACAGCTCTAAAGTTCTACGTTATCTACAGGTTTTTGAAGATCTAGTCCATTACCTACAAAATAGACGATTTAAACATTTTTCCCACCATTTATAAGTCCAAATTTAAAACATAATGTCATACATTAATCTGTATGCATCCACACAATTGAAAATAGAGGTTTGGGCTTAGTTTTGTCAAAGCCAGTAATTCACTGATACCTAAACAGCATGTGGATATGCAGAGGTGAATTGGATGGGATTTGCTGTATTTATTTATTTATTTGGTTGGCTGTTTACTTATTTCTTTCTTTATCTATTTCTTTATTTATAATAGGGTTTTTTTCAGTAACCAAAACATGTAGCCATGCTTTAAAAAAGCTCTCCAAATATGGACTTGTCAACTTTATTTTCTGTTGGGGAGCACAGACAAAAGAGGGAGGACATCCTGGCCAGCTCCATTAGCCAGTGAGAGCACCACATGCTGCAACAGCACCAGCTCCCAGCTCCAGCGGCCATGGAGCGCTGAAGCACAACCACAGCCAGAGCAATTCCAACCCGGGTGTTTGTGGGGAGAGATGGAGCTGGTCTGGGTAGCACCTGAAGGTGTGGCAGGAGCTGGAAAAGAGGGGGCTCTGCAACCAACTCTCCTGTATCCTTCAAAGGTCAAAAGTACTGTCAACAAAACAGAGAAGGCTGTGAGGTCAAGGTGAAGGGCTTCTGTCTTGATACTTATCTCATATTAACTGCTTTATAAGTAAACATTTCATCACATTTGGACTTTGATCTTTTTTACTGTCACTATAACTGAGATACTAAAAGCTGAGCTTGCCTGGCCGGTAACGTCAGCAGTAGTCATGGTAGCAGCGCACTTCCACTTACAACGTGAGCCCAGGTCACAGTTCAAGATACCAAACAGAACAGTGTAGAGATGCTTAAATTACTAACAGTTAAATTAAAGCATACTGAAGAGGCATGCAATGTTTTTCAAATACGTAAAAGGCTGCGGAAAGGAGAAATAAAATAATTGATTGTGCCAGTGATGGAGAGGGCAGGAAGTAATTGGTTTAAATTAGCATGAAGATTTAGATTACGTTCTAGCAGTTTCTTTGGTGTTAAGTGTAGTGTAGCACTGGAGTACATCAACCTGGGAAAGCTGTTGAGGCTCTGGCACTGGAGATCCTTAGGAACTGCTCAGACAAACACCTGACAAGAATGGTCAAGAAAGACCTAGTGACCCTTGCCATGGAGCAGAGTAACCCACTGAGGCTCTGGAGGTCCTTGCTAGTCCAGTGCTGGGATGTCCATACAAATTAGAGTGTTCCTCTGCACAGCAAGTCTGGGAGGAAATACAACCTTAGCTGTCATGTTTAAATTCATTTGTGATTATTATATGTAATTTATGGATTACTGGCTCTGCTCAAAGACACAGCTTGTAAACAAATGGGCATCTTTCCTGTATTGATCAAATCGTGTGATCATGATCAATAGGAAAGAAGCATAATATTTCATCTGCTAAACTATTTTATATTTTAGTGTTTGCAATTCGTATCAGCTCACTTTTGACATCTAAAAGTTAGGTGTCTGGCGTAAAGCCCCTTCTTTAAAATGCAAGACATCTCTTCAGGCGAATTCACCCTATTTTTACTGCCTAAATTAAACAAGGTGGTTAGTTTACTATGTGTGTCTCTCTCTCGGCAACACAGGAAGCCTCATCAACCAGACAACAATTTCTGTGGATTGCCAAGATAAGCCTTGAAGCAACTGAAGAGATTTTGAAAGGAACAAATAGCAACCTAGTGTGGAAACAGCAATCTGCATTTCAATTCATATTGCATTACTGATTAAATAGCACCAGTGTAAATGCTCGGTTCTATTTCAGGTGTCACGCTGAGAGGGTACTGCTTTTTCTACATACCTAGGTATATTTACAATGCTTTACAATTTGACAGGGATTGTTTGAAGTACATTATGATGTTATGAGCTGGTACATTTACATCAGCTGGACTGCTGAAAAAGGGGCTTCCAAAAGGCAGATGTTCAAACCAATTTCTCCCTAAGAGCAATGTATGATTGCTGCTTCAGCTCTGGGGCTGGATTCAAAAGCCTGACCCTCCTGCCATGACATTCCATTGCCCTCTGCGGTATGTGATACTTCAATGTGCCTTCTACTAAAGGAAAATGCCACATCAGATTTCAGCAAGATTTACAAGCTCCTTTCAAATTGCTGTCAATATTTCATAACAAAATTAAGCCAATGTAGATTTGAATCCAACTATTTGTTTAAACAACAGAAAAACTCTATAAGGTAGACCTTATGAGTTATCTGGGATGTCTTGGGCCAGATACCTGTAAGAAGGTTTCTAATTAGTCTCTATGGTTAAGGAAGACATATCCTTATATTTGTTAGGGTTTTATTATAGTGCTGCAATATCAGTAACCTTACTTTATTAGTAATCTTACTCTGAAGCAGAATACATAATTTAAAAAAATAAATTGGTACAAGTTATGTTTTGTGGCATGCATATTATGTAAATCAAGTTTTATTGTGTTAGAATCTGCACACACACACAAATCATTTTTTCCTAAGTTATAACTGATATTATATACAATATGCAATTAACATAATTACTTTCTCTAGTGCATGGATAAATAAGATAGATTTCTTAATTTTTCATACAGCTTTGAAAGTGATTATAAATGATGTTAAATAAAATTTAGTTTTGGTTTGGATGCTCTAATATCTTCCATGACATGAGTTCTAAATGAATTCCAAAATCAAAACACAACACAGCAGGGAGCTGCAGCTGATAGGCAAAGATCTGCTCAGTGCCTGATATATTAATTAACAACATTTTAAGAGTGCCCCTGTTATTTAATACAATGTTAAATGAAGGTCCTGCCCAACGTTAAGTTATTATAGAAGAAAATAGATAATTTTCCTGTGGCAAAAGGGTCAGTGGGAAAAATTTCATTGTTGCCAACTTGGATGGCATTCCAGTAATGTATATATCCTTGAAGAAAGTGTATCTTTTCTTGATAAAGGATGAAAATATTCAAAATCCAGCTGGACAAGAGACTGAACAACCTGCTCTTTTTAACTCTGCTTTGAGCTGAGGTGGCAAGCTAGATGACCTCCAGAGGTGCCTTTCTACCCCAGCCATGCTGTGCTTCTGCCATTTTATGAATGGGCAGGTGAACCAAGAAAACACAGATAGTAAGTGCAATATAGTGATGTGTGTGAACCTTTCCTTTTCCTGGAAAGTTCTCTTTCCTTTGGAACAAGTTCATTATTTTGGTTAGACATGCAGTGGTATCACCCCAAATCCCCTGTTTGCTGATAGACTAGCTGTCATCCCAGAAGGGACTGAATCCAAACTGAAAAAAACCCAACAGATCATACACAGGGCTGCATAACACAATAAAAGGAATACATATATCTGAGCAAAATTACAGTAGCATTCTCTTCCAGTTTTACTATCTGAAAATCTGGCATCTAAGATAGCCCAGCCATTGAAGACCCCTCTGTGAAACAGGTGGGAGTAAGGCATCTTTAGAGGATGATATCTTTACTGACTTAAAAAGGACATTAGGAGACTTATGACTTCCTTAAACTGGGCACTTAACTTTTAGGTAGCAAAGATTATGGAAAAGGAACCTCATTATAAAAAAACAAGAGAGAGACATTCAGTGAACAACATTCTTAAGTGAATGCTAGGAACGTGGTGTTAGTTGGAGAGAAACCAATCAAGCACATATCTTGCAATATATTTTTGTGTGTTCAAACCTCCACACAGTTTTATCATCTGTCTTTATAACTGTTTAGATTTGAGAAGTCCTGCTTCAGCAGGCATGTATTTTTTTAATTCAGACCAAATCCCTGCTTTGAGAAATACATGGTAATAATTAGCCGTGACAATGTTTCTGCAGTGTTGGATATGCATTTTCACCATCTTGTTGTTTGCATGCTTCTGTTTACATTCACATTGGTTCAGAGCAGCAGCGTACCCTGCAAGCTCTAAGGCACACCAGAGCAGACATAGATGAGCATGTGCCAGTCACCAGAGAGGCTTCGGAGAGATCAGGGAGAATTTAATATGAGAGCACCTCTCCAGCACACACCACTCTATAATACTTCTCAAGACACAGCACAGTGTATCCTTCCTTGTGTCATTCAGCAGTCATTTCTGCTGAACAGATCCAGATAGCCTCGTGAAGTGCATCACACTCTCTAACCCTTTGTTCCTTCATCTAGCATTTCTTTTAAATGAATGTGCCTTTTCTCCCTTTCCTTGTCATTCTTTCCAATTGCCAGGTCCTTCTGTTATTGCCAGCCTGCAGAATATTATCTTTGAGACAAAATAAAATCTATGAAACCTGAAGACCTTCTCTGAGGAGGGACAGCAACACTACAAGGTCTGAATCGTCGTTCAGAACTGTGAAGAATGGGGAAGAATTTATATGCATTTGGATGTGATGTTTCAGCAGATTAGTACCGTATTAGTAAGCAGAGAATAAGTAGCAAAATTAAAAATTTTCTATCTCCATCGTTTCCGTGTGCTGTCCACAGTGACAATGCTTCTAACCTCAAAGGCTGCAATGCCATGCAGTTTGAGAAGAGTACTGATAAAAAGGGATGTAACAGCTGTGACCATGGTGCAAAGGGGATCTCAGGGAAAGCACACTAAAAACTCTGAACCAGTTTCCAACACTAAAGAAGACACAGAGACATCAGAGCTTCCATACCTTTCCCCTAGATAATACTTGAGAAGTTTTAAGCACACTGGTTAGAGGCAATTATTTGGACCTCCAGTGCCTACCTCTGCTTCCCTTGAGTGTTACATTGGTGTTAAGGAGAATCCTTACGGATTAAGTTCTATGTGTCAAGGGTATAACCTGACCCTGCTCCACTACAGTGACTAGCAATTATGGAAAAAATAGACAAACAACCAAGATGTACAAGAAAGTCTTGTCTGTATGGTAACACACAACATTCAGGTAGTTCTCCAGGGAGCTCTGTGGTCGTAGTCTAATAAAATGAGAGAAATTAGCTTCACCTTTTTTTCCTAATGCTCTGCAGTAGCCTCGCAGCAGTAATGGAAAGCAAAGAGTCCAGTTCCTGTTAGAAATCAATCCTAAAAGTTGTCCTTTACCTGGCACCTGGCAGTTATCGGGCTGCAGAATGCCAGCTGCAGCAGCTGGGCAGGAACTAGAGCACAAGGCAATAAAGGATTGTTGGTGATGGAGGGTAGTTTGCTGTCATCCACCACTGTAAGAAACACAACCTTTTTCTGATGAAAGTCATCAAAACTGAACAAAATCTCCCTCAGACGCCAGGCTTTTATCCACAGGATGTGCAGGCAAAGAACCTAGTTGCACGCCCAGTTGGGCACTTAATACGTTGCAAGTGAATTTCATGCACAGTAAGTTTTGATTAGGATTTCAGCAGATGTGCACAGTGTAGTACCATTCAGAAGGCACGCAGCAAAAGAGAAAAAGGAAAAAGGATTGCTTAGAAAGGGCAAAGCCAGTGCTGATTTTTCTCCTGGCTCTGGTGCGCAGCCTGTGCACAGCTCGCCTTAAATAGGAACCCCTCCAGGAAAGCTGTGAACTCACAGTATCTTCCCAATGATGGATGCTTTTAGTGGTGGGAGAGAGAGTAGGGAAGGAGGGACAGAGTCAAACCAGAATTGTACTGCAGATTCCTTCATTCACTGCGGCACGGTGAAAATTGTTCCAGGGAGAAAATGATAGGGACATAAAATGGAAAGTGATTCTGTGCAGGATTTCCGAGCTCATGATTCTGCTAACATCAGTTCTACTTCATTCCCAAAGTGAAATGAATCACTGTGGCAGAGATGGAATTAAATCTTATCAGAGTAGTGCCCTGCCAGGCACAGTGAATCAATGCCCACTACCCATGGCACTCCTTCCCTCTGGCAGGGAATGGGTGCATCAGTCCTGGCTGTCTCACCGAAGGGCAGCTGCCCGCTGCCCAGCAAATTCGCAGCTGTGTCACCGCAGCTCAAGAGGGTTCACCAGAGGTTTGAAATACTTCTTATCGCTGCGTGGCAACATAGTTAACTGCTCATGCCATTGAAAACTTCCGCCCAATACTTCCAGCTCAGAATTTCTGTTTTCTCAGAAATGGCCATGTTCTCCTTGGGTGTAAAATCTTTATTTTAATTTCTTACCAAATGCAAGTACAAAACCCAGGAAAATTGGGAAAATGTTTTCAAGTGGAAGATGTCATTAAAATGAATGTGCTGGTGAAAAACCTTTTGTTGTAAAATAGAACTGCTCAAGAAAACGTATTCCAGCTAGTTCTCCTAACCTGACCACTGTTCCAGTGATCCAGCCTGTCCTGGGCTGTGCTCTTGCAATGCTGCTGGGCTGCGCAATACTGACATCTACAAATTCTAATAGGTCAGCTTTTTTTATTTAGTAATCTACATAATGTTTTTGCCACCACTTGTACTTTTGCATGCAAATAAGCAGAGCAAATACACTAATGAACTTCAGTAGTGGATTATATACTCAAAATATAACAAGCCACATCCACAAATTTTCCATTCTGTATTTTCTTTATATAAACATTCAAATTATGTGCACACAATTCACAATTACTTAATTGCTTGTAACAAATTTTAAGTGTATATTTTGTAATTAGTCCTACATAGTAAGAATATAATTAAGGCACAGTTGATAAACATTTTAAACTTTGAGTGAGAGAAAAATTGATGGCATGGTGTTTGTGTTGCAATTTGATTCCATTTTAGAAGGGAACACTGTAAAGTGTTATTTCTAAACATTAGAGGATATATTTAAAATATTGTTCAGTAGGAGTTGTGTGCATTTACCATTGGCCACTGTTCTTCATAAAACCGCCATGTTCTAAGGTTGTTTTGGTTTTTTTCTCAAGTAACAAAATCGGGAGTGTTACATACCATATTGAGTTAAATATTTTATCACCCTTTTTAAATGTATAGTTTTATCTTAGAATATAATTCATTCTCCATTGGCATAACCTTCCTCTGTATTTCACATTTTCCTACCATCTGGTCATTACCATTGCCAAAATACCTAGATATATTTAAGTGGTTTCAAGTGTTTAGTGATTTGGAGGACATTGCAATTTCCTGCATCTACCTGGAGGCATTCAAAACAGACTTGACTTTTAGCAGTTCTGAAACTCAGTCATCTGAAGAGTGCTTGTGGTTAGGAATACAAAGTCATTAGTCATTTTTAGCAAATTTAGAAAAAAATACCATATCCGGCCACTTCATATTCACACAAAGTACAATTTGGCAAACAACATAGATTAAAAAGAAGAATTTGGAATCCAAAAGGTTGAACTTCTAGGTTACAGTGGAAATCCAAGGTATATCACTAGGATCTCAACTCAGTCTCCATCCGCAACTTAGTGATCTTATGCAACAACCGTTTGGCTTCAGATGGGAAGGGTTGTTACCATCACTCAAGTTTTTAAGCAGAATGAAAACCAAATCTCGAAAGTGAGTCTCAGAACAGCCAGATTTCATCTGCTTCATTACACAAGTCCCTTGTGCCCTTCTGGACTGAGTGATTATAATGCAAAATCTGCATTGTCTGCTTGTTCCAAGCGTAGACCAGCCTACATGGGAGTGCTTACAAAACTCTTGCTAACTTCATGATACACCAAACTCACACAACATGTTTCAGACTGAAATGTAATGTAGGACCAAGCCTATTCTGTATGGTGTTAAGTCTAACTGTAGATGTTCCCCGAATGCTATGTGGAATCAGAGAAAATTGCTGGTATTAAAATTACTCTGAAGCCAGGTTGCAGGGGAGGAAGGCAGAAGGAGAAAAGAAAGGGGTTTTGTGACATTTGTTTCTCACCCAAAATTACAGTGTGTGCCACTATGCTGGGTAATGCACAGTGTGATCACATTAATTTTAATTTTTATATTCATATGTTCATAACCTTTATACTCTTTGATGAATTTTTAGGCAGCTGAGCTTTACTATTTTGAATATTTCTCAGAAAATAACATAATAATATTTCATTTATAGTTTTACAGGTAGGCATACTAGTCTGCTAGTTATGAAAAGTGAAACAATAATTCCACCTTTTTTGTAAAATACAAATTTCAACAAATGCTCAACCACAGAAAAAACCACCGGATTTCAAGTGAGAAAAAGATGCGTAACAAGTTGATAAGTAATTTTGAGCAATTAATATTATTGAAGTGTTGCAATCCATTCAAAATCTATTTGCAAACATGAATAAGCAAAATTCAAATACATTCTTCAATAGAAATAATTTCTGAGTTCTCACAGTAACCCTTTCAACATATAATAGGCAATCACATTTTTAATGTCAGTTTTTCTCATAAAGAGTGCTGCTAATCCTGTTTGTGTCCTGCTAAGCACGGGAAGCATAAGGTTGTAACATTCTTTTCATGTGTCCTGCTAATGGGACCTTGCCTGATTTTCGTAACTGGGGTAAAGCCCATACATTTTGACAAAAGGAAAAGAATTTTGCCTCTCTTGTTCTTTTTCAAATAATGTCCTCCTTCAAAAGCAATCTTAGGAACTTCTTTAGGACTATATAAAAAGTAAGGTAATATTCAGCACAGTTAAAGATACTACCCACTTTCAAACTCAAGTCATGATTTTAGAAAATATAAGGAAAGTTACATTTTAACCATTTCTGTTCTAGTTGAATTACAATGACTAAAGGGTTTTAGATATGAATCTAAACTCAATTTTATCCAGTAATACTATGATGATTGTGACAATGGAGAATGTGCTAGATAATTCACTAATAAATTTGGAAATATGAATTGAATGAATATTGAAAAATTGTTGTTTCATTCAAAGCCATTTCATCCTTCTTGGTCAAAATATGACTTTGTATTTCTTACAAGATTATGATTTTCTTATTTGTGTGATTACTGCTTTGTGTTTTGACTGTCCCACCATAGCCAAGATATACCAAAAAAGGTAAAAGCTTTCAGACTTAAAACCTGGAGTTTACTTAATTTTATTAAGCATAAAAAGCAAGTTATATCTATCTAATTTTTTTGAAAGCTTACACATTGTATCTCACTAAAACAAGCTTTCCTCTCTACAGAGAAATATCTAACATGCCTAGAAATAACATGTGGACCCTCAGGGTTCATCTTCCCTTTACTGTGCGTTTATATGTTTGGTGTTCATATCAGGAAAATATCAGCAACATTCTGAGATCTTACATTTAACAAAAGAAAGATTAGAAGTCTTTTTCTTCTGTTTTTAGATTAAAGTTTCTCAACACGCAAACATAACCAAATT
This sequence comes from Ibycter americanus, assembly GCA_035590275.1. Classification (NCBI taxonomy): domain Eukaryota; kingdom Metazoa; phylum Chordata; class Aves; order Falconiformes; family Falconidae; genus Ibycter; species Ibycter americanus. The sequence continues at coordinate 10,177,045 of JAVJGI010000062.1, forward strand.
ATTTCACTGAACTGTTCTGGTGGCTGTTGGATTTTATATATGTCAGTAAATGTTGCTTGAACACCTTTAAACTACAGTGAAACTCATTTGTGTAGAGGGCTGGAAAGATAATTACACACTTTAAACACAAACTGCAAACACAGTGGTAATTGCTTGCCTTCACTGGTTTCCAGCCAGTGATGGGGAGAGCACATATTTACCTGACAATGGTATGTTACCTGGAGTTCTCGTTGGCTAACGCGAGGCATGGGCACGTTGCTGGGAGCTTCTTGTCCTATCTTGTTCATATCCTAAAGTCCCTAATAATAATCTATGGCAATCCTTTCAACATATGTATACGCTTTTAAGGATTGGGTGAGGAGGTTTGATGCCAAAGGACAAAGGAATCTCCCTGGCATTTGCATTAAAAATTAGATTCACCATTTCTTCTAATTATACAGTTTATCAAAAGCTCTAGTTCTAGTTGTTAAAACCTGGCTTCATTTTCACATTGATGTCCCTCATCTTTGTTGCTGAATACAGATTTCTTCTTTCATAAATGTAAATTCCAAATTAGTGTGTACGTTCTTATATACACATGGGAAATTAGCATTCAGCACGGTTTTCCAGTTTTTTGGAAGCTAGCAAGATCCCTACTGAGTTGTGTGGGCTAAAGTGGCATATTTAAGCAATCAAAGGGAAATATAAAAGGGCGAACACACCAACGCACTCTGATTCTTTCTGGCACAAGAGATTAATATTATATGCAACACTTATTTGTGAACGCCCAAAGCATATTTAGGAAAAAAAAAAGTTTTCTCCTTATATTTTAAAAGCTGAGTTGAATTTTGTGTCCTTAAAGGTATACCAAGACTGAATTGTTCAGTGAGTTATGAGAACACAGTGGTTCACACGTGAGTAGAGGGGGTGAAGGACATCGATCAGTTGTGCAAAATTTTATCTAGTGGCATTTTATTTAGGATACCATTAAGCTTCTAAGACACCCAGAAAGTAGATAAAACCCAAGGCCTTCAGGACATTTTCATGTACCTAGAGCTGTAGCTACAGAAGTCTGGACAGCCACATTCAGGCAATGGATTTCAGCCCAGGGTGTCCCAGGGGGTTAAACTATGATGTATGATATGATCAGCCTTGAAGCCAAGAGCTGACAGGCCTTCATGTAGCAAAAGCCACATTAAATACCCTCGGTCATGTATTTATTGTCACATTAGCCTGGATCCACATTCACAATCTCCACCTGTTGTTTCTCATTCATGATTACCTCTGGCACAAACTGAAGGGTCCCTCACAAATCTGTGAACAGTTCCCATTTGTTCCTGCTTCGCTTGTCCCAAAATGATCCTTCTTGGACATATAGACGACAAGTAGTAAATTGGATGTTTCCCCCAACACCATTCTTTACCAGTGAAGCCAGGGGACAGTCAGGTTGCTAAAGTCGGGTGACCCAGACTGGCCCATGTCCACACAATTAAATGTTACCACTCTCCAGAGCATGAATTGATCCAAACTACCAAATGGCACTGGTGCTTGGCCTGTGATAACTCCCAGCCAGAAAGTGTTTGGGGAGTCCCTAGGTGGTGAGGCCAAAAGCATGCTAAGGGGCCATCCGAGCCCTTGTGCAGCCTGTGCAACCCCATTCCAGTGCTTGGGAAATCCTGGCTGAGGTACCACACAATTTACTGGTACATGGAGATGGTCAGTTTCTGAAGGAATTAATGAGATTTACCATCCAGGCACAAAGGGGCAGTTCAGCTGCATGTGGCCAAGCATATTACACCTTTCTGGTCTGTAGGAAGGAGTCACATGTGAATCTTTTTGGTTCTGGCATCTTCGTTACAATACATCAGAGGGAGAATATTGTCTCCAAATCCTAATTGGAGAACCCTCAGCCAGCAGAGATGTAGCAATACAGGACTTCTTGCTGAGTTTTACTTGGGCTGGGAGAATTTTTGCTGAGAAAAGAAAGTCTGGGCGTCACGGTGAGCATGCTTAGGTTTGGCAGTTGAGCACCCTACATGAGGAGTTGTTGGTGCCAGACTTTCCAAGGAAAGGAGATGGAGAAATCCACCCCCTTGACTCAGGAACACATTAGTAGACCCTCTTGGGAGTCTGCCCCACACCCTGCCATCTTCCTTTTATGTTCTATTAAAATGCCTCAGGGAATCATGCTCTGCTGTGCATGCGGAGAAGAGGGGCACTGGGAATGGCACAGCCTTTGGCACAGGGTGCCACAGGTGGCCTTTTACATCGGAAAGTCTTGTGCCCGCAACCAGCTGCTGTGAGCCTGGAAGACACACTGTGGATGCCTTTTTGCCAGAACCTCATGGGGATAAAAGGATATAGTGAGTAAGTATGGCTGAGACATAGCCAGGACCCATCTGCCATGGCTAATGCAGAAATGCAGCCAATTAATTTCAGGCTTGAAACGAGCAGTGTTACTGGCAAATGCCAGCACAGCGCGTAGCACTGAGGAACTGCCTTCCTTCCTTTCCCATGGTGCATGGGCTTATGTAAAAAAAAATAAATAAATAAAAAGATGGCCTCAAACTTTCCCTCCTGTTTCTGGCCACGCTCCCCCTGCATCTTGCAGCAAGAGGCCATGAGTTCAGCACAGCAACTAAACAAGTGATGGGTGCCAGGCACTGTCAAGACAGGGACATCCGTAGCACAGACAGGCTGGGAGCAGCATGGACAGCCAGACAGATGACAAGCCTGAGTTTGCTCAGTTCAGAGTGTAACATTCCTGGAATTAACTAAAACCATAGGAACACATAAAAAGTGGTACATAGAAATAAGACTGTGCGATAACAGCAAAGGTGACAATTTGAGCTTCAGTAGCGTATTGATTCATGACTGAAGCTAGCATGGCAGTAGGACCAAGGAAAATTAATTTTCAAAATAGCAAAAGGATATGATTTCTGAAGCAGCTAGATGTAAAATGAAAACTGATTAGTAGCTTGAAAGGGGTGGCTAAACAAACTACAGGAAAAAACAACTGAACTGAGACTCCAGAAGTGCCGAAGTGCTGGCAGGCAAGACTGAGAAGCTGCAGAATAGCTCTCAGGAGCAAATGCATTTTAGATAAGCAAGGCAGACCAAAAGCATCCAGAAGTCATGCCAGCAGCAGCTTAATAATTAATGTATTAAATCAGGGACAACTGTTAGGAGAAGCATTGCCTTCACCAAGCACACATGAAAAGTAGATGTGACCAGTCCAGAACAACTATTCTGCAAGCACCGGTGTGCCCTGTCCCGCTGACCTCCACTGCCCATTATTCTATAGTTTGGCAAATGAGGTGACTGAGCAAAGATTAGAATGGCACGATTCAACAGTACTTAAACGGAAATAAAACAACAACAAAACAAAACCCCAGGCAGCCCAGAAGGACCCTTTTAAAATGTTGACCTATAGATTACAAAAATATCAGCTTTCCATAATGTAAGCTTCACTCTTGATATAATTAATACTTATGAAATTTCCCTATAAACAGGAGATATAAACCACTGAAGTAGAAGAGTACTTGAGGAGTTAAACCAGCTAAATTACTTTATTCTCAGGTTAAAAACTGAACTGTCTTCTAAACTCTTCAACCACTTATTAACTAAGGGAGCATGGGAGTGCCTGCATAAGAGTTATGTTCAGATTTCTTTATGAAACATTTTTAAACAATTTTAGACAAACCATTCAGTGTGTGCATAAAATGAGTAACATCAGCATTCACACAAGTCTACAAAATAATGGAAGTCCATAGGAACAGAAAGTGTTAAAACAAAACCAAATTCTCAGTGAATTCACAAGCTCAAATTCACTGATGTGATTAGGTTTGGTATTTAGTAACTATTAGATCAGACAAAAAGAAATCCTGATGTTTTCAGAACCCAGCACCAACTATTTTTAAATAACTATTCAATCGTAGTGGCTCCATCTGAAAAAAGTACAGAAAAGTGAAGCTGTCTAGGAAAAGAGGCACAATATCATACAACTGGAAACATCCCCAGAGAGCTGAATGTTCCAAATAAAAAGGAAATATTCTGTGGCAGCCTTTCAAAAGTGGCATTATATCAATCTGACCTACTGGAAGGTCACCACAACCAGTGATGTTCCTATCTGTAAGCTTTGCTTGCCTGCTTTAATGCAGTTAAACATAGGAGGTTCCTACAGCAACCGGCGATGCAGCCTTGATACACAGACCAGTCTTTCATAAAAATAGGTATATCTGAGTACAGCAGGAATGTTTTTAAAGCTCCTAGAATGCTTTGGGGATAGGAAATTATTTTGTTCCCTGAAGAGAATTTGATAACATTGGAAGATGCACACAAGCTGGAACTGAGATTAAAGTAAGTTGAATCAATGAGGAAAGATTCCTACGTTTCCAGTTAATTTTTAAGGCAGGGAAATTGAACTCAATTACCACTTTTTGTTTCTCATTACAGCCCTCAAACTGCAAAAAAATGTATGTTCTCCTCAAACTGCAATAGGAATCCCACTGATCTAACAGGAGGAAAAAAATAGCAATTTTAGAGGTAAAAAAAAATCTAAAGGATTTTTTCTGTGTGGTTTTTTTTTTTTTTTTTAATT
>JAVJGI010000062.1:10182312-10277548 GCA_035590275.1 Ibycter americanus
GGGCACACTGCTGGCTCATGTTCAGCTGGCTGTTGACCAACACCCCCAGGTCCTTTCCCACCAGGCAGCTTTCCAGCCACTCTTCCCCAAGCCTGTAGCGCTGTGTGGGGTTGTGGTGACCCGAGTGCAGGACCCGGCACTTCTCCTTGTTGAACTTCATGCAGCTGGTCTCGGCCCATCAGTCCAGCCCATCCAGATCCCTCTGCAGAGCCTTCCTGCCCTCAAGCAGATCAGCACTTCCCCACTACCACCACCCGACTTGGTGTCATCTGCAAACTTACTGAGGGTGCACTCAATCCCCTTGTCCATATTGTTGATAAAGACATTAAACAGAACTTGCCCCAATACTGAGCCCTGGGGAACACCACTGGTTTGCTGCCCATGCTGTGTGCATTGGTGTAGATGCACTTCAGTTGAGTTATTGGGGGAGAAGCCCTAATTCCTACGTGACCATTCTCAAGCACTTCTGTGATTCCTAACACATCAATAACCCTTGTGTCTTTGCTGCCACATGGACCTCCATCCCCTGTCTTCACTGAGACAGGAGACTGAAGGACCTCGCTAGCACACTGTCCCTCAAACACTGGCATGCTGCTCCCAGGCTTATCTCTACCAAGCCTGGTTTTATCACTTTCCCCCTTCAAATCTAGTTTAAAGCTCTTCCAATGAGCCCTGCTAACTCCTACGCAGAGAACCTTTTCCCACTTTGAGACAAGGGGAAATCACTGTGAATCACTGTGTTGCATCTTTTGTTCCTTTCCCCACCTTCTCCCCCTATCTTCTCCTCTTTCAATTCTATCCATCTGTCTTTATTTTTTCCTTCTGCTTACTTGTGCCCTACCTAACATAAATACAGTCTTCATTCCATGCTCTGTAAAAATGATTTGGCATTATCATAGTTAATGTTTGCAGCAGTGGCAGCTCTAACATTTTTAACCCACAGAATTCTCAAAAGAAAATTTCTTAATAAGTTTGTGTTTGTCTCTGTGTGCTTACACCCATAACACAACAGAGATTTAAGAGAAATATATTGTACAAAAGATCAGCACAGCTTATTCATAACCAAAGTAATAGCAACAAGACAAGAATATCAGAGAAAACAAAAAAATTTCCCATTGTCAAACAAAGGACAGGGTAATTATCCCCTGTGTGTGCCTTTCTGTGCACAGCCTAGGCTGATACATGCCCACCTCTGTGAGCCTGGAACGATCAGCGAGATCCCAGGTGATGGTTACCATGCAAACACAAATGTCCAAGAATTAGGCAGCACATTTAAATGCTATTAAAAATGTACATGTCTACAGAGACATGCTACGTACTGTAACAAGTCTGTAGCAGGTTTGCAGTAACCCCTGTCACATTATGCCACTACCACATGACACTGTTGAGACAGAAAGGCAAAGAAAGGTATTGGAGATGCTTGGGATGGTCCCCACTATCCATCTGCAAGAAACGCTTGCTTCTATTCAGTCTCTTTTATGATGACTCAATGAGATGATGCAGGAACTGTGAATTTCTACTCCCAAATCATTGTTTCATGTGATTACAGGCTTAAGGAGACCACATTGCATCAGTTACAGTTAGGTCACATTTGGAAATTTTTCTTCCTATCATAAACACAAATATTGATTACTGCACAATCTGAAGGTGGTGTGTGGATCACAAAAAAAAAACAAACCAAAACCCACAACAAAAAAAACCAATTAGGAGATGCATCTGATACTATCTAATGGAAAGTTTTAAAGAAAACGTCAGCTTCCCATGGAACAGACTCCTTGGAAGATGATGTCTTCATGGGACTGCAAAGAGAACAAAGAGCTTCTTGTCTCCAGCTAGTCACCTCATAACAATAGAGATGAGGGCAGCTAATATTCACAGTTTTCTGAAAGTCCTCTGGGCTGTTGAAATAATTTGGCAGCTTCTATGCAGTTCATCATGCCCAAGTTATGAATATTCACAATGTGCTCTCACTGGATCATTCACCCCTTTACTGAAAGATAGTTTTGCAGATGCATATTCCCTCTGTCTCATTGAGCTAATCTGTAAATAACGGTGGATTGTACACTGGAAGCCTGCATTGGCACTAGTTATATGATTCCTGTTTTGTGGCCAGTCATTCCCTCGGTGATTAGCCATTCATCCAACCCTTCATTGAACTGGCACAAGCAAGTGCTTCAGAAGATTCTCTTGTGGTTCCTTGGGCTAGCCTAACAGGCAGATAATGGGCAGACAGGAAAAAGAAAAACGGAATATGAGATACTTCCATACCCATGGCTTCGTTCATTTTTGATCAGATGTTCTTCTCTCTCAGAAATACAGACACGTGGTAACGAGGCACAAAAGTCTCCCTCTTCCTTTCCTATTGATCTGAAGTAATGGTAGATATTGAACAGTGAGTGTTTGTTTCTGGATGAAGTTTTATTAATAAATTCCAGCACATGGTGGAAGAATGAGGTTGGTAAATGTGGTCTTGCTTGAAAAATATCAGAACAGGCTTTTCTTCCTACGATATTTTTGTCTTGTGAAGCACTTCTTACTCACACGCAGTCAAAGCACTCTGAGATGAAAATCTGGCGACTGAAACTGAGCTATTTCCAAACACCCAGTAGAAGCAGTGCATGAAAGGTGTGTGGCATAATGTACACACATTTGAAACTGCATATTATTCACAGAATTCATCCCAAGCAAAAAGAGGGGAGCTCATAATTAGCAGGCACAATGCTTGGACTTATGCACAGAAGTAGTGAAACCATTTATAACATGGTAGGAACATACAAGCAATGCCAATACCATGTAACATATTCTTTCTAAAAATTAGAACACAAGGAGGGAGAAAAAGGATAAAAATAAGGCTGGACAGCTGCTGAAATAGCCACATCTAAACAAATAGGGATGCTAAAGGTGATTCTGAGTATCACATTTAGCTAAACTCAAAACAAAGAACTAGTTGAGCAGCAGTAGTTGTCACAAAATTCTTCGTCTATAAAAGGCTTTTCAAAATTTATTTCTATTGTTTAAACAGGTTCATGTGTCAGCTTTAATCTTTCTAATACATCAAGAATGCTTTGAAACCACTTGTTATTTTACAGACAACATTAAGGTCCTACAAAGACCTTTTCTATAATTGAGTTTACATATGAGCAAATGCAGTAAAAGTGTCAAATTCGAGAGCTTCAGATGAAGGCTAGTATCCTGCTGTGAATATTTTCCTATAGGAAGCTTGGAGTTTTGAAGGACAAATAATTATTGGTACAAGATTTATTTGGAAGCATATTAGGCAAGTTAATCTACTGTCAGGAGGAGGAAAAATCTGGATACTATCCACTACACAAGAAAGGTATGGATCTCCCATAGGGTTAATAGCATCTGTCAGTTTCATATAGGTCTCTCAAATACCCTACATCCTCTAAAATGGCACTAGATGCCTATTTTTAGGCACTCACATTTGTTGATCACACTCACATTCACATTGGTTCTCCAACTCTCTAAAATCCATTTAAATCCAAAACGTTTGTTTTAGTCCCAGGGTTTCCTATACATTAGTAGGGTTTTCACTTACACTGTAGAACAAAAGACACAAAGTAAAACAAAAATGAAAGCTACCACAATCCCAGAAACTGGCCTTTCACTCATAGCGCTCCAACAACACTCAGCTTAACGTGCATGACTCTGATCTGAAAAAGCAGAGAGAACAGCTGGACAAACACAGTGCTGCATGTAGTTTTAAAAGTTTAACTCAATAAAAATGAACCAGTAAATTTTGCAGTAAAGAAAAATTCAAAAATGGCATAGAGAAACAGAGTTTACTCACTTATTTTTAGCAGTGACACAGAAAACCTATGACACTCAATTGATCCCTTCTGTGATAAGGGCAAGCCACAGCATAGACAGGTAACAAAAAATATATCATCTATTTGAGATGTGGCAACTCAAGGTCCTTGTTCAATGAAGCCCTTAAACATCTATTTAATTAAAGTCCCATTGATTTCAAGATCCTTTATGTTAAGCAGGTGGGTTAGTGCTTTGCTGATTCATTAGGTGATAAAGTAGTTTGAGTCAATACAAATGTTTTAGGGGAGCAATTACATCTGTTCAGGTAGACAGGAGCAAAAGAAATACAACTAGAGCTAATGATATAAAATAAAGCCAGACACATTAAAATAAGAAATAACACATTTGGTTTTAAATTGAGGGTCATTGTGCACTGGCACCAGAATATCTGTCTTTTTTTTAAAGTCATCATATCAAGACAGATAAAGATTAAATTCTATTTAATTTTATTTCATCTGTAATGCTGCTCACAGTCTCAGCAGTCCTTCTGGTATTAAAACCTATATGTTATATCCTTTGACACTAATACATTACAAACCTATACATTAAAACCTATATATTATATCTCTTAATTCAAAGTTCATGGTTTAGTTCTGAGACCTTTGGAATAAAGTATCTTTTTAAAATATCATATTTTATTAAAATGTTATTGATAAATACTGCATATATCTCTTTTTAAAATTACATTGTTGTATTAAGTATTCAATTTAGTAATCTGCACTCACAAAGGTAGAGGCATATAAAGTATGCAGTGAGTGTATGGAATCAACAGAACTCCAAGCGTTTGCAAACACAAACCATGCAGTTCTGCCTGTAAGTGGTAAAATGGTGAACTTGCAGGTCAGATACTTTGCCTACACCTTAGTGTGGAACAAATCATTCAAAATCAACAAACATGCAAAAGCATTTTGGTTAAAGATTATTTGGTTTTCAGTATGTATCATGCACTAGTAATGTAGCTATGGCTGCAACTAGCTCAGCTAATTTACTAATTTAGCTAATGCTAAACTGTTTTTTACATATATAACTTCAGCTGGAATGATCTTACTATCAGTAGAAGTAACGTCTTGGAAAGCTTGGAATTTTATATTACAAAAGTATTTGTGGGAAAGGAAGTCCTCATTCTGCTTCCTATTGCCGTTAGATGGTCTCTGATGACTTCAGAGTTTAACATTAGAAGACTATTCCATCCCTTTCCCCACAAGTTGTTCAATTTTTTTTAATTTTTTTTATCCACCGCTCCAGCATTACCCCAGAGGTATCTTTTCCCTTAGCCCTGTTATACAATTATTCAATTATTTTTTTGTAACAACAGCAGAAGCATATGCATGGAAAGGGAGGTGTAGCAGTAGACATCCGCATAACCTGTACACATAAAGAACAAGACATACATAGCCAGGTTTAATCAGAAGCCAGTCCTATTTCTTTTAGTATTTGCCTGATATTCTTGCATTGTACCCACCCCACACTAGGTATTGTATTTATTGACAATACAATATGCAAAGGAACTACCTTAATACCTACAAACAGATGCAAGTTCAAACAATGAGAAGATGTGGTGATCTAAGATGCTGCAGGTTTCTCATCAGTGTGGTTTTTTATGCAAAGTGGTAAAATATGCTCAACTCTACAAAACCAGATAACGTCTCTGGGATAACAGCATGCCTGAATGCATCACAACAGAAAAAGTGATGTAGCAATGGGAAAAGGGGAGAACTAGTCAGAGAAGGAAAGTGATAAGCCAGCAGTTTAATCAGCAAAAGTGGAAAAATAAAGACAAGGAAATGTAAAATGTTATGGTGTAATTTGAAAGTTTTAAAGTTAAATACATAACTAAATCCAGAGAAAGTTAAGGTTCACCACAACAGCAGTCATGATTTATTTCTGAGGATATATTAGAGGGTTTTTAACAACAACTACACTGTCTGAGATTAGTTTTAATGATCTTTGTCATACTTTTAGTTTAGTATCTCAGGATAAATGGATTTCATAAAGAATGATGAGCTCAGTAATTGCTCGGGCTCTAAGATGCTTGAAAGATTTCCTTACTCATTGATGCACTTTCAACAGTCTTGTTAGTAGAGACATATTCTGCATTGCCTGCTCCCAAGGGTTCCTAAGTCTGGGGAACAGAGCAGCTTGAGAGGTGCAGCACCTGAGACTTCTCAGTGCTGTTTTCACCTACAAATGAATGTATGTTCTTTAACTCTTGATGCTTCCCTAAGCAGAGGAAAAAGAAAACTTTCATCTTTTCCACCTAGAGCTCAAATATTAATAATAAAAAGGACATTTCTTCCTATTGTATCAGGCTTTATTTTTCCCATCACTGTTAATATTGAACACTTTGGGTATATTTATTTAAACAAGAAATTCTTGTTCATGCAGATCATGTCAGCAGCACTGACTGGGACAGAAAATCAATAGTGGGAAGAGCAATACTTTGGCAAAGGGAAGAAAGAGATTGCTTAATATTTTTGCTGTCACTTGCCTTGCGTATCACTTTCCTACATCCAGGATAAAACCTGAGTGTGAAATTCTAGACATCAGCTGCCATCTTCTTTTCTTAAAAAAGTTTTGACACATTTATCACCTAGGAAATAATGGAAAACAAAAGTGAGCAAAAAAAAAAAAAACCAACCACCAACCAAAACCACAAAAACAAAACCAAAAATCAAACCTCTCCATCCTTTATTTTTTTTTCTGTGAAATTCAGGAAGATTACAGAAAATGCTAGACAACTCTGGCTACTATACTTCACAGAAATATATGTCCAGGCACCCATGCTGGAAAAGCTCAGTTAGCGTAACTGATAACTTTAAATACAACTCTTGAAACTGTCAGCAGTTTTCTTTCCCCCTTTCAGAACAGAGTGTAAAGAAAAGATGTAGCAAATTCCTCGCAACCTTTGTTTTTTTGACATATGGGCACATTTCCATTGCACTGGTCTGAATGAAACTCTCCCAAATAAACATTTAAAGCTGTCATATGGACAGGGTCTGCCCTAGACAGACACAAAGTACATGGCTGCCTCTGGTAGGAGACTGCTTGGAGAAAGCTTTTTCCATGTTACCTGGGCACTGGCTCTGCTCTGCCTCACCATTGCCCCCTCCCAGCTTCCCTAAACTATACTATCAACACAAAATTTAATTTCACTGACATTGGTGATGAGGACAAAAAAGCCTTTCTTTGTCGTCCTTGGAGTGATAAAATTAATTTTTCTCATACTTCTGAGAAGCTTTGGGTCAGGTCTGCCTTACTGTGGCTGCTTACAAACAGGAGCAAATCGGCTCCCAACACATATTTACTATTACAAAAACTCCTTATGGATTCACTCTGACTCCAATTATCAGTCTGGTGTAAAGCCCAATAACTACAGGATCCAGGAGTTCTTTCACAGAGTTTTCTCTAAAAAGAAAGCTAGACACGGTGCCAAACAATAGTATAGAATAATCATTGATACAACCGATAGAACAATAGAGATTACACCCTTTATTTACATGTCAATCGACTTTTGAGGAGGAAAATGAGGGCTAACTTCTCCAGGGATTAAGATCCAGATCAAAATTGCTGAGTACTCTTCATAAACATCAAATGCTATAATTTTTTATTTTTCACTAGTTGTTTCTGATTTAGATTTAAATATGAATATCCTTAATTTTATGTTATTAAGTTATATTTTCCATAGATCATAGAAGTAGAGTTCTTTCAAATTACTACTGCTATATTAAAGCTTTTAAAGGTATTTTATTCTATAACCTCATTATTTTTTACTAGATTTGATCACATTCAGATTATTCAGGATTAATATAATTGTAGCACTTTTCAAAAGATTCATTAATTCTGATTCTTGAACAGCTGGCAATAAAAAGGCTAAAAGCAAACAAGATTTGTTAGTTAGACTCCTCAGGCATTAACATTCAAACAGAAGTGAAATCCAATAAATGCAAATTTAAGACTGCCGGCACTTTGAAACCAAAATGATCTTTTAACAGCAGAGTTAGTTTTAGTGCCTGAAACTACCTTTTTTTTGCTGAGCTCCTCCATGAGCTTTGGGGATTTTTACAGTAAAAATTATGCTTTAGATTCCTATCTTTGTTGCAACATGAAAGATCTACAGAAACTGCAAATGAAAAACTGATTACTATCTATCTATGCAAGGAACCAAATGAGATTGATTATAATTATAGCGATTCCAAGCATAGTTTAAAGCACCAGGAAAAAAAAAAAGCTTTTACTTAACTATTTTAAATCCTATTTTTACTTTTTACTGCAAATATGCTAATATAATTATGTGATTATGTGGCATAGATTTATTCAAGTTCTTAGGTTTTGTGCAGTCTAATGATTGAAAATGATGAAGAACTTAATTATAGACAACTGATCAATTTGTGATTTATGTCAAGTTCCATTTGAAGTTGAAATTAGAATTGCATTCTTAAACTGAAAAGTGTTTTTTTATTGATTAGAACAGATTTAGGTCCAAAAACTGGTCTGCTAACTAGGAATGTATTACGAACAGTTAAGAAACGTAACTGATTTCTTCTGGTCTATTTGCAATTCAAGATTTTAAAGCTACTAGATCCCACCTCCCTTACCACATTTCATTCATATATTTGGAAGTTTCTGCCTTTCCAAGTCAGTTTGACAGCTTTCGAAGCCAATTAATTAAACTGAAACAAGGAGGAGTAACAGCTGCAAAAAAAGAATTGTTGTCAATATCAAATGTAATAGTTCAACAAGCTCTTCTTTTAACTCCTTGTTAGTTGTCACAATAACTAGTCCAGGCTTTAAAACTCATTTTTACATTTACAGACAATTCTGAAATGTTGAAGTCTGTATTGCCTTGATACCTACACGCAACATTGACAATATATTTGGCTCCAATTATCTGCGATTGTGATGCTCACAGCATCCACTGCTGAATGCGCTGCAGGCCCTCTGCACGCTCCATGCCCAAGCTTCTCTACCTGAAGATGAAGTCAGCTGGAACCAGGCTTGAACCAGAGGATTATCCAGCATGGGGACAGTATGGATGAACAGGGAGCCTGGGTTCAAGCCTGGGTTCTCTTTGCCACAAACATAAAATAAATAGCTGAGGTTTTTATCATGGGCACCTAATTATCATGGGCAGTTCATCTGCAACACAGATTCATTATGGCATGAACAGCACGACACATGGCACGGCTCTCTACAGACTCCAGCTCAGTGCTGGACACAGCTATCTTGCTTCCTCTGCCAGCTGTGGCTGACGAGCAGCACTGCCATGTCTGCCCAGAGCAGAACCTCAAAGACCAATGCTGGCTCTGTGCCAGCACAGCACGGGATAGGATTTGTCTTCTTGTTGTCTCTAGATCTGCTGGAGAAACCTGTACACAGGCAGGCCCGTATGCATTCCTGCAGAGAGCCAGCTCCTATCCTGCAGGGCTAGTGCTGAGCTGAAGCCAGAGCACCAAGTACATCCAGGCTGCTCCGGGCAGAGCTGTGTGGCTTTGTCTGTGCCACACACCTACAGCACTCCAGTTTCCAGTGGGGTGTATTTGCTAGAACACTCCGCCAGGCTTATGGTGGCTCCTTGTGTTTGTCTGAAGCGTGATGCAGAGATGCTTGAGTGACTTTTCAGGGGCAGCTGCAGGGTAGTGCAGGAACGCAGCCCACATGGCAGCTCTGCAATACAGCCCACTACCTACACCTTCCCATTACCCAGGGAATCCTAGCTCCCACAGAAGTGGAGAGCTGACTACTGCAGGAATAACACATTTTTAATAAGTAATTCGTGACTGAACTGTCTAACTTCTGCTTGTTATTTATATCATAGAATCGTGTAGACTGGGAGGGACCTCTGGATGGAGATCGCCCAGTCCAGCTCCCTGATCAAAGCAAGCCCAACCCCCAGACTGAACCCTGACAAGCTGATCTAACTGTAGTTGGATCTACTTTCAAGTCACTCAATGCACTTCCTTTTCAGTTATCTTCCATCAAATATGTAGAAATTATTTCAGGATTGTCTTGGTTTCAGCTGGGATAGAGTTAATTTTCTTCTTAGTAGCTGGTACAGTGCTGTGTTTTGGATTTAGCAGGAGAATAATGTTGATAACACACTGATGTTTTAGTTGTTGCTAAGTAGTGCTTACCCTAAATCAAGGACTTTTCAAGTTTCCCATGCTCTGCCAGTGAGCAGGTGCGCAATAAGCCAGGAGGGAGCAGAGCCAGGACAGCGGACCCAAACTGGCCAAAGGGATATTCCATACCACAGAACGTCATGCTCAGTATATAAAGCTGGAGGAAGAAGCAGGAGGTGGGGGGACATTCGGAGTGATGGCATTTGTCTTCCCAAGTAACCATTATGCGTGACAGAGCCCTGCTTCCCTGGAGATGGCTGGACACCTGCCTGCCCATGGGAAGTGGTGAATGAATTCTTTGTTTTGCTTTGCTTTAATGGGTAAAGCAAAAGCCACACACTTAACTGTCTTTATCTCAACCCACGAGTTCTCACTTTTACTCTTCCAATTCCCTCCCCCATCCCACTGGGAGGGAGTGAGCAAGCGGCTGCGTGGTGCTTAGCTGCTGGCCAGGGTTAAACCACGACAAGGATCCAGTCTTCTTTGAGATTCAAAGCCATCCTATTTATATAAATCTAAACAGAAACTTCTTACCCTAAACTCACTGACTCATCACTGTACCGCTGGTGAGCTCTGTTAGAATCCTTCATGTGAGATGTATTTACAGAGCAATATGCACTCTTCGTAAGAGCAAGACTTCAAACCATTTCAGAGCCACACAGGTTGCTGTGGTCACCATATGCAGGCAGACAGTAGCTGACAGCTTCACGTGCAGTGCTGTACACAAGAGTTGATGTACAATGTATAGCCAGCAGTATCCATGCAATAATATGAATACATTTTAGAGGAGAATGAGGTAAGAAATCTGGTAGTACTTAAACACAGCACAGAAAGTAATTGATCTGCAGAAAAATGACAACACAGAAGAAAACATTAACTTGACAAAAGATCAAGTTTCAATAAACAGTTTTTTAGCATTTGGGTTTTTGTAACACTATCGCTTCCTACTAATGTCAGGACAGTTAATGCAACTATAATGCATTAATAATGCATATAATGCAATATCCTTAAAGTGGATATGGTCATGAATTTCTGGACAACACAAGCGCATATAGAAACAAAACAACTAATGGACTCTGTCTTGCATGAAACCATGTTCTTTTAGTTATTCATGCTAGCCCCAACATGTTTTAGAAGTCTCAATGAGTTGTAGAAGCAGTCTAGCCACAAATTTAGGAGACCAAACACTTTTCAGATGAGCTTGAGAAGGCTATGACATTCTGCACAAATTTATCAATCAATACAAGGAATACACTGTTCGACACAGAGAAAAACAGACTACCCCTTCCTCCAGAAATTAAATGTCTGTGAAGTAGCAAAGAATGGCACTACTTGTGCTCAGAATTATTTGTAATAAAGTTGTCATTTCAGTTCACTTGTTCATGTCCTCCATTAAAGCAGCTGCCAGTGTTTCTGAAAATCATACGGTGTCAGCCAACACCAAGAGCACTGAAAACTCTGCAGCAATCTCCTTAGAGTTATTTTGTCAGTTGCATAAGGAACAATTTCATTTCAAGGGCAAATTATCCCAAGGAATCAAGAATCATCTTGGACGTCCTGTGTCTTTGAAGCATTATTCCCTTCTCACAGTAGATGCCCTTCCATGGACTGAAAGTATTGCTGGGGCCTCACAGGGCTTTATGTAGTTGCTTCCAGAAATGAACATTTTTCAGGGAATGGGAGGGAATATTACCCCTGCTGGTCTGCCACCAGTGACGCTCAAGAAGAGGTTGATCAGCCATGTGACAGCCCCCGCGGCAGCACTGCTCCTGCGTGGCCTGGGGCTGCCCCCGGGCTCCCAGCGGTGCTGCCTGGCTCCGCGGGCGGCGGGCACCCAGCCTGGTGAGCTGCCCGCGGGCACTCCAGCGTTCCTCTCGGGACCACCATTTCAAAATAGTGTAGGCACACCTGGCAAGTCCTTCGAAGATTTTGTGTGTTAATCTCTTGCCTTAGTAATATGCTGGTAAGATAGGAGGGTTTAACCCTCTCTCTCATTCCTGTGTTCAGGCTAGTCCACGCACAGAAGAGTAGCTTATCCTAACTACCATTTGGCATAGCTGTTTGCTTCGCTTCAGTAACAGAGCTTCGTGCGTGGGCTTGAAGGTTCCAGAGTTCAGGCGCTGAAATGCTTTTAGCAGAGAATTTTTTTAGTTCTGTTTTAGTTTTGCGTCTGCCCAAGGACAGAGCAAAGACATTACTTTCAACAGGTTGTGAATCAGACCCATGCTTAAAATACAGTAATTTTTATTGACAAACATGAAGTTTGTTACTTGAGCACCCCAGCAGAAGACATCGAGACGAAAGCACTGTCCTACCTGGAGTAGCTACAAAGGGGTGGCACAACACTCACTTGACTGCTGCACATTGCTACCCTCATTGAATGGAGAAGGGAGGTGTGCAGTACAGCTTCAAAGTGGATGCTATAATATTCCATAGCACCAGACTATAATTGAGTCAGGACAACGGGGAGAAAGAAAAACTCACTTAACATTCCATTTTTCCCCACCAGTAAATCAGCAGCTAAATTTGCCAGTAAATTACTCAAGCATATGCATATTACAGTAGTGTTCAAAAAGACTATGTTAAAGAGAATGTAGCTACAGCATATGGCAGGAAATACCATATAAAGTGTAGAAATAAGGCAACAGGAAAAGATGGTCATTCTTTGTATTTAATTTAGCTAAAAGCTAAGTCATGTGCTGTTTTACCAGTAGTGTTCCAACTTGACCCCTTTTCAGTAGGTCATTAATATTAAAGATGAGAGCCTTTAATACTGCAGTTAGGTTCTATATAATATCTGAAACATGACAGACTTTATTCTTATTGCTTTAAGAAGTATTACACTCATGTCACAGTGAATGAACTCAAAACTTTGGGGAAGAAAATTTATGTTTATTCTGATGTCAGGTCTAGTGTGTTCCTCAATTATATTTTCCCCAATGGAGCCAAACTCCAAATACATCTCATTCTTCACCCTTTAGGATAGAAATTCTTACACACAGGCCCACCTAAGGATTGTGTTCAGGCAGACATAAGATAGATCTAGCTCCTTTCATGTTCTCTGTCACTGGTGCCTCTCTCAGATATAATTCTTGAGACTTATCAAACTTGTTTTCTCATCTTTCTTAGCAGTATCTTTCTTTTCTCACGTGAAGCTAACCTAGGATTGGGTTACTACAACCAATGGACTTGTACCTCTTACTTGTAGGTACGTCTTGAGTCCCTAGTAAGAAGTTCTACTGGAAAAGCTTAGTTTTCCTAGCATCCTTAGGTAGGATATTAGAAAAAAAGTTTTGAAATAAAAAGATCTGCAAAAGAATCTTTGCATCTTAAATCAGCATCTAAAATTGATTTCCAGAAATATTGACAAATAAAACTTGAGAAAGAGGTTTAGGCCAATTAAGCTATTTTATTTTGTTATTGTTGACTTTGATCACTTTTTTTGTATAAAATAACTTTAATTGTAATATTAAAGAAAAATTTCAAATCAGAAAAAACATTTTTTTTCATTTTTCAATTATCAAAACAAGGAGGCCTCAACAATTTGCAAACAAAAATGTAAAAGAATGTCACTGAGCAATTAATCTAAACCAGGACCTTCCCATGAAAAGGTTATAGGTTTGACTAATTGAAATTTTCAACTGAAAGGCTTTATCTAATTTTCTCAGTGGCTGTACTTTACACCTTTTTGTAAGTATCTCTGACTTTGATACTTCCAAACAAGACATCATTAACCTACTAGTCAATAAAGAAGTTTAAAAGAAGAAAATAATTCCTATAAATTCTGGGGTTATATACATCATAGGCTATTAGTATGCATGTTTATATAATGTAACTTTAATTTAAGGATATAGAGAACTTTAATGAAATAATTACTCATATATATTATTTCAGCAAGGGCTGTCTTACATTATGTAGGGACCTAGGGCATGCACACACACGGCTACCATAATGGAAGCAGCAAGCTCTACATTCACCACTTACACTACTACATGGTAACCTGTTTAGTTAGGCCTTAAGATTCCTTTTTATTGCAAGAGTGCACAGAGACCCTGTCCCTGAATACAGTTCCAGCATGCTGGACTACAGTGTTATACTCACAAAGACATAGCATAAAACAATCCAGGCCATAATAAATTTGAAACCTAAACAAGGGGGTAGGACCGGGAACAGACAGCGCTCTACATGCTGGTGTGGACAAGGAACTAATGCACAGAGATGTTAAGGCCATTGTCCAGCAAAACCCTTAAGCACATATACGAGTAATCCCGCTCCTGTTCAGGATGGCATTACTGCCAAGAGGAACGTCTACAGCCCTTTGCATTGATTCAGGGCCCTGTTGACCTGTCCAAGGTCACCCAGTAGATAATGCTGGGATGTGAACTCAAGTCTCTTGCTTTCTACTAGTATGCCTTCAAAAGAAATCTAGTCTCCACTTTACAGTTTAGGTTTATCGTCATTTCTTTGTGTTGTTTTTTTTTTTTTTTTTTTAACACTAGTTTTAAGTTATGTACTCAGAATCTCAAACAAGTAATTACAAACTTCACTCTCCATTCCAATGTAACTGAAATCCAACTGACATGAATTATATGATAGAGGGGATAAAAGTAACAGGAAAATAAGAATCATCAACATGAGAACAAAATTTCACTGAAATGTAGGTATGCACACACTGTTTCATAAAATTGCCGTGATTCACTTTCTATGAGGATCACCATATAAGTAAGTCTTCACTAGAAAGTAAAAAAAAGAAAGGATAAATAAGGGTTTGTTTGTTTCAGGAGAAAAGAATATCAGAGTAATATGTTATAAATACAGCCCTCATCAGAGAATCATCAGGAGCTATAGGCCTGTTTTACAGGGGGGAAAAAAAGGTCTGAAAATTTCAGAACCACACCTTGCTATTACGAAGCAGACTTTGCTGTTAGGAGGTGACCGCTTAAGTTCCACATTGAGTGAAAAAAAACACTAGAGTTTAAACTGGACTTAGGTAATTTAAGTTATCTTACCTAAATTAGTTGTTTTCCAATAAGATACATTGCAGTGCCTTCATCTTGGTTACATCAGGTCATTTTCCACTAACAAGCCCACACAAATTTAGAAGAAGAGGCTATTATGCACTCAGCGTTTCTGAACAGTTTTTGAGTTAGGAGCACAAAAAGTAACCATTACCCCAAGTAATGGGGTCTCAAGACCATTTAATTAAAACAGCTACAGAACAAGCAATAGTTTCATTGAGGTCAGGTAGCAGGCTTCTTTTTTCTCTGCTCATCTCACCTCCTTTTTTCTTTCAGACAAGAGAAGCTGTTCAGGAAGCTGTTACCCCTCATCTTTTGTCACAACTGTTGAAGCAAAGTCTAGATTCAAATGAACTGATAAAATAGGTGATATCTAGAGATTTGGTTACAAAGTGGAACTTGTTCAACTTCACTGCCAGAGTGACAATGAAGAAAAAACTGCAAGAGAACAAGGGAAATGACAACCAGTTACACAGACTATACTACCAAAGGAAACCAAGAACCACGCAAGGGGCAGGTTTCTGTAAGATACTGTAGCTTTACTTAACATACTTTTATGTCTTCATAGGAAGTAACGCAAGCAGAAAAATCCTCCTTTAGGATGTAAAGCCTGTCATCTTCTTGACAAGAGTGAATGAGTGATTTGGAGAGGTTTGTATGCGCAGTGCACTCATCAACTTTCAGAAAAATCTTTCACTAACAAACATTGCATGTACTGGTAAAAGCTCTCACTTTGACTAACTCAAAGAGCAAGATTTCCATTAGGCTTGCCCAAGAGTGCCTACAAATCATGTGATTAGTCCATCTGGGAGTCTGCCACTGAGCTTCATTTGTGTATGCATGCATTATAGAATTGTTATTGACCCTTATGCATATTGGTTGGCGCCATCCATTAGTAATATTGTTAGACACTTCCCACTGTGTAACACCTTGTTTGCTTTTTTATTTTTTGAACTTGCAAAGCTAAACGAGGAGAATTTTTCCAGGCCAGATGTCTGCTTGAGATCACACTTTAATGGGGAAATTCCAGGAGAATAGTTCAGCTAGGAACCCATCCAGAAGAAAATATATTTTTGTTTAAATATTAAAAGCATTTATCCTTTCTTACAGAAAGGGTTCTACTGGCCCCTGACTCTGCAAAAGGACCATGACATTTGGCAGGGCTGAGCTTTTTCATTAAGAATGTGCCTTTTGCCACCCTGTTGAAAATCACCCCATGTGGTTCCAGTCAAAACCTTTGTAAAATCAGTATTTGCATAGGTAAGACCAACAGAAACTTGCCAGCATTTCTGAGGTTTAAAAGTTAAAGTTTCTGAAGGCCTGTTTTTACTAAGAGCGCTTAAGCCTCACGCTGCTCCCACGGCACCTTCTGATGACCAAAGTGCCCTAGTGTGTTCGCAAGAGAAATGACAGAAGCTAGAAAAAAGGTTTCCAGGCGGGAACAAAGCAGAGGAAAGGGAAAAGGAGAGAAAAACAAACAGAAAGAGAGGTCTTGACCAGAAAGCTATCTGAAAGATCCCTGGAGCTGTAAGAAAACTAGACTATGTGTTCAGGCAAAGGAGACCATTTACTTTCTTTGCAAATAAACAAATTCACATCAAACAGAGCTGGGACTTCTCATCCAAACAGAAAAAATCCCAGAATTTTAGCTAAATGGGAGTGAAAACAGGTAACAACTTTTGCTTCAGCACTAGTCCCCTGCTTCCTAGAATTTCAATTTTCTGCAGGATACCTACTTTAAATCTTTAGTTTAGTTGGAAGGACACAGGTTGCTATTGATCACCAGCTTAATCAATTCATACAATCTGAACATCAGAGTCTGAAAAACTGTCAGAATTTTGTGAAGCTTTATGACATTAATAATACAATTATTTAGAAAATTTTTTTCTATTTATTTTTTTTTGCCTCGGATATTACAGAGGCAAACATCAGTCCCTGTATTTTTGACATCCTGTTTTTGCTCTTCCACATGAAACTACTTTTGTTTATAGAAGTAGATTTCTGGCATACCATAAATAACCATATTTAAATCCTACCATCATCCGAGCAGCAACTTCTCCTAAAAAGGCATGAGCTGTGGGATTTGAGTGCAAATCCAATTTAGTTCTGTCTCCAGTGGCCACTGCTCATAAAACTGAACATAATTTGCTGCAATTGGCAACTTCTGCTGAAAAGAAACTTGCAAGTTCCCCAGTACAATAAAGTATACAGCTGCTGTGAAACTCTGCTTTCTGCAGGGGTAAGGGACTGAGAAAACAAGAGTCAAATACAGTTTTCTGATTCCTTTTGCAGGATCTAGGCATACATCTATTATCCTTATCAAAGTTTACTGTGAAACACAGGCAACAGGAAAATCCCACTAATTTCAGTGCAGTCTGACACCACAATATTTAGAGTTTGCTTGAGAGTCCTGGAAGCTTTCAAATAAACACCCAATTGTTGTGTTACTGAATAAATTAGGATGGCTGAATATATCTGAAAAAGTATTTAATGAACATTTGGAAACATCTATCCAATATTAAGAAACAAAAATAGGAAAGGAGGGCTTTTTCCCCCCCACAAATCGAAATCATTTACAAAACTGTCTTACTCCAAAGATGACTGTAGCTTAACCCAGCTATAAGTGATGCTAGAACAGTTGCTCAAAATTGATGCATATACTAGAAAATAAAATGGGTTTATGACCATCCTATGGTGATGAGGCCAATTGGTACAGCACAGCTGGTACCCTGCAACTAAACCTTCCCCCAACCCAACACATGGTAGTTTCATCTAAATAAATAGTTTGAAGCACTACGCTACTCTCATACCAAGGAGCATACTAACAACTCATCTATGTTGAGACTAATGGAACAACACTTCAACATCTACCTTGTCGCTTTAGTACAAACACAAGCAAAGGTCCCCAACCATGTTTTGGTTTGCTGAATAGTTTATATTGCTGTCATAGTTTAACCCCAGCCGGCAACCAAGCATCACGCAGCTGCTCACTCACTCCCCCTCACCCAGAGGGATGGGGAAGAGAATCTGACGGGAGTGTAAAACTCAGGGGTTGAGATAAGAACAATTCAGAAGGTAAAGCAAAAGCTGCACACACAAGCAAAGCAAAGCAAGGAATTCATTTACTACTTCCCATGGGCAGGCAGGTGTTCGGCCATCTCCAGGCCAGGAGGGCTCCAGCACGTGTAACGTTACTCAGGAAGACAAACACCATAATGCCAGATGTCCCCATCTTCCTTCTTCCCCTAGTTTATATACCCAGCATGACATCCCATAGTATGGAATATCCCTTTGGCTAGGTTGGGTCACCTGTCCTGGCTGCGTCCCCTCCCAGTTTCCCCTGTGCCACTCCAGCCCTCTCACTGGCAGGGCCTGAGAAACCAAAAAGTCCTTGACTTGGTATAAGCATCACCCTACAACAACCAAAACCATCCGTGTGCGGTCAGCATTGTT
Source organism: Ibycter americanus (assembly GCA_035590275.1). NCBI lineage: Eukaryota > Metazoa > Chordata > Aves > Falconiformes > Falconidae > Ibycter > Ibycter americanus. The sequence continues at coordinate 10,200,734 of JAVJGI010000062.1, forward strand.
CTCACACCAAATCCAAAACAACACTGCACCAGGTACTAAGAAGAAAATTCACTCTAACCCAGCTGAAAACAGGACAATTGTTAATTCTGTGATGTCTTTTTTAACACAAGAGCTAGCCTTCCTCCATCAGGCACCAGCAGAGCTGAAGTTCTCACCAGTTCCTCCCCCAAAGAGCCATGTACTTTAAATTACAAGGGTGACTTGAGTTATCAACACTGGTCTTGATGCTTCAAGACATGGCATATAGTCCACCACTGCTTTTGGAAGCACAGCCTTGGCATCAGGAAGCCTTTCCAAATATATTACCGCCAAAGGATTTTTCAGGAATAATTTCCAGAGAAATAAACCTACAAGCAAATTCTCCACTCTCTGCCATGGCTACTTCGCAAAGAGCATAGTAAAACAGACTGTGACAATGTACGTAGGTTAGGATTTGTTAGCTCAGGCATAACATTGTCTAACACGACCTCTCCGTGCACAGACATGAGCCCATGCAGTATTTGCACAGCAAAGGTCTCTGCTAGGCTGGGGTCTTTGTACCACTCTCCATTTCATGGTGTAGATTTTCCCAAGAGGTGGCAGCACTGATAAGTACTGCTTCCCTGAGGGAACTGGCAGGGATACAGGGAAAAAAAAAAAATCCCTTCAGTCATTGAGGTGTACAGTATTTTTCCACCTATGGAAGGTAATTTCAGCAATTGCTGATTGATTTTTCAGGCAATTGCAGCAAGTAGCTTTGACCACTGAAATCAGGAGGGCAAAGACAGTGGAGTAAGCACAAGTATTGCAGAGAAAGTGTAAAAAGACTTTGTATGAAAGTGATAACAGAGGCCCCTGCTGGGTAAGCTTCTTTATTACCTTATCTAAGCTCAACTGCAATGTAACTGAAAGCAGGCCTGTTCTCTGCAGGCAAGGTTTTAGCTCCAGCCTGCCTCTTGCGTGATCTGCCCTGTATCTGTGAGACCACTTGATTCTTCAGCATTATCCATACCTACCTATTTGCCATAGATATCAGCTGTGAAAATCTTGCCTGTAGTCCTGTTCTCCATGAGAAAGGTCTAAGAGGTATTTTTGTCATTTTCAGTGAATGGATATTGTTAATACATTGTTTCCTGATGAAAGCTTTTATACATGAGAGCAAACAACTTCCAGTCTTACATGTTAACGTTCAGGCTATACAAAGAAGCATGTGAGTTGCCATGTGCTGGCATACATTGCACTATGAAACACAATTATACCATCTTTTTCACCAGTTTGGTCCTGCCTACCTCAAAAGAAAACACAAAAATGGGTTAGCTAATTTACAGTTTTCTATCTGCCTCTAAGTTTGTTCACACAGCTCTTGGTGAGAAATTTTACCTTTGGGACTGCCACAGGTATCAGCTTAAAAGGCTTTGGTCTGTTTTCGCCATCACTGTGCTTCAACAAGCTATTCATGGAATGAAACCACATTTTACTCCTACTTAAATCAATGGGCAGAATCTGAACAGGGTGTTCCCCAAGGTCTTATTCCTACATGCTTAGGACTTGTCATGTTATTCCATTCTCTTTATTCACCTGTCACTTTACATGCTTAGCAGTCTCTTGGCACAAATCGAAATTTTCACATTTTACCTTTTTACCTTATTTTACTTACATGAGAATTAAAGCCTTCCATGACACAGTGTTACCTTGCCTCCAATCTAAATCCTTGAGATAGTCACATTCAAATCACCTGGTGTTTCCCTTCAGTTGGGCTTGCCTTTTATTTCTTGGGCTGGCAGAAAATCATATGAGAATCTTTTCTTCTGCTCAGAAACATGGTGTATTCTCATTTTTTAACATATGAAGGCACAGACCCCGTGTGAGATCCTTTATTGCATATATAAGTGCTGGTTATATACAACCACTTATCCACCCAAGTTCTGCCCTGGAATGCGCCTACATGTGGCAAAGCACCTTTGCCACTAGTTCACTCTCCACCAAGCTGTTTACTCTCTTCTTCCCCGACACTTAAGAAGTGGGAGGCTTTGGGCAGCCCCTCATTGCAGACAGGTGTGCACAGAACTGATTTTCAGGTGAGCTCAGAGAGCCAGATTTAGTGTTAGTTGTTTCCTCACTGCATTTTAAGGCATAATCACTCTGCAACCTGGCACCCAGAAAACAAACAAAGCCTTTTCTCAAACAGGGTCCTTACAATTCCCCCTTTTTTATTTGTTAAATTGAATAAGGTTAAGGCTGTGTGAATTTGAACAGTCATAGCTTGATGGATAACCCTCTGTATCATGGCTCACATCGGGTTCGTCAAACATAGTAGATGTAAAAATGGCCAAAAACCCTAGCAATATAACAAACCCACACATCAATAGTTTTTCGTATCACATCCTAACTTATTCAATGTGGTTAAAGCTTGTGCAGCAGCAATGCCAGGTGCAAGGAAAAAAGCAACAAGAAGATCTACGTTATTCTGGCTTGTTCTCGGACTTATCCTTGGTAAGAGGTCCATGATCAGCTGGTCGAACGAGCCAAGCAGGGATCCACTGAGGCCCTCGATCTATATTTTTCATGTTCATTAAATTATCCATTGCACAGTAGCTCAGTCCCGGTACCCCGTTATCCAAACTGTATACTGCATGGAGGTAAGCATCATACGACACAGCGCTTTCCAATCATATAGGGTCATTACATATCCTTCTGCAACAGCAGTGTACAAGTTCATGGTAAATGCCCATCTGAGTCCAAAATCTTTAACTGAGCACCTGAGTTTTTACAGCTTTGTACAGGAGTTGTTCTCACACAGCTAGTTGCTCTACTTGGCATCGGACAGGGAATGCACTGAGTAATTCCATGTCTCCCTTTCTCACAGCCTCCTTTCTGCACTGGTCTAAGGCACTGTAATACACCCTCTTGCTCTAGCTTTCAGAACTGCTTCAGCTCAAGTCTCTCTTCAGGTCTTTGCCAATAAAATGCATAGTACAATTTAAATCTACAGATCTAGTCACAGTTGCAAAACAGCACGGAAAAGATTCAGGTTTTTCTCTTGCTCCTTGCTGCAAATACACAAATGAAATCCATACAGCCTCTACTAAACATGATATCCTACTGTTGCAAGAAGATAAACACGATTACCAAAGGAATACTTGTTTCAAAAGACTATAATCCCAGACAACTCACCAGAATGTGACAACTCAGTCGGTTTTGCCCAAAATGCAGAATCTGTGGGTGGGGGCAATTTCAGCTCTTTCAGTCCAAAAGATCCGTATGATTTTTCTGTTCCCATATTAATGACTGTCCCATGGTTCCCAGACATTCACCTACCATCCTGCAGTGGTGATGAGAGCACTCACATATCCATCTTCACATATCCATCTTCCCTGGCTCAGCTGGGCTATGCCACCAGTTTTTTTCTTTTTCCTCAGGTCCCTGTTTGGGTGCCATTTGTAGCATGTGAAGGCACAGACCCCATGTGAGATCCTTTATTGCATATATAAGTGCTGGTTACATGCAATCACTTATCCACCCAAGTTCTGCCCTGGAACATGCCTACATGCAGCAGAGTACCTTTGCAGCCAGTACATACTCTACCAAGCTGCTTACTCCCTCCATGCTTATCTGAGGAGATCTCTTCTTCCCTGACACTTAAGCTGTGGGAGGCTTTGGGCACCCCCCTCATTGGGAGGCTTTAGGCAGCCCCTCATTGCAGACAGGTGTGCACAGAACTGATCTGCAGGTGAGCTCAGAGAGCCAGATTTAGTGGAAGTTGTTTCCTCACTGCATTTTAAGGCATAATCACTCTGCAACCTGGCACCCAGACAATGAACCAAGCCTTTTCTCAGAAAGGGCCCTTACATCATTTGATACACCTATTGTTGACATACATTGACACCATGTTCAAAATCTACAGTAAACATTGATCCAGTGTTAATTATTTCTTAAAAATATTTTTGGAAGTGCTTTTCTTTATTTTGTAATATCTATAATGAAGATGTCGGAGTCTTTTCTAACCATTTCTCCCTAGCCAGGTAAGAAAAGGGAGTCTATGGAGAACAGAAAAACACTGTGTCCTTTAAATATATATTGACATGTTGAGGACAAAAATCACTCTTGTTTATTTCAGGTATTTACTTTTCATTTATTTCATTCTTTACCACTTTTCCCACTTACCCTCCATGCTTCAAGGAATCATCTATGAAACTGCCCTCTGGCATTCCCCCCAGGAATTCATACATATTTCATCTCTGCAGAAATTGCATAGCAAATATTCCCCCCGTATGTAAAAATTCCAAACTGGAAGTCCAGCAAGAGAACATAATAAAACTGTTAAGGACTGTTAAGAAATCAAATATATGTGAAATTAATTCCAAAAAGTGAGCAAAGTTGCTAAGACTTGAAAAATGTGGATACACACCACTTGAGCATTGTACTATTTACACATTCCCAGGAAGGAAAAGCCCGCTGCTTTAGCAGTCTGCTACAACCTGTTCCCTTTCTCCCCTCACAGCCAGTAGGTTTCCTTCTCAGGAATTCACAGTAAACTAAAAGAACAAATCTTTTGTCCCAGAAAGCAACACAGCTGTGGTTTGACTAAGAGTGCTTGACGATGGTATATTTGCACTTTACTAGGATATAGTTTTGGGTAAGTGTAGTGTCTTCAGTAGATCATATTACAAGCTTTCAAAATTATATGTAGTCTAAGGTATCTTAATAGCTAAATTAAAATTGGTAGTACAAATAAAGCCATGGGTCCCCACATGTGTTTAGGAGGCTGCGGCCTAAACAGCAATCCATGGTGCTGCTTATTACTTTTTTATATGACTTATGAACAGCTGGAACACAGGTGAAGACTTTAGGAAGATAAAAGCAGCACCAGCCTTCAAGAGGAAATGTAGAGAAAGCATCATGTAATAAGCATATCACCTTCCCTTAATGAAATAGTGGGGAAGATATTGAGATGAATTATCATTAGGCAAGCAAAACCTAACTGAACCATGTTTCTTAAACTGCACAAAGTGATGGTGAATAAAACTCGCCAGGCAAATATGGTCAGTTCTTCTGACAAAATTAAATGGCTACTTACTAGTATGTGCAGTGTTTGTCTGCTGATCAAAGTAGGGTCAGGGTATTAGGGACCAAATATTGTGTAGTAGATAAATGGGATTTGATTGTTAAGTAAAGCATTGATCTGGATCAAAGCACTTTCTCACCATACTAATTCATCGTAGCTAAAATATTTTCTTGTTTTAACAGCAATAAAAAGTAAACTTCAAACTTGCAAAAGGCAAAGAATTATTGGAAAGTAATTGCGGATCTGAATGATCACAATGTCCACATAAATTTGCCATAATCAGTGTTGAACCCAGCCTATTGCAGATCTTTTACTAACGATATAGCAGGTGATGAAGTCATGCCTTTTGTTTATGAATGTAAATGTAGATTAACTTGGCAGGACATACAAATGGTACATGGAGGTGAAATTACTCTGGTAGAAAATGCCAAAAAAAGGCTACAGCAACTAATGTCTTTCCCATTTTTCTCTTTAAATTCTTTTCACAAATGACTTGACATATTGTTTTCTGCTCTGTGAAGTTCGACCTTTCAAACTCTGAGCATGAATATTGCTCGATTGTAATTTCTGTTTAAAAAAATCTAATCAAATCTGCCCCATTTGCACTTAAGTAATCATTTTTTATTAGTTCTCTGAAAAAATATTTTCATCTGAATAGGAATTGAGTGCAAAGTTCTTGCCTGAAGAACTTGTCATTTAATTATATTTTTTTTACTTTCTAGAAAATTCCTAATACTGGCAGCATAAGCCCTCCTGAATATGTTGGCCAGATTAATGTCCTCCCTAACAACAGGTATTCTTTCCTATTTCTTGTAGATGAGTGTTTACATGAATGATCTTTCTGTTTTCCAGTCTGAGCTTTATCTATTAATACATTGATCTCTGCACTTCTGAGATTATTTGCTTTAGAGTTGTCTGCAATTCGGGAACAGACAATGCTGATTTGACATTAAGTGCCTCTACCCTTTTCTGTCCTGTCTGTCTACGAAGTCCTGCCAGAAAAGGTTTATAAACTCTGAGTAATATTCCAGCAATTTTTGAAGATTTAGTGATAGCCAATATGATCCATTTATGCTAACAAAATATGAATTCCCACTGTTTAATGATTAGGTTCGTAATATTTATGAGCAAGCAAATAAAAAATTTCCTCCCTTCAGAACCATCAAAACCTTGACTTTCCTGTGACCTCTTGACTTCATTCCCTTTCTTTCATAGGACATAAATGATAGTTCCGTAAAATCCTCATCTTTATACCATGTACCATTAAGCTATTCGCTTGCAGAGTTTTCTTTCTTCCATACGCTTGCTCCTAACCTAATGCAAGTCCTAAAGTAAAGCTGTTTACTTTTGTGTTAATAATTGTTTATAACTGCTTATCTATTGGCCTAATTGTCTTCCTCATGAATTAGGTATATTCCAGTGAATGCACTAGTGTCAAAAAAGGAACTGAGAAGAATGAAGCAATTTAATTGATCCTAAATGGACAGAGGTTTTTATGCATTACCTGTGCACAGACAGAAGCAGAGATGAGCTAAATTTGGTTGGAAAAAATTGTTTTGCGTCTTGTTCTGCCATGGTTGGCTCTAAGCAGTTATAATTTTCAAAACAAGAATACAAAGAAAATAATCATATTTGTATTCCTCCTCTGCAACAGCACCGCTGGTTTTGGAGTCTAGAAGCATTGTGAAGCCATGGTCTCCAAGGTGAACCACAACTCAGCTGCAGTATCATCTTACAGACAGCTTGTAATGCAGCAGCATTAATTGCTGGTGTGTTAAAAGGGCTGGTGTTTTACAGTAATGGAAAGGGGCTCAGAGAAGACACTTAAAAAGGATCTTCTGAATGTACAATGGTTATGGTCATCTGATAAATAGTAAAGCACAAATAATATCTTGCAATAAATAATAATAAAAAAAATAATATCTTGCCACAGCAATATAGAAACTGGTGGTTGGTGGTAGAACACTGAAGAGCAAAGAAAAATCCCATCAATGCAACAACACATTTCCTAACACTGCATTACATATTAATTAAAACTACTACTGCTTGTCCTAAGGACTTCAACTCATCACTGAGGAAATGTTTCCTGGCAGAAAGTCCCTCTTGCTTTCAGAAAAGCATGTTCATATCTTTCCTGACACTGTGCAAAAAACATAGGCTGGAGCTGATAATGGTGTTTTTTTCCACCATGCAGTTCATCCTTCTGCAAGACATGATTGCCATCTGCATTGCAGTTTTACCCAGAGGTCCAAATATTGAGGCTCCATTTTTCAAATTATGCACATACAGGAATGACTTCTGAATCCAGATGTTTACAATGTAAATATCCTGAAAGCTCTAGGTTTCCCTGCCTTGTCAGCAGGGCTCCAACGCAGGCTCACATTCAGCACACTCCCTGGCTTCAGGTAGTTGTACCTTCCATACCCTGAAAGAAGGGTGAGGCTAGATTTCAAGTCAGTACTCCTCCCTTGACCATTCCCAGTCTTTTTCTTCTTGCCTGGCACAAGTTTCTCCACCTGTAAACCATATGGTTTAGACTAGATCAATCTGAAAACCAACACATATACAGGAGGACCAGAGAGTCTGAAATCACATGTGACCTTCAGCAGCAAACTAAGATGACAACAGAAGGATTCATCTCCAGAGGCTGCAAGTCGCCATCAAAATCATCTTTTACTTCATGCACTATTAAAGTGCCCATGGTGTTGGGATGAGACAAGGGCTGGGCTGATGAACGTCCCTCAAAGCGAGAGGAGCATTGAAGTCTGTTGCAAGAGAAGCTTGTTCCAGCACATTCAAGGCACACTCAAAGCCAGAATTGAGGCACCACCACCCTCCCTGCACCACTGCCTGCAGCCCAGGTGGACCAGAAAGCCCAGCTCAACCTGTAAACCTCTGGCTTTTCAGGAGAGGCTGTATTTTGTGGCTTAGCTGTGACTTTCTATAAACAGGGAAGTCATTAATAACATTAGCAGGCTTCTTGAGGAAAACAAACTGTGGCACCCAGAGGAAGAAAAGAAATTAAGACATCTGATAAAATTGGACAGGTAATAGGGGTGAACATGAAGTAGAAAGCAGCTTTGAAAATAAGAGGCATCTACCTTTTATTTTTTTTAATTTTTTATGTTGAACTATAGTAAGAAGGTAATGCACAAGTGTCATGGCCTGAGAAAAAAGAAACAGGTAGTTACAGTGAAATTCTATTTTTTAACAGTATGTAGGAGTTGAAGGACTAAACAAGCAAAAAATTGTTCATTACAAGTAAATCTGCTTTCTTAAGTGAGGGTTTTATGTCAGAAGAATTATCAAATTCTTTCATTTCATTTAATTCATCAGATTCATTGCTTTTCAAATATCAAATCTTTTTGATAACCATGAACATCTGAAAACCTTTTCACCTTTCTCTGATGATTTTTGCTGCTCATTAATACTTCTGGATGTGTCCTTGCCTCTCAGACATCTTTTCTGTTCTTAATGACAGTCAGGTATCTGTCTTCCTCCTGTCCTGACATAGCCTTTTCTTCCACTATGTTACCAGATATTTAATATTTCATATATTGATTTATTTTTATTTCTGTCATAAAGAATATTTTAGAAAGAGCAATAAGAAAGATAGAAATTGTGCTTGTAGTTTGCTCATTCATGCTTTCATTTTATAAGGCATCTGTTTGCTATATGCCAGCAAGGAAGAGCAAAGACATTGAAAAGGAAGACTCTGGTAGCATCTGGGATTAGGTGCTAATTGGTTTGCCTCTTAGTATCCTATTGGTTAATCAGAACGTTTGCACTCTACGCATCGTGTGTGTGTGTGTGTGTGTGTGTGTGTGCACATGTGCGCATTTTGTGGGCTTTTTTTAAATAAAATTTTTGCTATACAGGGAGAAGACCAAGACTCTCTCTTTGAAAAGTTCTTGTTGCTATTCTAGAAAGACTGGATTTAATTCTGTACTGCAAGGTCAAAACTGCAGTAGAAAGAATAACCCTTACCATAAAGTGATATCTTTGGGCTATAAAATCATTAAATTCAGAAGACAAATGTCAATATGGTGTTTAGTTACTGAAATATCTTTCACATTTTTAAGTGAAACATACTACTGTTTTAAGTAGCATACAAATGCTACATTTGAAAAAAATTACAATACAGATGTACAATAAGCATAGAAATTAGGACTGAAATATATTGTATGCATGTGAAAAGCATCCAGACTCATAAAAAAACCACAATGTAGAATTTTTTTATTCTTATTTATTTGATTTTGCAGTCTGAACCGTACATTGCTACATGGTAATTTATTTCCTAGGTTTGATGAACAACTGCTGTAACTGCATGAGATAACTGTAGCAGACACCTGACATATAACATGACAAACATAGTAGTATTTGCATTTGCAACCAATAAATGCTCAGCTTTTGCCTCCATCTAAATTTATTTTTTGAGTACTGAAGTATTTGAAAACATGACTTGGTCATTCTAAGAGTAAATTAAAATTGTATGTTAATTTTGAAGGATAATGATAATAGCTAAGGTATTGGGTAATCATTTAAGAAAATACCTGCTAAATCATCTTGTCCATGCCAGCAGTGCAGGTGTTCAGTTCCTACAACTCCTGCAATTAGCCAGTTCCTCCTCCCTTTCTGTTGGTTAGTTTCTTGATGCAGCAAGATGCCATGGTCCAGCACGTGAAACATCTTTTAGTTATGAGTAGATCAGTCATCCAAAAACCAAGTACCTAAGTTTACCTCAGTAGCTTTGCTTCCATTTAAAATGTAGAATTGCTGTATATAATTGCTAGCAATTATTTAAGATAAACCAATTTGTGAAATGAATATAATTTTCTCTCTAGCTCTGATATTCTTTCTCTATGTCTTTCTTACAAGACTGTTCATCTGTATAGACAGTTCCTTTCTACATTCAAGGGACTTCACAAACTGTTGTCACAGACATAATTGTAATTACTTTAACAACATAAAAACAAGATCAATACAGCACAGCAGGCAGAAATGCCATCTAACCTTTGAGCTTGCCTTGACAACAGTTAATGTCAGTGTGCAGCTGGAAAAGGACCAAGCTTTGATGCTTTTATTCACACTTAGCAAACACTGGGAGAGTCTTAATGAGGGTGAATGCTGTGTGCCCTAAAATACACAGGACTGAATGCACTCCAAGTTGTCTCATCTTCATGAGCAAACAGTGATGGTTTGCTATGTACTTAATGGCAATATTTCCTAGAAAATCACAAGTCAAAGAATCCCAGTCATCAGCAACAGCAGCACACCAGACCACAGATCCCTGCTGTAAAGGACAAGCCTGGTGCTTATGGCAGTAACTGCTTTTGCGAATGCAAAAGTCACTTCCAAGCCCTTCAGCTCAGGTGTACAGGCCCCAGCTGAGACCAGGGGGAGCTTAATCCCTGCCTAGGAAGGAAATGGCACACTCCCATCCCCATGGCTGGAAGATTAGGTACCACAGTCCAAAACCACTGAAAAGTTTCTGTGCACCCAGTCTTGCAGCTAAGCTGAGAGTCTGGAAGGAGGGAAAGGATGCAGGAACAGGAAGCACTTTGACAACAAAGGATTAGCCATCGAAACTGAGACAAGGTACAAAAAAGATAGCACAACTCCTTCTCTAGAAGCCAAGGGGATGCAATATTTAATAAAGATTGGACCTAAAACCATCACTCACTCTCCCATATATTACACATTACCCCAGCTTTTAGGGGAGCACCCGACTCCCACATTCATTTCCAGTGTTTAGTGGAAAAACATTGCAAGGAAATTCCTACTTGTAAATGAACATTTGCTTAAGTATTAAAAAGATAAACTCCAAACCTCACCACAAAAAAAGCAATGTAAAGCTACATGAGGTTTATTTTGTCCCTGTAACAAAACGGAGATCACTGCTCTTGTTGCTCTACATGCCTGTTCTCAGTTACTTTTCAGCTCAAGTGATTTCTCAAAACAAAACTAGGCCACGCATTGTTGCAACTGTAAACATGTAAACACATTTCTGCAAAATTTACATTTCTAATGCAAAATAAATCACCATAGTACCAAAATGTTTTTTGCAAAGCAAGAGGACTCACACTGAATCATTGCAACTATGTACAATATTCCTGAAACACAAATGAATTATTTTTGCAGATTAGATTTTTTTAAAATTAATGAGCAAACTATTTACAGAGGAGAAAGTAGTATGTATATAGTTTCTACCTCAAAGTAAGAAGATTTTGATCAGTTTCTAGCATTTCTTGAGCTCTGAGAGGATCCTTGCTCATTTGCCAGCCACTATGTGGAAGGCCCAGAGGTGTGCTAACGTGCTGCTATGCACTCTTCACCACCTCCCAGATGAGAGGAAGTTTGGTATTTTCTTGTGGATATTCAGCTGAAGAATTTGCTCACTGTCATTAGCCAGAGTTTATTTGAATGACGCAAGTGGCCAAAAGGACTTTTATTTCCTTAATATTTTTTTCCAATCATTTGGTTTTCACTTCATGTCACCTGTAACCAAAGAAACAGCATGGCTGTGGCTCCAGAAGGGAAGACAAGAAAAAAAGCATTTGTCAGATCATTTTGTAAATAATAACCTTGACCTTTTATACGCTTTTTTATTCATAAAATTTACCACACCATCTATATTAGATGAAGATTCCTTCAACTGCCAGACACTTTAAGATCTTTTGTGGCACTACAGCAATCTGTACTGTGTTAGATTCTTGTTTTAGCAGGGTCATCTCCTGGATTAACTTCAGACAGAATTTATTCACTATCTGCTCTCAAGCTCTCAATGATTCCAGGTTTTAGAACATATTTTACTGTAGTGAAATACTGTAGTACTCTGAGCTAGTCAAATATGAAGTAGTTGTTACTGTATTTCATGCTGAAATATCAATTTTTACTCTTGCCTAATGCATGTCTAAAATCTTATACAACTAATAAACAGAACAAATAGCTGGTTACATATTTCTCAAAATCTTTGATGGTTAGAGAGAAAATACGTCTTGCAGTTACATAGGTCTCCATGTCCTCAGTTTTCACCTATAATAATTATATGCCAATATCACCTTCAGTATCAGACTGTAACAACAACAAAATATTTTACTGAGTGATAGCAAGTACCCTTAGTTTGTTGCTTAACATGACTTAGCTTCTACTTAACTCAAACGGGTGGAGACTTGACAGTTCTGTTAAATAACATAAAATCCATTCAGGCGCATTCAGGTTTGCTGCCCCATCTTAAACCAGCATTTACATTCTTTGTTAGATTGGACTTTCAGTGCAGAATTTGGCAGCTTCATCCCCACTGACAAACAGTGTTCAGCTGTACAAGGTCTAGGTTAATCATTAAATGCCCAATGTAAATGCAAAGGAGTATATGCCCAGTGGTTTCATGACAGCAACTGGGACAGACATAAGCTACTTAAAAAACACCCACTGGAACAGAGCTATTTATCTTCTGCTTTTCATCAACTTTTGTTCCTTTCAGGCAATTTTTTAAAAGATGTTGTAAGTTCAAGTGGCCTATTGAAAAGTTCTAAGTTGCCTTAAGTAGGAAGATTTATCAGGCTCATGATTGACAGATGGTAACAAGTCTCAAAGGATTTATTGAGCATGAGAGCCTCTGGTCTCCTAGAGCTCATTATATTATATCTTACATGACAAGGGTACAGACTGCAAAGCAGGAAAATCTTTGAAGATTTTAATAGAAAAAAAGGTCCTGCATTGGAGCACTGAATGAATAAGACTGGACAACACTACACAGCAATGGGGAAAGAAGGACACAGCACACAAAAAGACCTTCTGCCCATTGTGCAGTGCTCACTGTCATCAAGTGTCCAGCTTGCAACATTTTGCCTTTGCAGATGAATCTGCAGATGGGCTTTAGGTGATGAAGAGCACTCTAAAATTTATCAGAGAAGAGGAGCCACAGAGACTACCTAAATTGAAACGTAAGTGTGTGTGTCCCTCTACTCCGGCCTCTCTTCAGGCAGTAAGTACCTGAGGTTTCCCAGACCTGAACACCCTCCTGAAACAGGACATCTAAGTAATTTCTTTGAAAAGTGAGCCAGGTCTTTCATTCAAAGCTGCGTTTCCTTTTACCCAATCACTTTTATTTAGCCAGTGTATGTGAGAGCTTCAGTTCTCTACTGATCCCAAGCAGATTTGGTCAAGCATTTCCAGTCTTTCAGGAGGGTGCAATAATTTCAGAGTATGGGGAATACCTGTTTATTGAGTCACAGAAACTATTTCCTCCCTCACAGTAAGGAAATGATTGAATACTGCTACCCGACAATTCATTCAGAAGGCTCTCATCATGAGGCTAATCAGTGAAAAGGGATGCAAGTAATTCTGGGAGAAATCAAGTATATGGTAGGTGGACATCTCACCTAACTTCAGCTTTGTAAAAGTAACTTGAAAAGATTACTAATATGACCTAGTACAACTTACCAGCAGTACAGTGTTCTTCAAACCTCACTAAATTCTTTGAGCGTGAAAGACAACTTTCTCTGGTCTTCTGTCAGCAGTTGGAAATATCAGACAGTGGACATGAGAATGTGAACCATCTCTCCTCTCTCTTCCTCCTCCCTAACAAAAATACAGCCTTATGGTTTTGATGTACTCCCACACTGCAATTTCCTATAGACCACAAATGAGAGAGAGGAGGTAGTCACCAACCGCTTGCCTTCGCAGCCAGTGAATCCTAGCTAATATCTCAGTACAAAATCCATTAGTTCTCAGCAAGGAGTAAATTCAAAGTTGCCTAGAGAAGTGCAAAGAGGTATTAGTACTGCTACACTTTCAACAAGTATCCCACTGATTTCCTTTCCCCTCCTAGCTCTCTCTAGCCAAGTAGCACAGAAACTGCTTGTCCATGAGTGATGAAAATACATAAACTAAACCAGTACTTGTTTTAAAATGAAAGAAGCAAAATCCCTGCAGGTTTTAATTTTTTCTCTGTGTGCTGGTATCAAAGCATAAATATGCAGGCAGAAAATCTTAATTATGTATGAGTGTTTCAATCCTTTAAAAGGTCTTTGTATCTTCCAAGGCAGTGATTTCTGTTAAGAGCTAGTGACTGAACTGGAAGCCACAGGCCATGTAAATTGCTTATCTATTGATCAGTCAATGGAAAGTGCACAGTCACAAAGAGTGAATCAGTTTTGCATGGAGGCACCTTGAGTTTAACAATAAATGTCATGTGTAATTTGGGACTAAAAACAAAGAAGTGAGTGGCTGCCTTTAGACACTATCTGACAGCTCAAATACGTTTGTCGAACTGGAGGGAGCCTAATAACTTACTCAGGCAAATGTGACATTATCCAACACAGAAATATGCTGGAAATGGCTCACTTTCTTTCTACACAAAAATGTTTTCAGTACCTCACTGATAGTCACTGGCAAATAACATGGCAAACCTCTCCTCTCTTCAGATTTCTGCATTTTTCCTTTTTTATATATAAAATTATATTCCATGCATGATATGATGAAATGGTTCTTATTTTTCAGTTGAAATATCCAGCATATTACAGTACTTCTTATTATACAGATAGTTATTGTGTGAAACTGCAGCAGTCAAAAGTTACGGCATCAATGTGCATTCTTTGTCATCTTTTTTCTTACACAGACTCCACTTCTTTTATAAATGCTTCTAGTTTAATGGCTGATCAAAATAATGATGTTGTTAATTAATTTCAGACTGCATCTACTCTTTACTTCCTGCCAAATAGTGTTAATTCCTGGGCCATTCCGGTCACTTCTGTCAAAATATATAAATGTTGCATTTTATTAATAAGTATTATGTCACCATATGTGCTACCGCTGTGGTGTCCCTGTTCCACAAATCATGTGGAGCTGTACAATGTGTCTTATCCACTCTTGGAAAGCTAAGTTAGAACACAGTTAATACGTTTCTGGCTTGGAAGGCTGGAAATAGTTGTGACAGCTACAAGGCTGAGAAATACCACATATAACCCAATGGAGTAGATAGCGTTACATGTTTTGATATGTCACTGTATACCATTCTGTTAAAATAAAATCACTGAAAATCTAGATGAGCATCTTCTGCTTGACCTTAGGCAAACCTCAAACATATATGCCTTGATCTCCTCCAGTAAAGAAACTGCTTATGGCATTTATTTGGCTGAAAATTATGGCTGTTGCATAGTTGCCCTGATTCAGGTTTCTAATGTGAGTGCAACAAGTGCCTGAGTTGTGGAAGATACTTTGTAATTATAAAGGATCATTGTCGATACCTAGAAACCTTCATGCCACTATTACATGATCTAGTAACAAATTTTTAATTTCAGCTCTGTTCCATCTTGATGTATCTCCCTCCATTATTAACTGAGGGATAACCAATCGGAAATTCCTATCTTTTAGCCTGATGTGAAGCAGGAGAAATCTTGTTTCCACAGCAGAGACTCATGCCAGAATTTACTTTCAGGTCCCATGCCATCCTTTGCTATTTGCCCTGGCGACCCTTCACTTTCCCCTCTCCTACCAGAGTGAAACTGAACATTCTCCTGCTGCAAGGACTGGCCTTGCCTCTCCTGGTAGACATGGTGAAGGGAGCTACAGGGTGAGTGGCCAGCCAACTGACTGCAACAGAGCTAGTGCACGTCAGAGACAAAGTGATTGTACATTCTCTAAAATCTGCTACCAAAGCAGTATCTGCAGGACTCCTGCTGTGTTGTTTCACAGCCATAAGGTTGACAGGGAGAAAATGGAACTACGGCCTCATCCTGCTCCATGGCCAGGACTACACAATGCCTTATGGCACCAGATATTTTTCTCCTCTTGTGCTCAGAGGACTGTAATTCCAATACCCGTGGACTTGGTTTGGAAGATGTCAAGCACCCTTTATCCTACCAAACTCAGTAAGATCTGTGACCATTACCTTACCACTCCTCAGACTGGCTGTTAGTACCGATGGGCAAAATAAAAAGTTTGCCTTAAGAGCAAGTATGTTATGTAGCAGGATTCAGAGTTCAGGTGCTACAACTCCCCATCTTACACCTTCCTTGGGTGTGACCAAGTAAGCTCTTTTCTTTCTCATCTTGAGGCCAAAAGCAGATTTCAGTAGCGGAAGAAAATGAACTCAAGGAGGAGTCTGGCAGCTAGATTTGTGCAGGCTCAATTCACTGGCTACCAGCAGCCAAGCGATAAATAAGAAGCTGCGTGGATTTAGCTCCAGTGGAAAGGCAATACAGCAGCATGGACAGGTATAATAAAAGAAATTTTCTAAGCTGATATTGATCACCACCACCGTTCTTTCTTGCTTTTGTTTCAATGCAAATGAATTCTAGTAATTTCAAGTGCATTGACTTGATTTCTCTTCTTGCACTCAGATGGGTTTATTATTCAGTAACTCTGCAAGAATGCTAGGTGGGAAATAATGATTCATTTAATTATTTGTTTGCCTTTCTTATAATAACATTCTAGAATTTGTACTGAAACACCACTTTTCTCAGGAGTCTTAGCAATTATTTTAAGACTGTAATCAAGCAGATGCTCAGATGGGCTGGGCTGGTAAAACCTGAAGAAAAGCTTGGAAATAATGAATACCCATTTCCATGGAATAAATGTGAAACAAAATGGGCAGCTCTCTCTGTCCTTTTCTCCCCACAAAAAAAAAAAAAAAAAAAAAAAAAAGAGAGAGAAAAAAAAAAGACCATTATTTATCTAAATATAAAGCAAAAAGGCTCCCAAATACCTCAATCAGTACAGAAGGTTTTAAAATTAGAAAGTAACAGGCTTTTCCTGATATCAGCTGGTGACTTCAGTGTTACAAATGACTTTACATAGGAACTTTCAGTTGCAGTCCTCCTCAAGCAGCAGCAGAGGAGCAGCATGCCATTCCTGTGCAATCCCGAACAGCAACTTCCAGCAGCTTCGCAGCAAAGCTAGCAGAAAAGTGACAAAGCCCACCATGTTGGAGTCATGACTGAAATGAAAAACAGGATCCTTCTTACACAACTTTCTAGTTCTTCCAGCAAGAAACAGACAATCTCTTAAAATTCAAAACGATGGCACTGCTCTTTGCAGAGCTGGCACTGCATTTTTGTGGGGATGAGCCATGGTAACCGTACTTGCTGGGGTGAGAAACCCATGCTGGACCCAATTTCTCATTGCCTGTTTTGGCAAGGAATTCTCAGTCTCACTGTTTCGTATCAGGTGTGAATGTCCTGATACTCAGACGATAAGAAAGATCCATGTGTGTTTTTAGAGTCGAAGGCAGGCTGTTATTTATACAATAGCATGGATGATGGAAATTATAATGATTTAAAAGTGGATAAAGAGCCCAATAAACTTGCAAAATCATGTGCCAGAGGATAGGTAGTAAAAGTGGTAATTTTACTTGGCAAAGTCTGGATATACATTTTTGGCCAGGTGTTAAGTTTTAGAGACATAAGTAAGTTTGAAATAGCTTAAAATAGCTATTTAATTTTGACTAAGTCAGAACTACATTCATTACATTTATTCAGTACAAGAGATCATTGTTTTAAAAGACTGCAATTGCTTTTCATTATGCAAGGAGAATAATCTTCAGTAAGTGGAAAAGCTCTTGTGTACAACTGGTAAAAGTCATATCGGAAAATGTTTCATACAAGAACCATAGAATTGGTATGTAAAAGTAATAAAATAAGAGGGTGAAATTGTAAGAGGGTAAAATCATTCTGCTCTCATCTGAAGAATATAAATGTGTGTGCGAGAAACACATGGCAGTATCTTTGGGGATAATCTACCATATCAGTCTAGGAGTCAATTCTGACAAGACCTTGTTATTCACAGTTCAGTATTTTTGTGAACATGAACATTTTTTTGCTATTCCCTCTTGAAAATCAGTGTCAACCTTTACTGCTTAAAGGACACTTGATGAAGCACTGGAAATGGAGGATCATATCCTTCCTGTTGAAAGATTAACAGTTTAACCTCTGGCTTCAACAACAGTGGAGACCTCCATACTTGTGGTTTTTTTCTTCATTCAGCATTATCCCTTTTGTATGTAAATGTATCCTGCCACATAACCTTTAGGGGAGAATCTACTTGTATCTATGACAGTTTAAGGTGATAAGAAAAACAAGGTTTGCTGGTGGAAGTAATTTTTTATACACCAACTGGTATGTAAAAAATAAGGATATTCCAGGTACACAAGCCTTCCTTAAAGTCTTCATCATATTAGACTGAGGGTTGGGTATGTAGTTATCAATAGTAAAAAAACCCCATAATACTGGCATTTTTATTAGTAACCTTTGAAGAAATTTAAGAAGTATAAAAGTTGAATAAGCAGTATGATCAATATATTGCTTTTTAAATGCTTCTTGCCCTAAACGATCATACACTAAGATGATTTTAAAAAAGAAAAAAAGGAAAAAAGAAAAACAATTAAATGTAAAACTTCATAACCCTTCTATAGCACAAACTGACTGTGATATGAACTAAGCTGGACCTCCTTCACAACTCTGAGAACACAAAACCACTCCAAAAGGAAAGCTGAAGTAGTTGCTTCTCTTTGCCTGGTGATACATTTGTTTAAGAAAAGGGTATCACTTTGATTTTTAAACTCTTTAAAAAAATTGATTCTAAATATTTAATCTTATTTTTTAAAAAAATTCCTACAAAATTATCTTAAAGAGAAGCTGTTTTAATGAAGGAATTTCTCCAGAAAAAAAAAATATTAAAAATCAAGTTTTCACACAAGGCTAAACATTTTCAGCAAGAAAGAAATGTACACAACATTTTAACGATGATGAAATAGTTTCAAAATGAAACAGGTTACAAATTCCTGTCTGCACCCATTCATTTAAATCAGTGTCAGTTAGCAACATGTTCAGTAGCTACCATGGCTCACATAAGGGCAACAGTGCTAGATGAGACCTATAGCCTTCATATGAATAAAACAGATAATACTGAAGACAAACTGCTGCTGGTTTGCCTAAAGCTATTTACAAATTCTTACAGAACTCTTTTTAATACTAATAGCACCATCTTCAAACACAGTGAGATCATGGTCCATGCACAAGTACTTCAGAAAGAGCAAAAGGTCACTAAAAGCCTTGGCCAGTCTCAGGCCAGAAACCATGTCTACTTCACACAAACTGGAATAATACAAGCCATCATAGATGTCTGCTGGGAAACTTCTCCCTGCAGAACTGCACCGAGCACTGCAACCTGCATGACTGTATCTTGAGATGCTACCTATACCAGGCTTCCTTAATGTAAGCATGAATATTAATCTGTACTCCAGAGCAGCAGCTCTGCAAAACACATGCCATTTCTACCTTGGATCTAAAAAATGCCACGTTTAAATGCATGCTTGGATGCCCTTATTTTTGGAAGATATTATAATTTAAGTACATAGTTGAGATGTACATAGAAAACTAAAGGTTTCAGCATTTTCAGTAGAAAAGAGAAAACATGGAGCTCTAGTCAACAAGATCTAATCTGAAGTCAAAGGTTCTTCTAGGGACTACTAGGTAAAATGATGTGACAGTGATTTGACTTTGATGTTGAAGACAATTCATCTTTGTTCATTAGACAGCAGGGTAATGAGCCTGTTGTGTGTCATTTTGTTAGGACTGAAAGGTATTATGACTAAGCAGAATGAAGTAAGTTCATTTGATACTTTCAAATGATATTGATGAGACAAGTTGTTTTGACTTTGAAATAATTCAGTTGTAAGAATAAAATTAACTTTTTTATTCCATAAATACAAATGTCTCTATGTTTAGATCAACAGAATATGATGCCCTGCCTTTATCATGGAGTCATAATTTAACAAGTGCATAGACACATTGGTGTGAAATTAAAAAGGAGTTAAGTAAGAATGGTTCTTTTGAGAAGTTCCCCAAAGTGACATCTTGATGAACTTTGATCAACCTTTTTTTCTGTCACACCAAGATTTTGAACAAGTTCAGTGTTAGAACTGACTTTGGTTTAAGCAGTAAGAGGAATACCTTTTATTTAGTTTGGGTTTTGCTGTGCAAACACAGGTCCCTACAAGGGATCTCAGGTAAGGTGTGCATCCACTATTATTCCAATCTGGAATACTTTGGCTTGCTTGCTGCCAGAGTAGAGCAGATAGATAACAGTCTCTAGGAATGCAGAAATGGGGCAGTTTCTGTTCAAAGCAGTAAGACAGGGCTGCTTGGCATAGAGGAAAGAAGAGTTTTAGGACCTGCACAGAATACCTGTATTAAGATATCAGTGTCTGATGCAACTGTCATCAGAGGACTCTCAGGACTGTGGACGAGACGGGGTGAGGCACTCAGCTACATAACTCAAGAGCAAATGGAGACTTATTTGGAGGTATAGTGCAAGTGTTCTCTGGTTTAAATGAAGGAAGTTGAAAGACCAGTGTTGGGAAAAGGTTTCTCTAGTGCCTTAGCCCTTATGCATTTGATGCTATCAAAAGCTAGCTGCCAGATTTTCACTCTCTCACTGACCAGAAAGAAAAACTCCCTTTCGTGAAAAAATTAATAATGAGCACCAACTTTGCTTGAAGTCCCCCACTTCGGCTATCACTCACCTCTCCGTAACAGAAGCATTCTTCCGGGCTAGTGCTGGAGTTTCTTTGTTATGAATCAAATGATGGGAATAAGAAGTTATACAAAGATTTAAACAAAGACACCAATTAATGAGATTTTTGCACCATCCACTACTTTCAAAACCACTCATTATTACTCCTTTAATTTATTCCAATTCAAAGACATACTTGCAATTAATTTATAGTGAGGCTTTGTATGCTTAGTAATCTCAGAGAAATATTTAAATTATATTCTTGTTCTTATTGCTTCCAAGGGCAGGATAACAAGGTGTTCTCCCAGTTAGGGAATCTTCTGCTAGTCATTAAGAATCCACTGATTGAAAGGATATTAAAATAAAAATCCTTCTTATAGTTAAATCAATTAGTTGGTTTCTTTTTAAAGGTAGCTTTCTATTCTTGATAATAATGAGAGGATTCAGATTTCTTATGCACAATTTTCCAAATAGAGGATAATTTTATCATCTTGGCGTGCTACTAGGGAAATAACACATACTATGTTACACATTATCAGAAGGAAAGAATGGAACAGAATGCAAGAGGAACTCCTTTAGATATTAAACAAACAGTTTAAGAACATCTAGAAAATCATATCTGAGTATTCAGATAACATTTTTCCAAAATGCAAACTCCACTGTAGGATATATCTTCTTTAGAAACACTGTCCCCCTTCCCTGTCTGTAGAGGTAAACCGTGTTTCCTTCAAAGAATAAAAGAGAGTTTTACTAAATTTTTATTTCAACGTTATATGAAGATAGAAACAGCTGTTCAACCTCAGGAAAATACAGCTGTTCAACCACATGAAAAAACTCATCATTTTCTTTGTTGGAGAATCCAAATTCATAAGAACAATATCCAAGAAAAATCTACAAAACTGCAAGGAAGTTTCTGGGTTCAGAATTGAATTTGAATCTCAAAGGATTCAATGACTGTTGTGTGCCAGAGGGCAAAAAAGGGTTATGATTGTGTGTTTCTTAACCTTTTTTAAAGGGTCAGGACTAATGTGAAATTTCAAATGTGACAATTGTTGAAAATGTGTATTTATTCCTGTGATGACAACAGAAATACATATTTTGTGTATTCATCACAGAAATACACGTTTTCAACCATTTTCACATTTTCAATAATTACATAGTAGTTCTCTGAGGGAGGTTCATAGAGAGCAGTGAAATGTGGAAACTTGTGTCTGAGCAAACCGACAAGTGTAGGCTTTGAAAACACCTGAGCTACTGCTCTATAACACCTCTAACAGTCAATGGAGAGATTCCTGTGACCCTCTGACTCAGGTCATCCCCCCAACAAATGATGGGGGCAAACTATCCTGTCCATTTAACTACCTTTCCTCATTGACAATAGGAGGTGCCTTGTCAAGAAGGGTAGACAAGAAACTTAGCTTTCAGATGGCTAAGCCAAGAGAAACTAATTTTTTCCTAAACAATGTGGAACGTGCTTTCTATTTCCACGTTTATCTGTTAAACTATGAGAAGCCACAGGAACCAATAAAAACTCAGAGATAATTCATTATAAGCTGTAATTACGTAGCAGTGGGGGAGTAAGTATACAAAAGACTTTAAAACTCTAATTAACCCTAGCAAATAAAAAATGAAAAGTGACTGAATGTGCATCGTAATAAATGTAGGATATATTATGCTGCAGTGACAGCTCAGACAAAAGACTCCTTTTTCGGTTAAAAAAAAAAGATGATTTCACATTTAAGCTGAACTCTCACTTTTTGTATACTAAGTTTGTAAAGGGAAATTAATATAGGATATCTAATCTAGTAGTGAAATGCCCAGAGCTTTTATATTATTCTCTCCAGTCCATCTGTCTGGATGTCAATTCAAAATATTGACTCCCCCATCTGTCAAAAGTTTACACACCCCTCCTTATCATGATGGGAAAGATACTTAGGAGAATGTCCCGGTTTTCAACTTCAGTACAAACGCTCACCCTTATTCCAGTTTTCCCAATCTACCCACTCTCATTCCCACATCACAAAACAGGCACCTCCAACTGCACATTTTGCTCTGTTTTTTTAACTTCCTTAGTGAAATAAGAGGCAGTGCTCTGAACTCTGTCTCCACCACCTTGAAAAACATCCCTTTACAAATAGCTCTCCCACCATTCACCATCTGCTACTTTCCTATCTTCTCTGTATCTAGAAGCACTAAGCTGGTTAGAGAGGTATAGCTTCTTTACCATAGCAGTCCTGCTTCACTCCATGTACCTGAGGAGCAGCGTCCAGGGAAAGAAGCAAGATAAACTACGGCGTTTGGATCAGCTTAAACTGATCCTCAACCCAGAGATTTCAGAATTCTTATGATTCACAGCAGCACCTGAATTCAGTGTGAATAAATTTAATTTAACCTAAAACATAAAATTCAAGTCCTAGGAACCACTAACCAGGAGATGAATTGAATAGAATGTAGTCTTCTGGATGACATTACTTGCCTATAAAATAGGTGTCAATACGAAATTTTTGTCAAGAACTCAGATTTTATATGATGAGTCATAAAGCTACTCAGAAAATGATTATTTCTTTTATTTCATAGGAGAGTTTGATTAGTGTACAGTATATAATATATATACATGCATTACCAAAAAGCAAAGTAAAGTATATGGAAATGTGTTTCCAGCCTTAATTTCAGCCTGCTTACACAGATGTGTGTGTATATCTATATATAATATATATAAATATATGTGTTATAACACACACATGCATGTACTCCTAAAGTAAAAAAAAAATTTGTTTGATCAAATATCTCATCACCCTAATTCTTTAAGAGAAGCATTACCTACTTGGGAATTATGCAGACAGTCCCAGAAAGCATTGAATATACTTCTGATACAGTATTTTACATGTTTCAGGGGGAAAAAAATCTGTTTTAAAATGTTAGAACATTTTGGAGAGAAAATCATTAGTATTAAAATCATTAGGCTTTTCTACTGAAAAGTGGTTTGAAGAAAAGACAATTACAGAAAGTGCACTTAAGATGTTTCTTAAAAAAAAAAAAACCAACAAAAAAAAAAAATTCAAACAACTCATGTTTTCCTATCACAAACAACCGTCCTTACTGTTCCATCTTTCAGACTCTTACAGAACCAGAGGCTGAGTTGCACGGCCCTACTGGACATCCAGGCGATTTTACTGTCAAGAGATATGAAGTCCACATTTTTTACTCTGAAAGGCTAATAGATAAAAGATTTTAAGTCATCACTTTTGTGTGATTGAACAACACCCTCCTGTACTCAAACCAGCTTGTTTTGGAGGTAAAATTCCTTAGCCAAGGGACAATTGAGTTTGATTTTTAAAAGATCAGGCAGCTATTTAAAGCTGCTTAGAGACCTGGAGCATTACAATTTTCCTATCTGAGATAGGTTCATAGACAGAAGAGTGATGAAGTAGGTAAAATATTAGAGGCAAAACAATTAGAGTTAATGATCTGACCCTGCGATTTATGAGGTATCTATTACTCTTGCAAATAGTCACTGTCCCTGTAATAGAAATACGTAGTTGATCAGGCTAAAATCATAACAAGCCATTAGTCTGCATTCAGAGAGTACTTTTAATGAACAGACAGTTTTAAGATAAGGAGAAAAAAAAAGGTGGATGAATCACAATATAAAAAAGATAGTTCTGACAGGACAAAAAGGAAAACGGATCAGCTGATCATGTTAGCACATGAAAAGCCAGTCTGAACAGCTGATCTTTTTATTCATAGTTTTTAAAAAAACTACCTGGGTTTTAAGGAGACACACTGTGGTGCGTTGACCCTGGCTGGACACCAGGTGCCCACCAAAGCTGCTCTATCACTGCCCTCCTCAGCTGGGCAGGGGAGAGAAAATATAACAGAATGCTTGTGGGTCATTCAGCAGTTGCCATCATAGGCAAAACAGACTCAACTTGGGGAAAATTAATTTGTTAACAATCAAAATCAGAGTAGGATAATGAGAAATAAAACCAAATCTTAAAACACCTTCTCCCACCACTCCCTTCTTCCTGGACTTACCTTCACTCCCCATTTCTCTGCCTCCTTCCCCTAGCAGCACAGGGGGATAGGGAATGGGGGCGGGGAATGGGGCTGGGGTCAGTCCATCACACGCTGTCTCTGCCACCCCTTCCCCCCCAGGGGGAGGCTCCTCACACTCTGCCCTGCTCCAGCCTGGGGTCCCTCCCATGGGAGACAGTCCTCCATGAACTGCTCCAGCCTGAGTCCTTCCCACGGGCTGCAGCTCTTCACACACTGCTCCAGCCTGGGTCCCCCACAGGGTGCAGTCCTTCAGGAGCACACTGCTCCAGTGGCGGGTCCATCTTGGAGCCAGCTGGCATTGGCTCCATCGGACATGGGGGAAGCTTCTAGCAGCTTCTCAAAGCAGCCACCTCTGTAGCCTCCCCACTACCAAAACCTTGCCACACAAACCCAATACACACACTGAATCTCATTCCTCCTGCTGAAACAAAGACCAAGAAAACCTCACAATCTTAGTAAATGACATAATCATCATTATAGATACAGATTTGATTTTTCTGACTTTTAAAACATACCAGGATACTAAACACTAAAAGGAGTGACTTAATCTGAGTTTAAGTGATTTAATTTAAGTTTTAACAATATGGATGCTACAAATCAGGAAATCCAGAAGTTATTTTGTAAAGTTAAGTAGCAGACAAATCATTAGTCACTGTTTCCTAGTAAATCCGTGAATGCAGCCTTTTCCGTCAATCCAGGGGAGAGAGCAAGGATAACGTGCTGCACCTTCTTACACTCTCTTATTGAATGTAATTAGTTTATCTTACACTGGTACCCAGAAGCCATAGTCCTAGACCACGACCTGTGCTAGAATCTGTATGATACATAATGATAATAAACTTCTATTACAGCTGTGTTTCAATGTGCAGAACAGATTGAGGGCCTTCATTGCAGTCCATGTGGTACAAATGGAAAAAAGAGAACACAGTTACGGGTAGCAACTATAAGCCTGACTAGAAAGCACAGTGATTAACACATTGACAGAAGAAAGTAACCAAGATCGTAAGATCCTGAAACAACGGGAACACTACAATGAAAGCTTCTCTTGATACAGGGTCAAGAGTTGAAGTCAGGAAGGAATTGGGAAACAAAAGGGAAAGAGAATGAACACAGCATTTGAAAGGAAAGATGAAAATATGGAAATACAGAACTAAAACAGGAAAAAAAATTAAGAAAAGCAACACAATGTTGACAGGTTCTCCAAAACTGCTTTCAAACCTTCCTCCATCTTTTTTTATATTATTAATTTAAAATACAGTAAATTTAATCCCATAATTCTGAAATACTCCCAAAGTCTCTTCCCATAGATCTATGCCCATTTTTGCCTCATAAGAGATCAGTAAAGATGAAAAACACCAGGAGCCTTGAGAAAAGAGGCAGATACGGAAGAGAAAAGCAAAGGAGATGCCACACACAACACTACTAAAAAGCTGCTAGGAGTCTAAGAAATGAGGTAGTGAAGAGAGTGAACAGGAGTCAGCTGGGGAAAAGAAAGGCTGGCTACAACCTGTAAGAGCAGAAAATATGGAGGCTGTATACCCAGATGGCAGAGTAACTGCCATCTAAAAACATGTGAAATAAGCACTCTGTTGGCAAGAAATGAGCCTAAATTCCAGGTTCTCTGTAAAAGCTCCAGTTTCCTTTCCTGAGCCCTGTTGTGGGACCTCAGGAGCTCTGTAAAATAGTCAATGTCTTTTAAGTAGTATGGCAAAATTCAAGCTTAAGTCTGTTCAGCTGATTTTAATTCACTTATTCTGCTCTCTGTCCATATGCACAGTTCCTGCTGATGCAGAGTATCAATTGGTATTTACCATGCATATCTGTAAGCAGATTTATATTTAACATCTCTTATTTAACAGAAAGAAAGATAGACACAAACACACTAACGCAGTTTAATTGAAATATGCTCCTGCTACAGAAATGACATGTTATTTATCGACCAACAAGCCTGTGATGTATTTCTGCACAAGGCAACCATCGCTGTCTCATGCCATGCAAGAGTGCTGCAGCCTGAAATGTTAGCTGTTAGCATCCTGACAGCGAAACACACAAGGCTGTCATGCCACTTTAAAAGGCATTATCTGGTTGAGCAGCAATCACCAAATTTCCAGAAAGGCCTTCTTAAAGCTGAGTATTATGTTAAGAACCACAACTTTTAAGAAAAAAAAAAAAAGAAAAAAGAAAAAAGAAAAGAAAGAAAAATATGCAGCCTATACTCATTTTTTAATTCCTTAAAGTTTATCAGCTCCTGTAATGCTTACCATCATTACCAACTGCATCAGGTCTCTGTAAATGTGTATGAAAAACTTCCCATTTCCTTCCTCTACAAAGAGTTTTCAACTATTTAGATTTCCTAACCTCCAAACTCACTTCAGATTAGTTTGGAAGTAAGCCACTGTCTATTATTTGACCTCTCACATATTGCTGTTTCTCTTCTCTCTCCAATATGCTATTATTAGGACAGGCTATGACATTTCATAAAAGAAAATGTAATTACCATGTTCAATAATTTTACTTCACAGCCAGTGCCATATGAAGCATTCATAAACCCAGTACAAACCAGCTTTACATTGCACAGCAAAGCACACCTTCATTTCCTGCTTCTCTCCTTTTGCAAAGCATAGTCAACTTCACATGTAAGGAGGATGGTGGATCAAAGCCTTGTACCCCTTCAGTATGAAAATCTATATTTGCCACCATCATCCTTTTTTAAGCTGCCCAAACTGCAGTGCTTCTAAACAAAAGGCACCACAAGGTAAATGTATTCTCCAGAGGACAAACTCTTGGCTCAGCTGTTTTCCACTACTGAGCCACTGAAAGACTTTTATATGGGCATGCAATCACCAGCATTAAAGTATCTGACAAATGGGATCATACATAGGAGAATAAAGTTCTATATGAGAAAGTACAAGATAAATTTATTCTTGAAAACTGAAGTGTGCTAGTACAGGAAGAGTATTGTTTTCAATTTACTCCAAGATAGGCCATTTACAGATTGAATGAGTTTTAAAAACTCATTCCCCAAGGAAACTTTTCATGACAGTTGATGCAACATATCTGTAAGCGATATTACCCATGGAAGTCCATACACTTGCTAGAATGTCTCATAAAGGAAAAAAAAAAAAAGATATTTCTCTAGCTTCTTTTTAACATCTTGTTTTATATAGCATCTTCTTATTGTAATTTCTTCTTCATAAATTACTTGTCTAATTGTTTTACTTTTATTACAGAAGGCCAAATGGGATTGAAAAAAACCCCTTATTAAATACAAAAACGAAAAGAAATGTGTCAGCCTGTTCACCAAGAATCCCTGGACAAGATGGTGATAATTTCTTTACAAGTGCAAAGAAAATTATTTTCAGCATAAACTTAGATCTTATAAAAACAGCTGTAAGCAAACTACCACATCAATGTTACATCTGCTAGGTGTTGCATTAAATGATTTGTAAATTAAATAATGCCCAGTAACTGATAATAATGTTATGCATTCGTTGGTCATTATTGTTTTTCAAAGAAATATCTTCATCATGTCATGAAATCCTAATGTAAGTGGCTATATGAATCATTTAATCTGAATTCATTGAAGATATCCAGTTTTATATGGCAAATTTATTCTAAATCTAATATGTTTTTATATATTTGCAATCATTTATTACCACGGTTGGTCACCAGGGTTCTAATTTGGCCTTTATCTGGCTGCACATTTCCAAAATATTATTTGTGAATTGAAAACCTCCATTTTCTTATTTAAAGTTGACTATTTAATATTCCAAATGCTGGCACACACAGAATTGAAAAGTACAGCCTACAGACGGGTCACATGGACTCTGAGAAGCATTTGTATGCAGACACATGCAAACACGTAGCTTTCCTGGCCATTCTTCTGAAGTCATGATTTTCTTATGCACTTTAATGTTACATCCTAGCAATTAAACAGTCTTTAATGATCAAAACCTCGAGGCCCACTCTATTAGCACTTAAAAGACAACACATTCAACCAGCAACATCCTATCTTTGCACCGGGCAGATAATGCCTTATTTTTCAGGCACACACACTCTTTGCCTCTAATGCAACAGAAGAAAAGTCTTTCTGTATGCAGAGAGCATTCAAAGCCAGGTGCATTGACAGTAACACATTATTTTCAGCCACAGAGCCCAAACACAATCCCATGCCCTTAGCTCATATTCTACCACTGTACATCAGTATCTCCTCACAGAAATATTTCCCATCCTGCATCACGACTCAATGGCAAAATCCAGAACAAAAGCATATGAAGCACTATTACCCTCCTGCAAACTTTCTGGATAGAAAGGAACATGTATAGTGAAGGATGCACATTACATTATTATTCCTAAAGTATGGCAACTACGTATTTTGCAGTTTTGACTTGTGAATGTTGGTGGATTCAACTTAACAGCTAAAGATGCTTCTGCTGCAAGATACCCACCCATGTATGTTCCTTGATGCTGTTGCTGGACAGGAAGGTGGAATAGCCCCAAACCCACTGCAGCATAGTCATGTAAACTGATACTCATTTTCAATTGCCTTAGCATGCTTGACTGTAAGTGCTTCAGTTCAGGAACTGGTTCATGTATGCTTCAGCCAATCTTGCCTTTTGTAGCAGTAAGATCTGCCACAGAGCAAACAATAGAAAGCACCAGCTGCCTCAGACACACAGCTTTAATTTGCTTTTGTCTGCACTTCATTATCTCACTAGTGGATATAAATTCTCCCTTACTGCTGTAAACAACAGCAAATATGTGTAATAGATGAATAAATGCTGAATTCTATACATATGCAGTCTGAAAATAACATGAAAATCAGCGGAGTGCCAAGGAACAGTATATAGAGCTGTGATGCACAGTAATCTGTTCCAGAAGACGTGTGTTTTTGAAAATCATGCAATTTGCAGAGATAAAAACAAGATCCAAGAGCAAAATGAAAGACCACATTCTGAAACACATTTACACTGAGAAAGATTCTGGGGTCATAGTAAATGAGCTAATTAAGCATTCAGCACAGTGACAGCATAAGAAAATGACTGTGATTTCTGGATGCTCTAAGCCAGCAAATACTAAGATTACTGAAGAGCTGGTATTTATGTCTGTAAAGAGTATTAGTGAGACCATTACTGGAATACTACGTCATGCTGTGCAATGTGCACTTTAAAAATTACTTGGTAAAAAGTTAGAATGGATTCAAAAAAGGTCTTCAAAATAACGTGTAATATGGAAAACCAATCTGTGAAAGCGTCAATAAGCTCTAATTAGTTTATCAGTTAGAAGGCTAAGATATGACTTGATCAGCATCTACACATACATGTAAGTAAAAGATTCCTGGTTTATAGCTCCTTACAATAACAATTTTAAAAATGTATCATGAGATCCAGCAACCAGAAAACAACAAAAGATAAAGTTCAGGTTCAAGTTTACATTTCAGCTGCAAGCCTAAAGGGTCACTGGGAAAATATTAGGAGATAGGTGGATTCTCAAGTATTTTTTTGGTTTTTAAATCATAACTTTTTGTTCAACATATGCTATATATTCTGCAATAATTGTGTGCAGCCTAGGGATTGTCACGAAATGAACACAACAGTCCCTTTTGCTCTTAAAATTCATGAAGTGTTGAGTATTTCTCAAACTGTATGTTTAAAATAAATGTAAAAATCAAGGGAGTCTCCAGGAAAAACGTGTTTATTTTCCTGTATGTTTCTCAAGTGGATGTCGTCTAGAAGAGTATCTGATTGTATCTCAAAGTCCTTCACAGTCTATTCAGAACCTATTTGTCTTATTCAGTACTCAAAGATTAGTTCCTAAAGACTTTTTAAGAGGCGCATAAACTGAGCATCAGTAATCACCAAAGACAATCACAGACAGCAGCAAGACCTGGAGCACATGCTGTCAGGCATTCACAGGCAGCCTGAGTTCTAGCAGACTGTTTCTAATTAAATTCTTACTTAAAGTACTCTAAACAATGCCTCTGCTTTGACCATCCTAGAATAAAATCTTCCACTACTATGCACAGGTTGATTTTCAAAGCTTTGCACTTGTTCTTTTGAAGTGCCATTTATACACCATCACCTTTCTTTTATTTTGATATAAACACACAAAGGACTGTCGCAGTTTAACCCCAGCCAGCAACTAAGCAGCACGCAGCCACTCACCGAGAAAAAGGTAAAAATCATGGTTTGAGAAAAGAACAATTTAATTGAAATTATTATTATCATCATCATCATCATCATTATTACAATTATAATAAACCGGGGAGAGAGAGGGAAAAAGGAATAAAATCCAAAAGTGAAAAAACCAAGTGATGCACAATGCAATTGCTCAGCACTGGCTGACCGATGCCCAGCCAGTCCCTGAGCAGCGAGCGGCCGGCCCCAGCCAACTCTCCCCAGTTTATATACTCAGCATCACTTTCTGTGGCATGGATTATCCCTTTGGCTAGTTCGGGTCAGCTGTCCTGGCTGTGTGCCCTCCCAGTCTTTTGTGCCCCTTCAGCCCTCTCGCTGGCGGTGCCTGAGAAACTGAAAAGTCCTTGATTTACAATATAAATATTACTTAGCAACAACTAAAGCCATCAGTGTGTTATCAACATTATTCTCATACTAAATCCAAAACACAGCACTGTACCAGCTACTAAGAAGGAAATTAACTCTACCCCAGCTGAAACCAGGACACTCGCTGTACAGGGCAGCAGCTGTCAGCAGCTGGACAGCCACCCCGCTGCCTTTCTTTCAAATCGCGCCTTACTGCGATGCTTACAAAAAGCTTGAGAACATTTAGGCTGCTAATGCTCTGTAAAATATTTCCTTTCTAGGTGAGCAGTTTTGTCTTAATGTACTATACACCCCATTTATGATACTCCCATTTTGCCCATATGGTTAAACCATATACTTTTGGGGACAAGGACTGCCTTTTGTCTTAACCCTATGCAGGCCTGGACCAGCAGAGTCCTAGGATGTATCTAAGTCCACCTGGCAGTAAGTAAGAATGAAATACAGTTAACTGACAAAAGCCCTACAGTTTACATTATTTTTATATCTTTGAAAACATTGAACTGTGGATAGAAAGTATAATTCACTAGTTTACATTTACCGTTGCTACTGTCCCCAGCTAGAAAGAGTCCTTTAATTCATGGTGCAGACATGAGTGTTTCAGGATTGAGAAATCTCGCTTCGATTCTTCAGAGCTCATCTAAGGGCATCTACAACATCTGACTGCTTCAGAAATTACTTTTTTGCAATATTAAACTATTGTACAATGTTTTTAAGTACTGCTGTTTCCAGCAAGTCAAGGAGTCTTTTCCTACAGGTAATATTATGTACTAAATATCACATTTAAAAATTCAAACCACACTTATCTAATTCCTACTATCAGCCTTCACTTTTTGTCCTTGCCTAGTTATTTGTACACCTCCCTTTCCTCCAGGTTTCTCCTATTGCTATTTTTTTCAAGTTCATTGAGTGCAAGCATCTATTTGTTTACTTCACAGTCAGCCCTTTCACAAATACCTGCCCTGTCCTGGCATCACCGTCTGCATCTGCTTCGTATTAATTTCCTTGATTTTCAACACTCTATAGGTATGTTACTGTCCCTATGCTTTCAGTCACCTGCTACCCTTCTTTCCAGTTCTCATGTTCTCCTCTGCCTTTTGCCACACCATTCATGTTCCTTCTGTTGAACTCTCAAAATCTCTTTTTCATTGTTTTTTGTCACCTGATCCCTGTGTACAGGAATGCTTTTGGAAATATATGTGTGTGTATATATATATATATACACACATATATATATAAAACTCCCACTACCCTCTATAATCTCTCCTCATTACCTGGCATTTTTCCTACAGTCTCTCCAAAAATAGTTTTCTGATTTCCTATAAACTGAAGAGTGCTGTCTTGTTCATCCCTGATTCATTGCTCATAGTTCAAGAAATCTTGGTGTAATCATTTTTTTCTATCTGGAAGACTATGTCTAGTTTACTGATGTTTCTAAATTTCATCCATCAAGATATTTACCATATATAAATAACCATATGGTATTGTTCCCATTACTTTCTTTTATTATTACCTTGCATCTCATGTTATTCGTTATTCTTGTTGAAGGATGTCAAAATTACACAGTAAGTCTTTGTAGATATCTCTATGCACTCTGTAATATGCTGTGCTCAATTTTGCCTGCTGCATAGATGATGTAAGCAATGGAAGTTTTGTATTAATAATATGAAAAGAATTTTGCTAATGTAAGGAACATTGTAAGAAAGCATAAATCCCAGAGGAAAAAAGAAATTTGAATAGTTCACTGCATTGGGACAGCACTATGAGGTAGTAACAAAGAGACAGGTGGTTAATATCAAAAGCCTATTAGCCATTGATGATATATAATACTATTTGGTAATGTTCTCCTGCACACATGCATCCTCATTTTAAGTGAGTGAGCTATCTCAAAGATCTGCAACTGCACTGTCAGCAAAAGGTTGCTATTATGCTCAACAACCAGGCCAAACAAAGTGGAAACTGGCCCAGAATGGGAAAATATGAACAAAGCAATTTTATGGGGAAAAAAATTGCAGTTGGCCCCACATGTTGAAATACAGGAGATATTTCGTTTAGTCTTGTATGGTTAAAAAGGCATGAACAAAAGTAATTAAAAATGCATGACAGAGGATGCTAAGCTGTTCACTGTGTAAGGGGACATACTTTGGTGCCCATATTTTACTTCTTACCTTTTCAAAATGTGCTTTTGCACATATAACTAAACTTGAGAAGCTAATGTGAAGTTTACATCTAGTGGACCTTGTTGATTAGTTATCTTCCTTTTACCCCCTGCATTCAATTTGTTAACCATGAAGTGTATTACCAGTGCCATTCCCCCTTGGTGGTCACAGACTTTCAGAACTTTTTTCAAGTTATACAGTGCTGTAGCTTTGATAGATAGTAATTGGGGTGAGCTCTACATATCATCTTCTTCTGTCTTTTGACCATTCTCCCACTCATACTGGGAACTTAGTTACAAATGCCAAAATAAATATCAACATAACCGTGCTTTGTTTTAACATTTGGTTTAACTAGACTTGATCTTGATAATGACACTGTTAAGACTACAGGCTGCATAGGAGGGGTGCATTAATCAAACATGGTAAAAAAAAAAAAAAGTGATTTAGCATCAGTCTTGTTTTGCAAAAGTAGGAGGCCCTTTAGGTAGCCTGTTTATTTGCCACACAAAGCATTCAGCAAGATCGGGCTGATTCAATGAAGAGAGGTTCTTTTCAGATGAACTGAAAGAATAAAGAAGCTTTCAAGTGAAAACAGCTCTTCATTCTGCAGCAAATAACTGCAAATTTGATTTGACTAACTTGCTAGTGCTACAAAAGTACAGCATACATAGTAAAGGAGAAACTTGTTGATTCATGGCCGTCTAGGGAGAGCAGGCAGAAAGCAATCTTTCTGAGTTCAGTTAAAATAAACAAAGACAAAATTATTCCTATATTAGTGTGCATTTCAAATATATACTGAATTTATAAATAATGTTATACCTTATTAGGTCTTTATCTAATTAATTCATTTTTGGTATAAGATTTAGAGCCAAATTTTGAGAACCAACACCATCCAAACCTTAGGTTTATGTCCAGAAGGATGATTTCTGACATCAAATGTGTCTGGCATCACATGTCTTCATCTATCTTATCCCAGTATACTGAAAGTCAAAATCCTGTTATTTGTACCCACATCAATTATGTTCATTAGTAGGTGGTGGCACAAAGTCAAAACTTGGTTTTAAGACTTGTTCTAGAACTACTTTACATAAGCTGTTCTGTGAAAAAAGGAAAAAAGGGTTAAACAAACAAAAAGCAAAGTACAGTTCGGCTACTTATCACAGTCTAGATAAAATTATTTTCATATATAATTCACTAAAGCTCCTGTATTAAACAGGTTAAAGCATCTTTGTTTAATGTGTTTCAGTGATATGAATCCTTCAGAATAATGGTTAAAAATTGAATAAGCTTGCATTATTTGTAACTATGGTAGAGATACATGTTTTTGTTAATGCAGTTACAAAGGAACTTTCCTGAGCTGCAAATGTACTTTATTAAATGATGTGCTGGGAAATGCTTGTTTTGCCCAGACCATCCTGAGGACACTGCAAATTAGAATGAATTAAACAGCATGGTCCTTTCCAAGCTGCATCTCCATATCTCTCTTCCTGCTAATTCTGAAATCAAGAATATTCTAGACTACCTGATGTACTATCTACTTTTCCTGTTGAGAAATTCCTTTCCCATATAAGCTCGTAAATCTATGATTCTGTCTCTTCAAGCAAATGATTTTTCATTTTAATGACAATTAAAAACCAGGTGGAAAAAATATTTATTTGGCTTGGAAGTGTAAATCTTTGTTTTCTTCAACAAAGTAAAAAAAGCAGTGATTTTTATTATTTCACGATTAATTAAGAGTCTCCTCCCTTTTTTTTTAACACCTAAATATTAACAATCAATGGAATAGACTGAGAAGATATTCACAGAATACATGGAATAGATCTGGCATTTTCTTTTTTTTTCCAAGCAGCCCAAAAGCAGGGCCTTTCAGTCAGATGTGAGACTCATATTCACACACATACCTGTTCTTTTTTATGAGATTTGAACCTTTATATCCCAGGAGTGTATCTTTACCAACAGGTTTCAGTATATTTCTCATTAAATTGTTCTCAATCCCTCTTCTTGACACCAACACTTTTAATAGAAAAGTGTGATACATATTGCATTAGAAAGGAAGCAAGAACTATTTTACAGCTGATAGATAGCTGACTTGCAAAACTCAGTTTTCAGTCAGTGCCTCGACGAAGATACATTTTCTGCAAGTAGAGTAACAGGAAAGACCATGAGAGATAGCATGCTTGCAATTTGTCTATGGAAAATTTGGACAAAAGAGGCTACAGAAAAATCTTTGGTTAAGAAGTGCTGGAAAGCACTGCCTGCTTCTCATTTTTCTGAAATATTTTTTCTTCCAAACAATCGGAAAACTCCAAATCAAAAATCACAAACAGTTTTGCATTAAATTAATTTTTAATGTCTTAAATAAATAAAATCATCTTAAGTTATCTATATCGTGGATCAGAAAGCCATCCAGATATGTCTGAAAAAGCATGGTTATTTTGACAGTTGGAGCAAAACACTTGCAAAGCTGGATTTTAAGACACGTTTATTTCACTGTCGTTGAATAGCAAGTTCGCTCAGTACTGGCTCAGATATCTGAAAATATTATTGTTTTTAGTTAGTTTGCAATTGAGAAAAAACTTGAAAGGGTTTGCAGATGTCTGTCTTATGTTCAGCTATAATTTTTGCACTTGCATGTTTTTCCTAACAGACCCATATTAAACCAAATGGAAACAAACAAGAAGCACTCCCACAGCTTGGTCAATACACCACACTGGCAAAAGATTGCAGTGTGGCTCCAGATCAGTTGTATAACCAACAGAGGCTACAGAAAGAATCACTTCTATTTTTCTGTTGAAGTGTTGAAGGAACCAATATGCTTACCAGCATGGATTTGCAGACAATCTTTTAACTATCAAACTGAACCCTACTTCAATCACATGATAAACTTCAGATGACAAAATATTTGCGGCTACCAAAGCGGGTCTGTGAATGCAGAATAATGCAAGGCAGCGCAGTCCCTGAAACAGCCCCAAGCCTCCCTGTATGGTAGAATGGCACAGGCAGGCACAGTGAAATTATTTTAGCTACTGGTCCCAAAGGAGTACAGGGGTATCCCAGTGACACTTGGTTAAATGAATAAACTGCACTTCACAAGCAAATAAGATGCTTAGTGTTAAGTACTCCACTGCTGTGTGATAGTTGCATTGCCTCCAGCTCCTGTTTGGTGGAAAGGAGTCAGGTGAGACTAGGTCAGGGTTGCCTCTACTGGGCTCCACTGCATGACATGGGCATATTCTGAAGAGCTGAGGGACACCAGCTCCCAGTGACTTTCAGTGGAGCTGCCATAGCCCACCCTTGTTTTCTAGGTGGGTGTGACTTAAAAGTAAATATTTCTGCATTGCTGCCATGTTAGGTGGAACACATGAGATATATACAGACATTTTAATAAAGAATGCTTCCCAAAGAGCTGAAGCAAGTAGTACAAAAGGAAAACACAAGCAGTACCCATTGAAATTATTTTAGAGAATCATTCAAGGTTGCCCAAAAAGCAAGGCAACTCAAGACCCCAGCAAGACAGCCAGCTGGCAAGCCCACAGTATTTCCAAAGCAACAGCCAGAGCAGACTGTGCCAGCTGCCAGTTGATCAGATGTTTTAGCTGATGAGATACTATTTCCTGTATATTTATATCTAACTCCACTACTACCTAAAGCATACTTTCCGTTCAAAAAAATAGAGTATACAATAGAAAACTGATGTAAAGAAGAAATTTAGAGGCAAAATTATATATTTGATGTTTGAATGGTAAAGTTACACTCCATATTCCAAGAACGTACAGGTATCTGACCATAGTTCACCTCTGCCCCAAGAACTTCAAGGGATATAGTATACAAATACACTTGAACCTTCAAAGAAAAGCCCTTTATTCTACAGAAAGGCCTTACACACTATCCACACAGAGCTCTCCAGAAGTGTTTTCAGGCACCAGTCACGGAAGTCCACCTGTGCAGATCAGATTATAAATTCACAGTGAAACACTGACAGGATCAGCTCTTGGGCTTGAAACCACTTTATGAGACAGCCTGAGAGTGGATGTTTTAAGGTACAAAGTCAGGACTCCTGCAATAAAAGCAGCTCCCACCCTACCTCCCAAGCCAAAGTCCAAACTATTGCTTCTTTTAGCAAGGCCACCACCACTGCTTGAAGGCAAGGGCATGAATGAAAGTTGGCAACTCATGGTCTAAGTATGTTGTTCTAAAATCAGGTCCTTGAACTCTGCACTGGTTCCTGGCCACTGAGCTGCATGAACTTTTACAAAGGCTACAAATAGCATATTTGCACACTTAATTATATATTGTGAACTAGCCTATTTATACCAGCTGTTAGTGTTTGCAGTAATTTAAGCACTTCTGTGGCTCACTAAGCATTTATTTCTAAGCTTCCAAGAGGTATACTATAGAAAACAAAACAGAAATACTGTAAAACACCAATCCTGTCTCTCAAGGCTATGAAATTCAAATGGCCACACAAGTCTTTTGGTGCTGATTCTGTTTTATGGGCTGTGATCAGGTACCAAGTAATGAGGTTAGCTAAAAGCGTGATGTCTTCAAAAAAGCATTACATGACAGCTTGACTGGAATGTTAGATGTGAACATCTCTTTTCCAAAGCTTTCATTAAAAATCTCAGTGTTCAAAGACAACAAATTAAAAGTATTACTAAAGTTTATTTAAAGACAATTCAGCAGATATGCACTGAGCCTCACAAGCACTTGAATGTGCAGCACAGGACAGGATACAGGACTCTTCAGCACAGTGATCTAAAGAGGTGAAGAATATGAGAGAAAAACTCTACTTAATTGAACTGGAAGATAATAAGAATTTCCTTGAATAACAGGTATCCCTGACAATATTGTCTTAATTAGGCCTTAAGCAAGCTCTGTCATAGACACTACTAAGACACTTCCCTCCCAAACTTCCAACAGTCACTGGACCTCCCCTCTCCAATGCAAAGTCCAGTCTGTAAATCACACCAGCACTGTGTTAGCTATTTCATGATGTAAGCAAACAGGGACTAGATGTTCAAGATCTTATTTTTTAGACAGAAGGCAGCATCGCACTTAAATTCCATCCAGGGTGATTTTAGTGATCTTAATTCAAACCCCAGTTAAATCACAGAGCCACCCAATTCCAAAATCTGGGTGTTTTTTTCTGTTGTACCTAATAGAATTTCTCGTGTTGCTCAGTCTGAAATTTTCACATCCAGATTTGTTTCTCTGAAATTGAAGTTCTCAAACTTCCTTTCTTTGGAGAGGACAGCCTTCTGGAATGGTTCAAACTCTCAACTTAGTCTTTCATTGTATTTTTAATGGTATTTTCAGCTCTTCAAGATCTCCATGTCTACAGAATCTAAAAAGGCAATTCTGAGTTCAAGAGGTTTTCTGTTTTTTCAAGGTCAAGTGCAACCGAATCTCCTTATTTCTTCCCTTTCCACACCCAAGGGATGTCACCTTAAGGAAAGAGAGCAAGTTACATAAGGAAGAACAAAAGCATCTGAGATATTCCTACCTGTGTTGCTTGTAAGACTCTGATATACTTTTGCAAAGACAAATATGCTATTTTGGCTATCTGTATGGTCGGAGCCTGCTCTGGAAGAGAGAGGGCATGGGGGAGGGATGGGGGAATAGTTCCTGCACAGCTGCTTCTCACATCACATATAGCTGGAAAGACAGCAATGTATTGGTATGAGTGCAAAGAGAGAAATAAAATTGTTGGGGCAAATTATGTTCCTCTACTGAATGAAGACAAAAAAACCCACCAGATTAATCACAAGCAGATTCCCATCTTCCTGAAGCAAACTAAACAAATACATGTCTCAGACTACAGCTAGACTGCAAAATTACAAAGTAACGATATACAAAAAAAGTAATGATATACAAAAAATCTATGCTAAAAGAACATTATTAACATTGCCATTCAAATGCCAAAATTCAGACTTAGACAATGACAGAACTGTCTGTACAGACATTGTCATTCACCTCTCGTCTGTTCCAGGAATATATCTTCTACAACAACATTTTGCTGCATAATCATACTCTCAGTGCAGACATTCGAGATGTCACAGACCAACAGTTAGACAACAGGCTCACATCCCATTCTCTTCCACTGCAAGCTCCATACCTTTCAGCACAACATGGGACCTTCCTCTTGCCCTGTGACTTCAGATCAGGTTTCCCCAAGTGCACGGATCTGAGGCAATCTGTGTGCAGCCCACAGATGAAGTACTATGAGAGGAGTTGTGCCTGGTGAGTAATGTCCACCCAGTGCTTCACCACTGTGGTCCACTTCATGTCATAGTGTCCAGATGTATCTGACTACACTGAGAGAGAAAAAAGTTGAGGCATGCGTCATTTCTTCAGCTGCAGAACCTGTCTGATTTGATGTGCAGAACAGACTACACTCAGCTAATGGGCTTGTCTTTTTCCTGCACACTCTTCAAACCTTTTCTTTTTGGTCATTGTAACTATGGAAATTCAAATATTCTCTGCTAGATTTGCCAATTTCGGTTTTCACAGAGATTGCAAAAAGATTCCCCCTGACAGAAAGAGAACCTTTTCTCCAAACATCTGGGAAGGCTAGAGGATTTTGAAGATATTATCTCAGAATGTCACAGCATGGACAAAACAAAATACCTTTACTCTGATAGTACAACAGTGTGCAAGGAGCAAAGGAGAGAGAATGATAAAATGAAGTGACTGAAAAAAATGTATAATTTTGGCTGAAATTTTTTTAAAAGAATTCAAACATATAACATGAAAGTTAGAAAAGCTACATACTCATTAAGGTATCCTG
Organism: Ibycter americanus; assembly: GCA_035590275.1. NCBI lineage: Eukaryota > Metazoa > Chordata > Aves > Falconiformes > Falconidae > Ibycter > Ibycter americanus. The sequence goes on from JAVJGI010000062.1 coordinate 10,240,856, forward strand.
CTCAGACCAGTTTCCAGTTTCTTCCGATTGTAAGAAAATGATGTAAAAGGTTTTATACAACTCTACTTATATATCTTTTAACTCCTATGTTTCTGTGGGAATTAAATTATTTATTAGGAAAAATTTGTAATATTTTGCATACCATGTTTAACTTAGAATATAAAACTAGAAACTCTATGTCTTTCTATGTTCAACAAATATTGGTCAGGAATGGTTTGTAAGATGTCATTCTTGGCTTTGGACAGAAGGATGGCTTCATGTTTTCCTAAGTTTTCTTTCAAAGTTAACGTAACCCTTTTTACAAGTCCTACACCTCCACACCCTTAAAACCACAAATATGGACATTCACATCATCAGTAGCCTAAAACTATCCCTTTTGCACCAGCAACATATAAAAAGAGGCAGTAACTGCTTGTGCTGACTGCAGCTAGATTTATCAAACTGAGTCTTTTGCCTCTAGTTATTTCACTTACTGCAAATCATACAAAGATACCACAGAAAATAAAAAATCTGAGAGCTGTTGAGGCTACATTTCCATTAGCAAGAGGCAGAGGTGCCAATAGAAGCAGATTTATAGGTAAAACAATTAGTGCTGAGGACCTACTCTTACCAACAGATACATATTTTGGGTGTTTTACTATGAACTAGCCCTGCTCTGGTCCCACTGACAATCAGTTAGCTGTTGGAGTAAGGTATGTGAGTTCCTGGAGTGCATCTTCTGACTCAGTTTCATCAGAAAGGAGCTAGTTCCTATCCAGTCTCTCCAACCGAGAAACTTCAAAAGAACACGCCTGGCCCAAACCAGGACCCTAATGTAGGCACACTTTGACAATGAGGTTTCTGAAGCTATAATACAAGCCAAGACTGACCCTAGTAACATTAGTGTTATGAAGGGAAGTAAGCGAGATCTAAATCAGGGCTTTATGACCATATTACTGACCTTTACAAATTAATTAGCAATGTTTACATAAAGGTTTATATTTGCCTACAAGGAAAAGGAGGGAAAGAAGGCAGCTTGAGATCCAAGTAGGTAAATTAGAGATTATGCTCATCAACATTTTTAAAGAATTGCAAGGAATTGTACCTTAGCTGGACAGGGTAGGTAGCCCGTAAATTCATTACTGCCTTAGCTGAACTGTCCATATATGCTGCAGAAAGAGAAAACCTACTTTACTTTTTGTTGGGGTCACGGAGGGCTAGATGCAGAGAATCTGTGTGGACTGTGTGACATGAAGAATTTGCAGAGTCTCGCAGCGTAGCCAGAAGCTACCAATTTCTAGATTCCCAGAAGTCCTTATTATAACTGAACTCTAAAAATTTAAGAGGAAGCTGTGATGTAAACGTATGTATTGTTCTAGTTACAATGCCTGAAGCCCAAGTAACCCTTATCCAAATAAGGCATATAAATTAATTCTTCTGATGAGCAAGGGAGATTCTCCACTTATTTATCCAGTGTGGGTGAAGGAACCTGTGTGTGTGTGTGCAAGGGTTTGGGGAGTTGTTTGTTTGATTTAATGAGTATAATTTCTGTATTGAATTTTCAAGCATACATGAAATTTCAAGCAGACAATTATTTCTACACAGAGCCTCATGGAAGTATATCCTTGCAGGCCTTTAAAAAGAAAAGCACACAATGTGATTTAAGATATTCCTCCCTCCTACTTTTCCATAGAATTAAATTTAAAAAAAAAAAATCCTGTAGCAAAACCTGTAACTTTAAAAACAGTACTCAGCGAATATGAAAAAACAATTACAAAGAAGATTCAGGCTCTTTCTCCATGACCAGCTTTTCTACCTTCCTGATTTAGCCAGCTAAGCTAAGTCCAGTAAAAAGAAATCAATGCTTGAACCAGATATCAGGTCAGATACTATTTCTTTGACACATTTCTGTCTTTGCCACAAAGGTTTGAAAGATTTTTCATTCTTCTGTTGTACCAGGGCCAACAGAATGCAAAAAAAATTTAAATTATTTCATCATTCATGATAAAAAGAAAATGCCATCTTATTCATATTGTGTACTCTAACAATAATAAATGGAAAATCATATGTTCTTTGTTAGGTTAAAAAGTTCCATACTTCCCAATATCTGCTCCCTTTTTTCCCTGTAGACTGGAGTCAAATCAATTCTTAGCCTTTCCTTAGGATACAAATAGATAAGTTTCCTTAAGTCTTATGAGTGTAATCCAGTTTTCCAGATGCCAAATAATTTCTCTGGTTCTTTCCTAAATATTCCCCAGGTTTTCAACTCATTTTTAAGTGTGAGCTCCAAATCTAGGCTTTAAATCAGAAATTTATAACATGGGTTTCAGAAATGCTGAGTATGGGCAAAATGTTGTGCTGTGAAGGTCTGTCTTCTAAGCTGCCAAACTAGAAAAGAAAATCTGTCACCACTGAAGTGAACCTGTTTACAAAAGTCAGCCAAAGCCCAAGCAAAACAGAATGGTACAAACTGTATGGTTTAAAAGCTCTCTGACAAATTGCTCTCAAAAGCACCTGGTATGGTTCTAGGTCAGCATGATCCTGGTCTGAAGGATTCTACAAACAAAAGGAGATATTTAGCACGGAGGGCACTCACAGACACTTTTGCTGTGTATTCATAATTGTTTAAGGCTGCTTATCCCTCTTGAAACTGGTTATAAGGCACTCCTTTGTGGAAACACAGGAGATGACTGGACTTTACTGTAAGCTTTATCATCATAGTTACCATACCCATACCCAAATCCTGAAACTCCTCAGCCCAGTTTGTGCTTTTATAGACCTAGCCCTTCAGAGGCATTGACAGTAGATCAACTCAGACTGAGAAGAATGAAGCCACCGCTTGTGACTAAATTATGAATGGTGTGCAGACTTGGGGGTCCTGATCTTAACATCTCCTGCCTATGTTTTTTCTATCCCTTTTCTAACCCTTTCTTTTCTTTGGCATACTTCTGTCTTCATTCAATAATATATTGGCTTAGTAGACCAGGAATATCTCTCTTGAAATTTCTTTTGAGTCATGATTAGTGAAAACCTAGAAGCAATACTCAACAAAACATGTGACTGACACAAATTTGTTCAGCTTTGGGATGGGCTATTGCAGCCATCTTCCAGCAATGAGGTTAAGCATCACTATCATCCTCAAAACTACCTAAATCAAGTCAGCCACTTACGTTTTTCTTTTAGAAGTACTCACTAGTTGAAGGGAATAGAGAATTTTATCTAAACAAGACTTGTATTTCACAGCTGTTGTTGAACAGCTGAAGCTGATGTGAACTTCAAGTGCTTTAACATCCATCCTAGCTGTATAAACAGGTAATGCTGGTCAACTATTACAAACTAAAAAAATGTTTTACCACTTTACTGGCAGACTAGTCACTTTTTGACTTTCCAACTCAAAAGGAGAGAGGAGAAAATGGCTTTATATCCCAAATAACACAGAGAGCAGTGCAGAGTTGTGCACTTCCACAGAAGGGGACCATTGAGAAGGGAGGTGGGATAGGTTCAACTACAACCACATTGGAAGACCCCAATACACCTCCACTGGATCTCACAGAGGGCCTGTGCTTTCTAGGATTACAATAAAAAAGGTTGGGGTTTTTTTCACCGTTTATAATTCAAATTGTTACCTGCTACTAAAACCAAAACATTTCTACATAAAAATGACAGGGAAGCAGAGTCAGGAAGGGCTACGCTGAGGCTTTTTGATAATTATCTGTGAAACTCTCCAATTTCTCTTCTGTTTTTTCCCTCTTAACAAGAGATACTAGACAAGTGGCTAAAAGCCAGAACTGTAACAATCAGCAGAAATATCCTTTCTCTTCTCAGTTTCCACATTTTACTCAAAAGTGTTTTCTCTTGTCTTTGGAACAACCTTTCAGTCAAAAAGCTACACAAAATCGATGGGATTATTTTCTTTGTAAGGCACCATTTCTTGTTTCATATTGAAACCTTAATAACTTTAAAGCAACTCATCCTTCCCAGGGGAGGAGAACTTGTCAGTATCTTAAATCTACTACATGAGCTCTGTGCTGTATGAACTAGACAAGAAAACTGTTATATAACATGATGCAGTATAAATCTGTATTACACAAACTTTGTTTAAGTGAAATTCTGTCAGGTTACCCTGATATAGTCAGAAAATTGGGGAAACCTCACCCAATACAAGAAAAACGTGAATGGATTACAGTATTGTCCAGCTGGAGGCTTCTACCTGAACTTACGCAATCAGCACAGAAGTGTTAGTAATTCTTGTTAAGTTAGTTTGCAGGATCTCTTCTCTATCCCAAGGCGAGATCCCATGGGTCCCCTTTTCATTCCATTTTGCTGTAACCTCCATATCCCCCATCTCATTCCAAAACCTGTCTTTTCCTAACCCTGTTGCCTGACCCACAGCTGACCTCCACTCCCTCTCCTCTCCACAGCCCTATACCTTCAGTCTCAGCCGTCTGTTTTCGGATAGGGGGCTACAATGATCGCACAATCATCAGCACCCTTAAACTGCTTATGTCTTCTTCATGAGGTCACCGCCATGCTACAATCCCTCAGCAGGACCCTGAACCATTGTATCCTCTATTTCCAGTCAGCACAGGGTGCTGCTGCAGTGTTTCTAGCTGTGCCAGTGGGTGGTAACGGCCTGCACTGTATGGCATGGAGGGGAGGAAACCCACCCTTGTTTAGAAGGTTTCTTTAGCCGGACCATTACAGCACAGCTGCACTGGCAAAGCAATGGGGGCTGAGAGCTGCGGCACAAGAATGGGATCGAGGAAGGACAAAAGGCAATACCAAAGCTTCCTCAACAGGTTTTGCTGCCAGAGACAAATGGTAACAGCCGTCTGGTCCGCTGAGGTGCTGCCCCGGGGAGCGGAGCGGGCACACCAGGGACTGGGCAGGGGCCGGGGAGGCTCACGGCCGGGGCAGCCTGCGCCCCCCGCCCCCAGGCCTGACCCTCAGCTCTGTGAGGGGCCATCACAGCGAAGGCGTTTGGCTCTCGGGGCAGCCGTGCCCCTTCTGTTCCAAGGAAAGGGCCTTGCAGAGACATAAGTGTTTTGAAATGTTTGGAAAAGCTTGCCCTGAGGCCCTCCAGTTTCTGACACTATGCAGCCTTGCCTTTTTACATATCCAAAACGAAAATCCTGTCAGAAAGATTTGCTCTGGCAGAGGTTGTGAGGAAGAACACGGAAGCCCCATGCTCAAGCGCTCTTCCTTCTTTTATCTTTGTCTCAGGTACGCTGACATGACATTAATCTCATCTCAAAGTTTAAAGGGCTTAATTTCATATTCTTTTGTGACTGCTAAAAGAAAGAAGCAGGAGGCAAATTTAACTACAATGTGATGTTCAATTATTTCAATTACCACCTCCTGCCTAAATGAAGTCTGTTCCTTCAAAGACATCTGCAATTTTACACTCATTTGCTTTTAAAATAACGTTCATTTAAATAGTTTCACTGGAAATAATAAAAGAATACATGAACAAATTAAATAATTACTTATATACATTAAAAGTTGCATACACGTTTAATTTATAAATTAGTTATTTACCTTACATAATTAATCATGAGCCAAGCACAAGTCTAAACAAGTATCTCATTAATGTAACATGAGATTTTTGTTCCCTTTTTTACATGAATTGTAAGAGTCATACTAATATGGGATTCCATTCTGGAGGCCACTTCACAAAACAGAACAAGTGGATCTTAAGTAGTTGATACTTACAAAAACCATGATAAAGTGGTATAACTTACAATGGAAACTACCATGCTATCACTTTGGTGCTTTTTCTGGGATGGGGATAATAGGTGTTGGTGGGACTGTTTCTCTGTATGGGATTTTACTAGAGCGTGGATCAATGAAAAGCAAGAACAGAAAGGGGAAAAAAGAGAGAAAAACAAAGCAGAGGAGGAGACAAGAGAATGGAAGATTGTTGCACAGTCAGAAAAGGAGTGAAGTGACTGTGAAACTGGCAATCTTGCTCCATGTAGGGTCCCAGGACGACCACTGCAAACAGCCTGTGAAAGACAATATGGATAAAGGCTCACAAGGGAAGGCAGGCAGGTCTTTGTGACATTTTCTGCAGGAAAACTGTATTTGTCACTCTCTGTGTAAGGATTTTAATTCAGTTATGCGAAATGGTATTGAATAAAGGCCCTACAGTTGAGAAAATACTTCAGTGTAGCAGGTATACAGGAGCGAAGTGAGATTTACTTACAGACTACCCTGTTGCATGGTTGTTGTTACTGAACATTGTCAGAACACAAAATGAGCTGACACAAAGGGGTACATTTCTGAAAGATCTATTTTAAATAGTAATCATGTTGTGTGTCTTATCCTAGGAAATTGTTTCTGCACCCAGAAAAGGCAGATGCTGTAATTTTAAGGTGAATAAGCAATAAAGTAATTTTATTTCTGCTTAGACTGCCAGATTCCATTCAACCTTACCTATGAAAATCACCCTCTTTGTATCCAGAGACGAATGGAATGAAAGATGTATAATCCCAGCATGAACAATCTGCATATTAAAAATTTCATTCCCATACTTCAGCCAGAAAAACTGCAGTGGGCATTGACAAGAAAACAGTGCAAAGAACCTTTAATTTTGTTCTTTAATCTGCTCTTTTTACTGTGCTCCACAGCACAGATTGATGCCACTGCTTTGCTGGGATCAGTGTCAAAGACACCCTACTTATTTTCGGAGTACTTCTGTGCAACATACTTACTGGTTTCCTAAGATATGTACATACCCAGGTACATACTGATTCTGCATTATTATCTTGTAAGACTGAGTCATGAATACAGAGAATAGCCTTTTTTTTTTTTTACAAAACCATATTATTTGTCCTGTTTAGATCTAAGGATGGAGTTTGCCATGATTCTGCAGTGGGTGTGGGTGACCAGGTTTGACAGGATGAATATTAATGGAACCAGACATTGAAATTCTCTGCATAACATTGAAAAATGTTAACATTGTATTAAACACAGTGACATCATTCAGCAAATAAGAACAAATCAGATCCCAGATGACTGCTTATCTTTATATCAAAACCACATACATTGATTTTATTCCTCATCTGTAGAAAAATTTGCAAGAATTTTATTCTTGAACCACAGTCTATATGTCCAGTTACAACTCGGTGACTCTGTAGGACATGTGAAAGCAGGGACCGGACCCCTGAGTACTGTCAGCAGCAGCACGGGCAAAGAAATTGTACACATATAATGAACCTGATTTAAAACAGCTAGCATCTCTTACCTATTATTTCAAGAAGCTACTGGTAAAGGGGGCAGAAAATCTTAGCCTTGGGGACTCACTAAAGGCATATTTTCTTATTAGAATCTTGTTGAAGGAGGAGATTTAGTGCACCAGGGCCAGGAGATAACCCTTTCTGATTGAGTAGTGATTAATGAATGATATAGAAAGTGGGTGGAAGCACTGCTGAAACTTAGGCTGCTCAGAGATTTTCTATCTGAATAATGAGATTGCTAGATAATAAGAGGTGCTGGCTCTGTGTTCTTCTCCATCTCAAATAATTCCAGAAGTAAATCTTATATACAACAGCTCCCACTATCTGACCTCTGATCCTTCAATCCCTCTCTGTCTCTGCATTTTAACCTTTGTTGTTCCTTGGTGCTCCTCCTTAGCTGTACATATCACAGTTGCTATAACTCTTCAAGTGTGGTGTGAGAAAAACATCTAGACAAATAAGTAGAGTATATGTTTAAACCTCAAACACTGCTATATTAAAAATTTAATCCTTCTGTTCATTGGACATGATTTCCCTCTGCTTAATCATACATTGGCAGAAATAGACAATGGTTCCCAGAAACAAGAAAAGAACACATACATAGTGTAAAAATCTGACAGATTTTTTCCATGATATTTTTTACACAGATAAGTTAAAACAGTGCAGGGAAAACCTCAAATGCTTATCCCAAATCATCTTCATTCGTGTTCTATAGTGACACAAAGAGTTCTCTGTATGCCCTCAAAGTCATAGAGAGTTTAAATAGTTTTAATATTTAAAAGGAACTTTCACAAATGGGAAAAGTTTATAGAAACTCGTGATAGCTTTATTTTCTGCTTTTCTTTTACTTTAAACTTATAAAAGATATGGCATATTCCTTTATTAGTTGACAGCCTTTAAAATTGCACTTAAAAGCTCTACCAATGACCTCTGAGCAACTATCATGCAGAAATTTACTTTTCCTAAATTGTCCTCATGAATGAACATGAATTCTAGACATGATTCTAATCCATGATGACTTACAGCTCTGAAATCTTGGACTGAAATACTGAGGCCACAATTCTGTTGATACTTTTCAACTACCAGTTCTGTTGTCGCTGGAAACACTCACCTGGAATTTGCTGGCCAGTGAGGATGGACAGGAGTCATCCTTCCCCTACTGTGGCATAACCATCTAAGTGACAGTGAATACAAAGGGTCCCAGGATAAAAGAGACTAGGATCTGAAGTGGTTTACCTGGAAAATGGTCCTGTTACCTCTTTCAGAGGACAGAGCAAATAGGATCTGGGGCCAGAAAAAGGCAAGAGCTAGATAAGATATCTAAAGAGCCCAGCGTTCATAGAGAGATCTCCTTGGTCATTTTTAACCCATGATCCAGTGGTGAATTCCCTGATATACTATTTCAGAACGAACCTCTTGGTTACCTACATAAAGAGCAGCACAACAGCTACATGAGTAACTAATTCTTACATATATGCACGTGCTTCCAAAGATACGCACAGCATTTGCCCTTCCCCAGAATGACATGATGAGGTGGGAAGGCACAGGAATAGTGACAACATGAGGCTGTGAGAGTGTGCTCCTGCCCTCCTCCCCACCCACACCTGATCTTTATTTCCTGTAATTGTGCTCAAGAGATAAAACCACCAGGGGGTCATAATGGCTGCATCTGGTGGTGATAGCTGCATCTGACTCAAAGTGGGTTTGGAGCAGACAGATAAAAATGCAACAGCCAAGGGATAAAACGAGCAATGCACCCACCTAACCACAGTGCTGGTCAAGGTCCAACTCAAGCCAAGTTTGAAAGAAACTAACTTCTGCACTTGATATGCAAATAGGACTATAAGTCAATTATCTTATGGCTTAAATAGTAGACAGTCCAGGGCTCACTGAGCTCTCCTGCACAGCAGCGGGCTGCATGCCAGGATCTCCCTTTGAGCAGGGACACCTTTCAAGGTTATTCTTTGAGGTTAAGAGTTTCCTTGCCACAACAGATTCTTGGTAAGTGATTAATAGCATGCTGAACTGAAAATTTAACTGAGTGACATGAAGGATTGATTGTGCACATTTAATTATTTAGATATAAACTGTTGACCAATTCTGGGACTAAGTCTGGATCCAGCTGCACCTAAACTCCCCTCTGAGAAGGAGTTCAGAATACAAGGGGGTCCTTTCTGAACCTCATGACCCGATAGGAGGGTATCCTGACAATCTAAATCAGTTAAATCGCTGTTTTATATCAATAAACATAATGCTGCTTCTCTCTTACAAGTGAAGTGCATGACTCCATCTGCAACAAAGGCTGACTGTTAACATCATATTTAACAGGATATTTCTCCAGGGGCACAAAAGCTGGCCTAACATCTAGCATGCTCCAGCAGATGCGGAGCAAAAAGAAACATTCCTAGTAGCTATTCTTAGAGAATACCACTAACAAAAGAAACAGAAGACAAACTGTCCAGTCCTCCCTGAGAAGAAGACTTCACGTGGTCTGAGGCTTAGGCCAGAGGCCAAGATGACTGAATGCTCATTTAGTGTGTGCACAGAATCTGATGGACTTTAAGGGACAGACAGGAACTGTAAACATATGGCAATGGTCAGGATGCTCCTGACGTGCTATATGGGATATCTGAGGTACATTATGAACGGGTGCCTATGGATCATGTAAGAAGAAACCTGACTCAAGATCAGGACATGGCTCATGGCAGAGGGCGGCTGAGAGAGTGCAAGCAATGTTTTGTGTCTGCCTTTCCACTGTGTCAACCAGGGCACCTCATGATATCCTCAAGAGTGGTGAAAGGGCTAGACAGTCTGGACAGCTTGGACACAGGCCCTGTGACCACTTCTGGAGTGCCTGTCCTGCTGACATAATCGCTACTGTCTAAATAACCATACAATCTGGAGCGACTAATCACTAGTCTAATATATTGAGCATATTATGAACATTCATAATACAAATCAAAAATACTGATATCATTCAGTACAACCCAAATCAGGAGCAGATAATTTAGTTTTTAAAAAAAACATATAATCTGAACACTGCTGAAAATGGACCAGCCATATTCTGTGTAATAAATCCATTGTTCAGAGTACCCATGCACATTCTAGGCCTTCTGCAAGAAAAGGTAGTACAAAGTCTCACTGTCAGTTCTCTAGGCAGTTCTATGAAAAGGTAGGCACCACACCTGTGCTGTTAGAGAGCACTGACATAAAGCATAGTCATAATTTTCATTCAAGAAGCACAGTGGTGGCATTGGCTGTCAATGTTCCCACTCAGTTCTTAGGTTTTAAAGAAAATGAGCCATGAGGTTCAGAGAGAAGGAACTCAAAACCATGTGTTTGAGTGGTATTTGCATTCACCTAGCTCACTGTGTGGCTTTTTGAGATTGCCCTAAAACAACCTAAATTTCATTATTGCTTAAAACAATTATTGCTTAAACAGGGAACCTAGCCACCTGTTGATGCTTCTGAACTCAAAACCTCTCTTAGGCGCTGCCATATTTAAGAGTAACGTCAGCAGGTAGAAGGGATTTTATGCATAGGGTTTTTTTCCTCAATACTTGATCAACCAAGTATCAGCACTTGTTTTAATTCCAGAGGTGATCATTAGCTGAGGAACAACCAAATACTGGGAAAATGAGGCAAAAAATATACTTCAAAGAAATATGTACATTTTTTTGTGACAGCTCCAGGTGCATACACATCTTCAATTCACAGGGTGTCATCTTTATTATTTTATAATCCTGTGTCATTCAAATGGGATTTTATGAAATTATTCAGGTCCCTGCAAATATCTGTAATGACACTCTTCCTGCTGACCTTTCTGTCAAGAGAGATGTTGAGATTTTTTAAAGATGCAATTTCTCCCTAAAGAAGCATCTCTTATTATGCCAATATAAAGCAAGAAGATTTGTGCTCCAGCTCAATTTCCATCCCAGTAAAAGGAAAGATTTAATGTCCTTAATATCTAGGTGAGAAACCTGGTGAAACATATGGAATACCTGTTAGCAGATGCCTCAAGAATGGCCCATCATGGTACGTTACAGGAGAGAGCATTACTTCAATCAAGAAGGGTTTCAGTTGCTTTACTAAAGATTTTTTAGAAGACAATGAAAGTTTCCTTGAGAAAGAAAAAGAAACATAAATAATACACATAAATATGTATTATGGGCATATATTATTATGTAAACGCAAAAAATACGTATAAAGTAGCTCCCTTTTGACACAGCTTCATGCCTCCTAACCTAGCCCAGAACAGGAGAACAGGACCTAAGAAAGAAATGTCATATAGTCAGAAACATCCTCCAGAAGCATTACAGAAGACTCTCCATATGTCTGTCTATTGCTGTGCAAAATAATTAAGAGTGGAAGCTAAGCAACACAAACTTTCTGGCAATTGTACTTTCTGGTACAATAAGCTTTCTCTGGGTTTCTCTCGGTAGAAAAATGTTTTTCTGTAATGTTTTTCACCAGCACCTTTTATATAACCATCCAGTTTCCTATTTTTCCAATTTCTTTTTGTCTTCGCTATTGCAGGTTTTCAGCATCTCCTCCAAGGCAAAGGAAAACTAGACTAAATTATAATTAAAGGACAATACTGAACTACTGTTTGTGGGCAGATTAGAAAAAGAAGAAGAAACTAGGAATATGTTAATAATATTCTGCCAGTATCTTCTGTTTCCATATGAAATTTCTCAACTAAATGCAATTGTAGATACACTTCTGCAGAGCATAAGAAAACAATATTAATATTCTACAGTATAACTATTTATAGATATTATGTCTTTCTACCAATATTTCATTTCAGCCTTCCTTTGTGTATACAGCAGTGAGGTCTTTGAAAGAAGCAGCTGTATGGATAGATACATGCTAAAAAAATCATGCCAGTCAAGATCTTGGTTAGGTAAAACCCACACATTTGAACACAGAATTAAGTAAAAGGCTGCTTAGCCTAACATACTCTTTCTGCCCCTAGGCCAGTGTACATGCTTAGGGTAAGAATACAAGAAGCAAGGTGACTAAAGACTGATCTTTTCCCTAGTGGATTTCCCAGCTTCCTGAAAAGAGCATGTTGAGAGGCTTCTTTAGTCAGAAGTTGTAGACAGACTATCATGTTTAATAGCTGCTTCATAAATTCATCCAACTGTTACTAAAACCTGCATAGTCTTTTGGCCTATACAGTATCCCAATGCAGTAAATACCGAAGTTTAATTGTGTTTGATCAGTAGCTCTTCTTTTTATTTGTTTTGAACATGATGCCTGATGGTTTCACTGGATATCCCTTCCTGCTTATGTGAAATAAAGAGGAAGTATTCCCAGGTATTATATTTACAAGCTGTGAGATCATAATGTTTAGTATATTCTCATATAGCAGCAATCCTGTACCTCTGACCCTTTTGTTATCCTTCATTGTTCCTTTTTCTTCTATGTCTGGGGTGAGCAGAGCTCCATTCAACACATGCAGATGGAGTATACCCTCCTATGGCGAGCCCAAGATGGCAATATTGTGGTTTCAGCCATCCTACTAAGCAGCAGTTTTCATAATTTTAACCTTCACCACAACTGAGCTTAAGTATGAATTTCACACAGCATGCTTCAATAACAGATTTTAAGGCACAGAAATTAACTGTATAATGAAATAATAGACACTGAAATTCAGTTCTCCCCCGACCTGCAAGTTATAGAATAACACTTATGATTTTTAGGGTTCTTGTTTTAACTGTCAATTTTAGAATAAGATTCTTGTGTTTTCTTATTTTTCAGTAAGCATCTTTTTCTAATTAATTCTGCAATGCCCCTAGTCAATCTAAGTGTATATAAGAAATTACAATCTGTCATAGTATTAGAATGTAATATCATAAGCACAAGGATTTGCCTTTCAGGCAACAGCAAAAGGAGAAGTTGTGTAAGTTCTATCCAGGAGAAAAGATTTCTCATTCAAATATAGATCTCTTCAACAAACACAAGTGGAACACAACAAAAAGTGAATTGCTTTTTCTGACAGTTTTTTTTCTTGCAGTGAAAGTACTTCTTCTAATGCATAAAAATCAACCGGAAAATTGTTTTTTAATCCTAAATAGTATGTTAAACACTTGGCTTTCAACACAAATGTGTAAATTCTCTGTTTAATGTCTGTACCACTTATACTAAATAATAGCTTCACTGATGAACAAATTTAACAGAACTTCAATAGCAAGTCACTGATCTAAACAAAGTAGAAGCTGTCTGATCGTTTATGAGATGAGAGTGGTATATGCCTCTATGTTTTTCTGGACAAAGATAAACATATTCAAGAGAGTGCCCTCAAATTATGTTGTATTAAATGCGGTGTTGAGCTCCTATTATTTCAAGGCAGATCCATTTAAGTTCAGAATGCATTAGTATCAAGCAGATAACATCACTGCTTGTACTGTGGACCCTGACGAAAAGCAGTTTACACATAAAAGGCAGAAAAGGCTCCAGACTGATCCTTTTCCTTTAGAGTTTGCGGTTTGTAAGCTATTCTGAGTGTAAGGACTTCAAAATAAAAGTATGACACAATGCCAGCTTAAGAAACCACTGAAAACCTCCTCCCTTCTACTACGCTTTTACCATCTTGAGAGGATAACAGTGGGATTCTGTCAGTTCCCAGGTTGTAATTAAGTTACTGAGATCAATACATTTATTTCTCATTTTCAATAAGCTTCCATGACTATACAAATGCCTGAAGTGTGGCTTCAGTCAGCTTACTAGATAGAATTTCAATATGAGTGCCTTTTACATGCCCGTGATTATCACAGTCAAGTATATTTTATAGTTGTGTCATTTATTAACCATTTGAAAATTGTTCCTTCACATCTAATACAGATTAATTATTACCAAGTAATAAAACATGAGTCCTAATGAGAAATAGGAACTCTATAATATTGTCCTGGAACTGATGAATTTGTAAGACACAGCCTGTATAATTTCTTTTGAAAGTAGCTATTATCTCAGAAATAATTCCTTAGCAAATAGCTTCTCTGATGGCTTTACAAAGATGGCCACAGAAAGGCTCAATCAAAAGGCATATAATGACAAATTCAACATCACTGACAGAAATGGGAGCTAGTACTAACTGGAAGATGGCAGTCAATAGTGCTAAGCAAGTATGAAATAAAAAATAAAGTTTATTCTATGAAGAGGAAGCCATAAAATTAATGTTTCTATAAAAACGCAACCACCACTACTAAACAAAACAGTTACTCTGAATTTAGAAAATAAAATTAAACTGGGTTTGCAGATTTTTTTCCAGATTTTTTTCTCTCGGGTAGTGGTTAGGTCCAGGCCATAGCAAAGTAGGGAACACTTAGCCACCATCACTGTGTGATACTGACTTCAGAAAAGGCCTTTCACTAGACAGTGACTTAGCTTCTTTTTGTGCTAGCAAAGGGAAAGGGCAAAATAATTATTACAGTTAGGCATATTTTCCAAACCATCTAGGGATTGATGCAGCTATTGACCTAGACTGAATGTTGATTAAGTATTTCGGCTTCAGACAATTAAAAGCGTGAAGTGCAGAATCTGTTCACCTCTAGGCTGATGTACTTACCTGTATGGACAGAGGTAACATCCAGCTGCCACTAAATGCATCAAAAGTTCTGTTTGCGATCAGTACTTGTGCGACCACTGGCAGCATACTGCATCCAGTTCTGGTCTCCCAGGGTGCAAGAACAACATTAACACACGAGCGAGTCGAATGAGAGCCACTAGGATGGTCAGGGACCAAAGCACAAGATGTATAAAAATGATGGAAAGAAATGGGCTTTTACAGCCTTAGGAAGAGAAGACACGGGAGAGATTTTATGGATATCTTCTGCTATGTAATAGCAAGGTAAGAGGAAAGACAGCTAAACGCTTCTCAGAGGTTAACAGTTTTTACTGGGCCACTCCACTCTGATAATGAATACACAGCTTAGTGAAGATTGATAAACACTCAGAAGCTGAGTGAGTTTTCCCAGAGTGTGCTCTGTTCTTACGTTGTGGCTACATCTGTGTATTGTGGCTACATGTGTAGATGTGGTTTACATCTGTGGCTGCACTGTAAAGATAGCATGGGCCTGCATACAGTCACATGGCAATGACCCTAGACGTGAAATGACACTAATACAAAATAAATTGTCAGGCATCATAAGCGGGGAGGGAAATAAAATACAACTCAGAGTCATTGTACATATTATTCCTACATATTATTAGTAAAAACACAGAGGGCTTGCTTTCAATCTCATTGTTCTGCTTTACAGATAAAGTATATCCTGTAGTCCAAAGGCAAAATTGTTCAGTCCTTTAGTTGCAGCTTGTATCAGCCTGCCAGATCTTTATTGATTCAGCAGGAGCGCTCAAACTGTTGTTTCAGTATTATGAACACAGCATGTTAGCAGAGATTTCTGAATGCTGGTCATATATTTGGCCTGCAATACAAAGGTTTTCTCATATCAGTCAAAGGAATCTGCTTATAAAATATCTAAATTTTCCTTCTTTCATAAAAAAATTTTAATTCACTTTGTAGTAAGAATTACATCACTTTAAAATGTCAGCTGACAGACTTACAAGAACTGTTGTAGCTTGCCACTGTTATGTTGGTTTAACTAAGTGGAGGGAGCAACCTTTCAAACAGTTATTAACATTTCAGGAAACTCCAATCTCTCCCTGATACTTCAATTTGTGGCAGAAGCCAACGCAGCTGAAACTCTGCAGGCCCTGAGAGATCCTTCACTTTGTCTGATGGAGCTCTTCAGCTGATGATTCGATGCAGTCAGCTTTTCCCCTAGTTTAGTCTGACACTCTGGTTCACATCTGCTATCTGATAGGAAGTATAAGGGAAATTTTCTAACACCAAAGACATTTGTGCTTTGTCTTCAAACACACTCATCAGTAACAATACAACATTCAGTATTTCCCCAGCAGCTCCTTCAACATTAATAGAGCTATGCTCGGCTTAGACAAGCAAGTGTAACTCTCCTGATAGCTCCACATATACTTTAAATTTGCCGTTAATCACAGTGCAGCAGCATTGGTTGCTTCCTCACAGCAGTTGAGAAGTATATTAAAAATCATATTTTGAAATTTTTCCTAGAGATGCTCTAGTAAGTATGAAAAACGTTTGGCTCTTGTCATTCTCTACTAGTTCATTTTCATGCTGGAGGATGCAATAGATCAGGCAAGTTCTCTGAACTGTCAAGGGCTCTCAAGTTCTAGAGGTATATAAATGTGAACGTGTCATCATTTGCATTTTAAAACGTATACTTAGATTTGACTTCATGTTTGCATCCAAACCAAGGTAAAAGGGCTCTCTGCATACTTAAATTTGACATCTTTAAAATAAAGTATTGAATTGATATCATGTGTTAGAGAGAAGTTATCATATCTCCCTTCTGAAAATACTGCCACGTGTGCTGTGCATTCTTCAAACTAGTTCGCACTTTGTATGTGGGAGAATTAATTACATTTGTATTTCATATTCAGAAAGATGAAAGACTTTTTACTTTGAAAACCATAAGAATTACTTCAGCATTTATTTAAATGCTGTTCAAGCTCCATAGACATAACAGAGAACTTTTCCCCTTCTGTCATTTGAGAGTATTATCTAATTCTACAGTTCAAATGCTGGAGCTTTTAATACATATTAATCATGAAACAAATTTATACATTTCTTCAGCAACATTTAAGGGAAATAATGATCCTGATTCTGCTTTCACTTGCATAAGCACTAATAACTAGCAAGTTATTGAAGTTTAATTATTTATTTAACCAACATAACTAAGAACACAAGGTCTGATGTAAGGAGGCAAATCTTACTTGTATATGATCTGCAGTGATAAAAAAAAATTGCCTAATATAAATTCTTAGAAAAGTAGAATTACTGCATAGGTTCTGCAGGCATTCTTCAGAGTATATCCTAGCATTGTAACAGAATGTCTTGGGATGAATGAGTTAGTGTCATAAGTGTCTGAAAACTCAAGCTCAAACTAAAAACTCTTCTGGTGCAAGAATATTCAAATTAGAAATCTAGTGATATTGTTTTTCCTTTGAGGGGAAAGGCTTCATGATTTGACTCTTTGGCAGTATATTATAACTTTTGTACTGTCTATGAGTCACAATTGCTTTCCTATGCAAGATTAAGTACATTGTCAGGACTCAATGATTAACATTAATGGTAGAAAAAACTTATTAAAATAGTAACTCAATTAATAAATTAAAGCTAGTGAAAAAGAATGGTGGGAAAGATAGCTGGTATTTTTAAATGCTGGATCATGCTGAACATTTCTTTCCAATGTTTGCACTACTTCTTGTATCTTTTAGCACTGCAGAGTGACAAGGACCTTGTGAAAAATAAAACACCAGCACCTGATTAGTGAATTAAAAACTTAGATGAATCTTAAAAGCTTGCTAGGATTAAGAACGCAGCAGAACTGGCTTTTATAAAGTTCCAGCAAGCCAGTGTTTTAGATACAACTGACCACTGCCTATTACATCTCTTCTTGCAAATTCTTCTGAGAAAAGATTATTCTTCACATTTTTTGAACTTAGACTGAAAAGTAGCAAGTTATTAAAAGTATATTTTAAAAGGTGTGAGACAACATTCAGAAAACACACTTTATATCTCTGAAAAAATACTGGACAATAGATTTCAGTTCTACAACCTTTCATTTATTTTCTCAGTTTATCTATGAAGTGCTAAGGTGTGTCTCTGTGTGTTTGAAAATGATTTGTATGTCATCCAGAACTGAAAACCTGCAATTGAGTTCGAACACGGCACAAAATAAGTAGCCATAAAGTTAAATGATCTATTCTTCTGAGACAACTGCACACTACTAAAATTTTGTCACATTTAGACATCACAGCCTCTATGTCTTTTTCATCTATTTAATGAACTCAAATTCAGCAAAATAATAATTTCCAAATCATCATCTAAACCAATCTGGAATCTCATAGCAATAGTCCTTGACACACCCCAGAGAAACGTCTCATCACTTCAATTTCACAACATCCAAATAAAGAAATGGTAAACAACAGTGACATTTCTGCATTCAGTTACTTAGCTGACGATTTAAAAGTCTTGGCCCTGAAGAGAAAACAAGAAAAGGAAAGAACACAAACATGAACTAGACTTGACAAATTTCTTCTTCTATGACATAGGAATATCACATAAAACCCTCAACATAATGTTATCTTTCAAACTAAAAGGTGATTCTCTAATCACGACATTTTTAGTCATCATAGAGAGTTAGAATTTACTCTTTCTTAAAAAAAAGTGATTTCATTAACCAAAACTCCACTTTCCATAAATAATTGCATAAAGAAACTTTACTCATAGAACATTTGCTGAAAAACTATCAAAAAGGTGTTTTTAAAATGTGATTCTAAAAGCACAAAATGTGGATAAGTACTTCACTCAGCTCTCAGTTTTCCCAGACTTGGAGATGTCTTCACTTACCCTTTAATGACTAAGAAATGTGTAACACAAGAAAATAAACAGCCTGAAGCCAGGAATTTAGCAAGGGGCTGGAAACAGTCTCAAGAAATTATTAAAATCACATCTACTTGTTTTAGAATAGAAACATCTGTATAATGAATTTTCCTTCAATGGCATGAAAATAGTAGATAATGTATGTATATAATCTGTATATATGCTATTGAGAAACTCTAATTACAAGAAAATATGCAGACTTTTTATAGATCTAACAGATGAGAGGTTTACCACAACATAAATTACTTCCAAGTCATATTATTGCTTAAACAATTCAACAGTTCAGATCAAACACTTCTTTAACAGGTAACAGGCACCCAGCTGAGACCAGTGTCTAAGCACTTGTTCAAAGGCTTAGTGTTTCCTATAGTTGCTTCCCTGCTACAGTGGACTGTAAAACCAGTAATTTCTTAAAGGGATAGACATCATTCATATGAAATATAGCTCCAGTGTGTTACATCTTTGTGAGAAACTCAACTGAAGCCAGAGTGCAGTAAAGCCTTAGCTCCCCTCAGGATGTGGCTTATGAAAAGTCAGAGATGCAAATAAATTTAATTAAATCAACACTAATCCCCACAAAAACAGACAGAGCTGTGGCATTTATTTCCTAGGTATTTTCAAGAGAGGTTATTAACCCACCATATCAATCTACATGATGAATAGTAGAAGGGAGACTGTGCTGTGTTAGTGCCTCCTTGAGGTAAGGCAACAAGTCAGACCTTGGCTAAGACTATGAAGTTCTCCAGGCCAATCAGACTCAAAGGAATTCACTTTAAACCAGCACCAACAGCATCAACAAAATCTACTGAACATATTTTACTTTGAACAAAGCTTCACACAAGTACTTGTACCTATTAATTCAACAGAGAAGGCTCGAGGGTCATCTTCATGCTGTCTACAACTACCTGCTGGAAGGGTATAGAAAGGACAGAGCCAGACTCGTCTCAGAAGTTAACAGTGAAGAATGAGAGACAACAGGCAAAAGCTGCACCAAGGGAAACTCCAACAAGATATTAGGAAAAAAAAATCACTATGGAGGTGGTTAAGTCCTAGAAGAAGTTGCTCAGAGAGATTGTGGAATCTCCATCCTTGGAGATATTCAAAACTTGATTGGTACAGGCCCAGTGCAGCCTCCTCAGACAGGATCTGTTTTGATGGGAGGGCTGGACTGCACAACCTTCAAAGACTTCCGACAACCCACATCATTCCACGATTCTGTTCAAACATGTATCAGGGTTATAGTACTAAAGAGTTCCAAATACCACATTAGAGAATTCCATATTAAAGGTGGCACACTTCCACACAGCAGCAATCACTGCATGCATGTAAAGATTTGTAAAACCGTAACAGATACTGCTTATTCATTAAATCTTTAATTGCAGTGAGAAAAAAACAATTTACTTAAGCATCATGTTAAGTAATTTATATTTATAGCTATAGCTACAGCTATATAACATCTTTTAAGAAGTATATTTATTATATTTATACTGATTAATATATTTTAAGATCATAATCGATCTCTAAAGTGCTACAAACATCTAAAACAGATTTACATTTTTCATTATAAGCGACTTTAAAGGAAAATAGTTAAACAGAGCTCCAGCGACGTCTGACAGCTCTTTCATTGCAGCCATCCTAATTAGACCAACTAGGAACATTAATATGGTTTGGACAATGATAAAAAGCTCAAAATGATAATATTTGCAATGGGTTCCATTTCTTTTAATGAAATTGGATGCGAATTCTACCCATATATTTAAGAAGTATTAAGCCACTATCTTAATTCTTACCATAAACTAAATTACATAAACTTTCAACTTCATGATATGTAATAAAATTTCAAAACAATAAACTAAATTGTCATTGAAGCATGAGGACACATACGAAGTCACATTCTATTGAACTTGGAACATGTTACTAGCAAAGGAGTTGGCCACACTTCACAACAGTAACAAAGTAAGATGCAAGAGTAAGATGCACATTCTCAGATGTGCAGTAGTTCAAGAAATTCCTAGGCAGCATCTCCTAATTTGGGTGGTAGCAGAAGCAGTAAATAAATTAGCAATATTTAGACTAAACTAGCAATATTTAGAAAGAGGAAGCTTTCTTCTTACTCAGTGCAGACTTACCCATCTCCAAGCTATGGGCCATGAATGAAAGCATGACACAAAGAAAGAAATTAAATCAAAGAGTATTCTCTAATTTTATTTACAACTGTAAATATATTACCTCTAGGCATAAATCCTGTTAAGCCCACAGGAATATTTTTCCCTGAGGTTCCTAGATCTAATTTTAGCTCTTGCTGGATATAGAGCAAGGAACACAGTTCATACACACCTAGAGGTGTCCGCCATTTTTACCAAGCTAATGGTCCATCAGCCTGCCTCCAGGAACAGTCACTCATACTCTTAATATTTTTTCCATCTAAGGATTTGCCTTTGACCCTCCACCTTCTCTGAACTTTGCACTAACTGATATGAGCAGTATGGACACCTTTATCCAGATACAATAAGTCTAGCCTGTTTTTCAATGAACTCAGTTCATTTAAGACATGCATTCAAGACATAAGACTTGACAACATTCTGTACATTTTGATCATATGCACAGAATGACCCTGTAATGGCAAGCACAAGTTCTACAATAATTCTGCGCTGTCTACAGACTGTGTCCATGTTTCAACCTCATAACTAAAGTAGAAGTGGTTATTCCTATTGTAAATAAATTAAGATCATTGGTGTTCAGTCCGATACGCTCACTTCATTATTGCTGCCAACTGAAACCTGGTTAGCAGTCCCCAATTCCATTGTATGAGTGTGGTGTTACCAGCCTAGCTCCAGATTCTCAAGTGCTTCTGTCTAAACATATTGCAGAAGACCTGGTGCATTTACATCAATATATCCTACATAATTGTTCTCAGGCATATATCCCAACAACACTCAGCAGCAAGAAATACACCAAGCCATACCAAAAACTGCTCTCCTTCCAGCTGATGAAGCTGCGCCCTTGATGATGAGTTGACTTATGTAAAATACTACTGTAGACTGTGAGGCGCTTATCCATCACTGAATTCTAAAACCTTCTTAGGAGTCAACCTATTTCACATCTGCGTACTGACAGCCATTTCAGTGCTGACTAAGTTGTGTTGAGCATCAATGTGGCCTCTGAAAAGGTACGCAAATGTTACTGCTGGAATTTTCATCTGAAACTGACTTGAGCACCTCAGCAATGGAGTCTCCAGAATGCTTCTGCCACTTCATGGTTGGAGGTCTCAGGTATGAAGGGACCCAGAGTTATGTACGTGGCCTCCAGCTGCTGATCCAGAAGGTCACAGGTCTAGCAGAGGCACTGTGTCAGGTCTGTCAGTCTTGTACAGATGTTTTGGATCCCTTTGGGCACCTCCTATGACACAACATATATATGGATAAACTGAATCAATCCCTAGGGATTTTCTTAATCATTAGATGAATTTTTCTGACTGTGCTGGCTAGATCTCCACTGACAACGTCTTAGACACTTAACTACTGTGTAGAACCCTACATTCATAAACCTCATTGTCTATGTTTTATTCTCAATCTGAATCCTTTGCTTAAGTATGAAGGTGGTCTTAGCTATTTGTTTAAGAAAAAGTAGAAGACCATAAGGATAATTTATGAGGTTAAGAAAGTTCTGCAGAGAATTACTACTACTGCTACTTTATTTTTATACTTTGTCCCTACATATTTGCCATTGGTTACAGTGGTGAGAGACAGACAAATGAAGAAAAATATTTGGCTTGATCTATTATGTTTATTTAGAACTTTCTTATTTTTTTATGAAGAAAATGTTGAAAATTTTAAAAAAGATATCCAAATACTGTGGGTTTTATTTTGAACATGGTAATTTTGAAATGTAATTAAATGCCTTCTTTTAAAAAGGAATCTTGGATGTAAGCTTTCATTAAAAATTTGATTTAATATACTGAGCTGTCCTTCTGTAATAAGAAAATTTAAAGAAACATCAAAGTCTAAGCAGATTCCTCCACTTAAGCAATGCAGTCTGCCTTATATAACACACAGTAATAGTTGTTATTTATGAGTAGTATTAGAGCAATTAGCTGTATTTAAAGGAAAAGAGAAAAAAAAAAAAGAAAAAGAAAAAAGAGAGCGGAAACTCTCAAACTAGTTCTCAGCATGATTGTCCAGAAAAGGTAATAATTTCAGAATTCTTCCAAATTTTTCATAGCTCATAGAAATGGTAGAGGTTATTCAGTCACTTAAAAATTGGTTTGAAAATGAATTTGTATGCACAGATAAAAGTACTTTCTTGAATTTTATATTCAGCAGGTGCCTCATCAGAGGAACTAGGATTTTATGAATGATTCATCTCATTTGGGGGGTACAATAGGTGCAGGATGAACAGAAAACTTGTTTCACAGGAATTTCAAACTGTGGATTAACATTTTGAATCAATCAATATTCATGGCATCTCCTTAAGCATTAAAAATCTTTGCCATCTTAAATGTTAATATAATGTAATAATAATACTCTGCACCTATTATATCACCTCCCAACTAGAGGCCTCAAGATAGTTATCAGGCATCCATAAATTAAGCCCCCAAAAATCATTGTTACATCAGATTGTTTTTCTGGAAAGGAAACAGGAAAAGAATGGTTCCATGCCTTGCTAAAGGTTATACAAGAAATATTATAGAGGAAAGATCATAGAACCAAAACCAGTATTCCAGGCAAGTGCAACTCATTAAGTTACATAAAAAGTTTACATAAGTTCAGGATCATTTCTCTTCTCTTTGGGGTATTCTCTAACCTTGTCTTAGTTTTCACTGAGGTGTCAACAGTGATGGTTAGGTCTCTGTATGTGGGTGGTTCTGTATGCAGACCTCAATGAGAGATATGAGAAGTTCCATTTATTTCTTCTAACACTGACTACATTGCATACATCAACTATGAATTCTGTTTACCATCTTCCTGCTCGACTTTCTAATTCCCTCAGGAGTTCCCCTAAAGGTTATTTATAGATTCAGACACAAACATATTAGATCTGAATAATGATGGTTTCTAGTGGCCAATAGATCTGCATGCATTTTTGTATAAATACATTGGGACAAATTCTGTTCTAATGTAAGATGATATGTCTCCTCTGATGTCAAAGAAACTGAACACATTTACCACTGTGTAGAACTAAAAATTTTTATCAGGAAAGTAGAACACCATTGTTGCCATCAATGCAACCCTTCTCAGCAGAAAAGAATTATTATTAATATATTGGATGGTTTCCTACTTTTCTAACATTCATTCTTGTCTTCTAATAATCAACCATGTAGACAACTGATAGTTCTGAGCCAGATCATAAATGCACTTCCATACTGTTTCTGCTGTCTGTGTCTATAGCTCTGTGTTTGTAAGGCTTCTAATAATTTTAGAGGGATGAGTTTGAAAAAAGTGCACAAGTTGGATCAGTGCAGGTAAATTCAAACAATCTCTCTGAACCCAAAAGTAAGGTTCCTATTCTAGTCTTACGTAAACAAACTTAAAACATCCCTTTTCTACAAATAAGCTATCACTCATGCTTCAGGAACTGCTGAAAAGTTGATAAAGATTACTTCTGAAAATCCATTTTATAAGACATAGGAAAACAGAGAGAATGTTCAAAGGCAGGAATTTGCTTTCACTCCTCAGGAGAGAAATTTTCAAATAGATTTTTATAAGGAAAGAGAAGTTGTATGGAGAAACATTACATCAATGATGTAAAAGCAACAGGAAGACCTATAAAGTATGAGATGTCCCCAGAGTCCACTGACATATTCAACATAGAGAAAATCCAGCAGGGACTGGGGGTTGTTTTGGTCAATGGGAGTTACATAAATCCTAGAAAGATATTAAAGTTAAGCAAGCAATGACAGGTAGTCTCTAATAATATCAGAGTTCCATGAAACCTTTTATAACAAGTCCCACTAACCGAAGAGTCACCTCCTGATAAAACCAGAACTGATCAGCTAAAAGTTTCTTTGCTAGTGCTTTTGTTCAGTTCATCAACCTTGACTTAAAGTTATCTGGTCTGGTATCTAAAAAACATCAAGAAAACTTTTTCTCCTTTGCAAGAAAGGAAATCTATACGATTATGATTCAGTCAAGCATCTGCATGCACCTTTTGAAGGTATAAGTAAGGTCAGCAACTGCACAAGTCAGCCTTCCAGTTTTGAAGTGCCTGTGGTACTTCTCTTACTATCATAAAAGCACACTTTTTAACATGCTCATCCTTCCAACACTGCCTTGACATATGAAAGTTTTATGGAAACTGGTTAGACTGATCAACAAATCTCCAGATCATCAAAGGCTATTAAGCCTCTAAACCCTCCTGACTGCAGCCTTAGAGATCTGACCCAAGGACTTTGCTGAAGGTCACACACGTCTGTAGATGAACACAGAATTCAATCCAGCTTTCTAAATTCCCAGAATATTATTCTAATTACAGTTCCTTGAATCCCTATGCCTTAAGCAGATTGCTGAGATAATTTTCTTATATGAGCAATACTCTGACGTTGTACATATAGATACTTTCTGTCATCCTAAAACTACATACTGTTCAGGGGCAAAAATATGGGGGATGGGGACTGTTGGTTTTGTTTCAATTAGCTTTAATACTGCATTAGTCAGGATTATCTCAGTTACAGACTCATTCAGGATTTGTATCCAGATAACACTCAATTTTATTTGGATTATGCAAGGCAATATTTGCATATATTGAGATAACTTTCTGAACACCTGCTTTGCCTGCACCTACCCTAGCCTCTCCTGTGAACACTTATTTCGAGTATGCTTAGTTGCAGTCTCTGCTTCAGTCATTAGATGTCCCTGTGCACTGTGAAGGATTCTGTGCGAGGTGTAGTCCCTGGTAAACAACACAGAGCTGAACTAGATTGGTTCTGAGAAGTCTGTTTGTTGTGTTTGTGCTTGTTACTACTCTGTTACCAGGCCTCCTCTTTAACAAGGCCTGTTATTTACCATTTTACAGAGGTAATCCAAGTGATTACATATCCAGAAACATCAGTTGGCTAATCCTAGTTAAATAGCACAGTTCCTTTTATTCAGTAGGACAGGATATTGTCAACGGTGCTTTAATTCAGCCCCTTCAGCTTGTCCAGCTAGATTAATAGCTTTACCAATGAGAACTAAAGATCAGATTGACTTGCTCATATGCCATGAAGACCTTTGTATCTTCCTTTCCCTCCCCACTTGAACCTGTGCTTTTGTACAGCTATCTGTTTTTTGGTCTCTACCCATCCTCCTTGTGAAATATGCAGTCTCCTGAACAATGTAGTAGATTCTGTGGGAATGAAAACCTGCTGATTTTCTCATAAGTTTGCAGTTTCTCATTAGTTTTGAATTCTGGACTCAGCAATTTTATAACCATTCTCCCTCATATTCACTATAAGTTAGTTAAGAAGCCTTAAAAAAGTAAACAATAAATCATAAAATACAAACATGGGTATAAAATACTACTCGTTGATTCCCTTGAGACCATAAACAACTTCAACAGGAGCACTGACTGAACAATTAAAGCAGACCAGGCTAGTTTGTATTATATCAAAAGAATTAATATTATCTGCCATATCAACAGGAGCAATGCATTTTTGCAGTGCACTCAACAAACAGGGGAATTTTCAGCACTGATGTTCAGTATCAATGTATCCATTCTGCATTTGTGGACATGAAATAAACTTGCAAAAACTGGGGAGAAAAGGAGCTTTTCTGCCTTATCATTTGGCAAACTGAACAAGTGCTGCACAGTATTTTCATATTTCCCTAGCACTTCAGTAGCTGTCATGTGAATTTCACAAAGCCCTTTTGTATTATGAAGTGGAAAATATATTCAGAAGCATCAGAATTCCCTGATATTGAATGTTTCCCTCTGTAATGAAGTCTCTGTAAATGTAACAAAAGCAACAACGGTAGCAACATTTCTAATTATTTTCGTATAACACTGAAAAAAATGATGGCATTTTAATGGAAATTTAATCTCTGCAATTTAACAAAGATGTGTATTCCTATTATTTCCTGTGTATTGCTTTATGTATTATGACATGGGTAGGACTGTGTAGGTTTCCCCACCCTCAACAAGCGTCTCAGCAAAATGATTTTTAGTGAACCGTTTACTTGCTGCTCTTTTTACTGTTTGTATATTCTGTATAAAATGCCATAAATGAGCTATATATATTTTAAAGAGGTTCTGAAAAAGTGTGTGTCATGATACATAACCATCCTCAATTTGTACCAACCCTTGTAAAGGCCAGACGCACTTAAATTCTTGTATAAAAAAATATTAAGATGTCTACGAAACTATAGCCTACTTTTAGAATCCAGTCACAATCCAAAACAAATCCAAATCCAGAATCCAAAACAAATAGCTAGTTTGGCTTGGTGTATTATTTATACCATGTCTTTACTGATTATTTATCATTCTAAGATCTCTGTCTCTGTAAATCGTAGCTGACAGTCTGAGACATACATTCATTATGTTGAAGTAGAAAACTATGAACATAAGCTAAGAAAAGTATGTATCCAGGGCTTCAGTCATACAAACACACGTATGTGTTGCTACACTCTGCTCACAAGTGGAATCAGTAGTTTTGATGAAACTGATTGTGTACTTTAAGTCAATTATATACCATTTTGTAGAATTCAAGCCAAAACCATGATGGAATCAAGTCCTTTAAGAGTACACCTTCATTAAGGACCCCCCAGATTATAACTCTCCATCTGTTGTGTGTTAATGGGAATTAGAATACAGCTAATTTAAGAGCTGAAAGGCAATGCACTTTCACTAAAAAAGCACAAATCCAGCCTACTAAGAGGTTTACGAGAAGAATCGGTAATGCAAATATAAGGTACTTACTTATCTGATGTTGCTGGCTCTGTGCAATGTTCTGGAAGGAGAAGCTATCTCCCCATTCCGCAGAAGCCCTGCCTTCCATCTCCGCAAGTTTTCAGTAGAACTGTCTGCATTCATATCTGAATTCTATAGAAGAAAATTATTAAGGCCCATGTGGGCCTTTGCAGTTGCTTTTACAAAACACGTAAACTGACAACTATTCTACAGCACACAATTCTTTGTGGAAAGTAATATAATTTAATTAATGCAATAAAATTAAGCATGCAGCATAATACATAACAATTTATATGACATTAACTGCTTTTCTACAGTAAAGCAAAATTATAATCTGAAAACATTTCTCTTCCATTGTGAATAAAGACCCAAGTTTGAAGTAATGATGATGTATTACAGAAACCTTTCTGTTCCTTCTGTTAGGCTCTGTAATATTGAATGAGGAGCTATGTATCTTTGTTTTGTACTTCTCAGCCATCCTAGTGGTGGCAGCCAATAGTTTGTTTTACAGATAAGCATTAGTTTTGCCAGGTAAATCACTTATACCTCTAGATCTAGGTATATGCCATCAGCATGCTTCCTCACAGTGAATTCCATTTTTATCCAGTCTGTTCCCATGAGACGCAGCACACACGGCTTCAATACAGCTTCTACAAATTCAGTAGTGAGATGTTTTTATTCACCAGTTTTGCTCATTTATTTATTTTGCTGTGAAATCTGCTGGGTAAACAGCGTTTCCAAGGTGCAACAGGAAATCAATGCCAAAAGTCTTGCTGGGGGAATTCTAATGTATTTGAATTTTTTTTAACATGTTACTTGATCTGTGTTACCTTTGTTATCAGCAATCTTTATGTTACATATGTGATAAGACTTTGTTACTGCATTAGAGAAATGAATACTGATACAAGGCTATTATGAATTATGACAATTTGGTCAGACTGTCATATTGCAGCAGAAGCCTGTTTCTAGATTCAAAAAATTACATTAAGAACGTGGAATATATTAGATCCCTTTCATAGCTGATGTAGGAATAATGACAGTGATCCTATTCACAGATTTGTAAAATATTTGTAAGATTGGATCTCAGTCCATGTCTCCCATCCTCCTGCCTGGTTTAGCAAAGTTCTAGGATATGTTAGGTAAAAATTACCTCTGTTTCCTGGATGTTTATACATAGCACCATATTCCATTGCTTTCCATCATTGCTGTTTCTCACATTGTTATAAATAACTGTTTGCTCCTACTGTACCTCCTGTTTCTCCCCTCTCTACTTCTTCCTTATGATCCATGTTATTTCATTGTGATATCTGCATTCCATCCTCTTTTTATTGTGTAGTTTTGTTGGGGTTTTTACACTCACTTTCACATTATGCTTCTGGGTGAAATCTTGGTCACCATGAGGGATTTTTTCTAATCACTTCCATAACACCAAGAACTCAGTCTTTTAATCTATGCAAATTAACTTCTCTTTTCCAACCTTCATGTGTCATATTGTCTAACTTGTTTGGAGATTTTACTGACTTATCTAAATTACACTTCACAGCACAGAGTTTAAAAACACATGCAATATTTCTAAGTGGCCACTGATCTCTCCATATCCTAACACAGTGTTAGACTTTCAGTGAAAGGGAATATCTCACACTTATAATCCATTCTGTGGTATAAACTTTGTCCCATTTCTGTGTTGCAGGAGTAGAACTGACAGATGTCTGACCCCCAAATCCAGACTAATCCTGAAGCTACAGTCCTGAAGATATCAGTGTGAGAAACTGCCTGACTTGACAGCTGGAAAGCCTGACTATCAACAATTTGTATTGCACCCTGCCCTATATATCTAACCTGAAACTCTGATCTGAAAGTTAGATCAACCACAGACATCCCACAAGCTCATTCATGAAAGCTCTTAGCAAAAAAAAAAAAAAAAAAGGGTTACTTCTTAATAAGTATTGTTCTGTTTTAAAATCAGCCGTCTGGATTTCATTACTGTTAAGAAGACACAAAAATGCCAGTTCAGGAATTTCAGCTTAGTGAAGTTTACTTTGCATTGTTCTTAAAAAGGTGTTGAATTTCCCAAAATAGTTAAAAGCTTTCCAGCTAAGAACAAAGGGCCAATTTCAACACTAAGATATGTAGACGTATTTGCTTTGGATGAAACTGAGACCCAGAGAAAAAATACATTGAAAGAAAAATGGGGATAAATAGGAATTTGACATTATCTTCAGCATGAAAGTAGGACAGAATGTTGCTTTCAGTTTGTTCTTGTAGTCTAGGTAATCATATGCTTATCATTTTCCTAGGGCAAACACCCTATAGACAGAATTCCTACAAACCAGGGCATTTTGACTGATGAATGTTTCAAAGGGATTTGAGCAAATGGCCCTCATGGACAGCCCACAAATTGTTTTCAGAGAAAACTTAGGTCCCAAGAAAGCAGGAGCTTCTTCACATATAATAAGCACACTTACCCATGTGGAGACTGTAAGACAAGACAGCTGTTAAAACCCTGCATGAACTCCCCATGAAAGATGCTACCACAGACCCTAATCTGGGATTCCACATGTTCTGTGCTTCAAATAAGGATGGCCACACTTGTTTTAAACTAGATAATTCAGTCCTTGTCAATAAAAAAAGTAATATGGAGCTTTGCACTGCCTGACTGCTTAGTTTTTTCCTTGCCTCACTTTCATGGACAATGCTGAATGTGTGCTGCTGTTGTTCCACCACTAGCTGCATGTAAACACAGATGGACTTCTGGTATTGCTACACAAGTTACAGAAGTTCTCAAAAATGTTCATTCAAACTGAAACCAGAGGCATCTGTGGTAAACAGATGAAACACAGAGCAGTGTCATCCTTCCAAAGACGCTGTTTTCTTTCATCCCAAGCTATTCAAGCTGATTGAGGAAGTAAGTTGGAGCTGTCACCCGGTGCTACATGTCCCCACGTCCTCACATGTGAAGACAGGTCAATGAAACTTGTTTGTTTTAAGGTACTAGTCTATAAAATGCTCCTGGAACATTTTCACGGAAGTTGGCACCCAGGAAAGCATCTGAGCTCCAAAAAAGCTTCCGGCCTGATGAGAAGGTGGTCACTTTCACAGAGCAGGACCTGTTTGCAGAAGCAAGATCCCAAACAGATCTCAAACAGACAGCAGTGAAATAGCTGCCACTAGCACCTTCAAGGCATGGCAACAGCAGCCTCTGATAAACTTCAAACATAGTGTGATAGTAGCATTTATTGTATTTGCTACCACAGTGCTTATGAAAGTGGGGCTTGTACAATACACACACAGTATTCCTACTGTACAACAGCTTCTTATCTAAATGAACAAGCAGATAACACCTAGAGAGAAGGATTAAATATACAAACAAAGCAAGAGGAGTAACAGCCTGCAAATTTCATGTCAGTTCAGCTACTTTTGTTTACCTGTCCTTTGGGGAGAGTTTAATTAGCAAGGGATTAGTTGACAGAAAGAGAACAGGGGATGTTAAAGATAGGCATGAAAGAGAAAATGCAATGGCCAGAGGGAGTGAAGAGAGGCTCACAGAAGGTGGCTGGAGTGAGCTGAGCGCAAAGAATCTGTAAGAAAGGAAGCTCAGAGGGTTGCAGAAGGTGGCTGCATGGCACAGGGAAGAGGCATTCATAACCAGAACCGCAAAAAGCAGTTCGGTGTTTGTGGTATAAAAGGTATAGAGACAGACACACTTTCTTGTCTTGCCTCTAACACGTTCATCATTCATCGCAAAGAAGCAGTCATAAATGGATAATAAGGATACTCATCCAGCCCATAGTATGTCTTGCACATCTGCTATAGAATAGGCTTTGGGGTTTTAACTTCTGTGCCAAAATCAGCCTTGAGCTGGCTCCTCCAAAACCATCTGGCTGGGTGAGAGTTGCTGTGGTGAAAAAAGCTGATGCATCCCAGAGGGTGCCTCTTCTCTGCTGTTCCAGATCAGAGAGCTGAGGACCCCCAGTTCACTGCCCAGTCATTTCAGGGCAGAGGTGGGAGGACTCCACATAACACATCCTCTTCCATCTGCACTGAGCAGAGCACCAAGTCCAGCTGACAACAGGGCCTGGTTTTTGGAGCCTGCTTTGGCTCCAGAAACGCCCTCGTGTTGTGACATGGGAAACTGAAGGCAGCAATGAAGAAAGAGGAGCTGGAATGAAAAAGATGTCTGAAAAGGAACTAAATAAACCCTCGTGTTAACACAATCCAGTGTAGGGGGTAGAAAGAAGGTACAGTGCTGCTGGGTTTGGGTTGTTTGGTGGTGGTTTTTTTCCTGATGAAAGCATAAGCTATTCAACCTTTCTAATGATAATTCTCTTGTGAATTTTGAAGGCAGGAGCCATCAGTGAAATTCAGAGGAAAGGAAGGAGGAACTGCCAGTGGAGGGTAGTATTGCATAAGATAAAATAAGTAGCTTCTCCCTTCTTACCTTGGAGTTACCAACCAGTGGTAAATAATAAACACCATAACAATCCTCCACTACACTCTTAGCTTCCAAAATAACGCACCATAGTGGGCTGGAAAGCAACTTCAGGCCAAGGACATGGAGAAGATAAGAAAACTGTGGAAAGAAGCAGAATGAAATTAGGAGATGGGATAAAATGAGAAGGTCAGAAAGGAGAGAAAGCAGAAATGGAGAGGATGGAAACCTGGGGAAAAGAGACCAGACAAGAGGCCAGATGGTCAACAGGGCAGAGGATTAAAAATGATGCTTGGGTAGATAACAACTTGGTGAGTAATGGAGCAAAGGATCAGAGAAAGATTGAATATTTAGTGTTCATGCTGGACTGAAGGAGAAGGAACAATACGATTTGTGTACAGCAGATTTTCTGACCCAGTGTCCAGTTGGGTTTTGAGTATTTCCAAGAACGGAGACTTTACAACCTCTCTGGAGATCACTGTCCCAGTGTTTGACCACCCTCACATTAAAAAAAAGTCTGTTCAAACAGAATTTTTTGTATTTCAGTTCTTGCTCATTGCTCTTTATCCTTTCACTGGGCAACACTGAGAAGTCTGGTTCCGCCTCTTTACTCCCTTCCATCAGGTATTTAAAAATGTTAATATTCCCCCAAGCCTTCTCTTCTGAAAGCTAAACAATCCCAGCTCTATTCAGCATGCAAAGTAACACATGTATAATACATTTGGCCTTGTAAAATAGTACATTGAAACTGCAAACACTTCCAGAAACACAAATCTGCAAGGAAGAAAAATAAATGGAAGTGAGAGGCAATTAGCAACTTCATAGAAAAGCAAGGTCACAACCTTACTAAATAATATATGACAACTTCTCAAGCTGCTTAATGCTTCATGAAAGTGAAAAAGGCATTTTTAAACATGAGAACTTTACAGTTACTACTTTTTGAAACAATAAAGATATACCTGTCTTCAAGGAAAAGTCAAAACGTATTTAAAATTTTTCTGTTTAGAATGGACACCAAGAACACATCTAATTGATATTTATCTTAAAGCTTATTAATACCATGATATCAAAATTAGAAAGGGCAGCTGAGCAATACAAACGAAAACTGGAACATAGTTTGAAAGAACTAGAGTAAATATTTCCATATCCTCAGTCTGTATCAGCTGCATTTCCAAAACTGTGGCTATGAGATGCAGAATAAAGCCCGACTGGCACAGAGCCATTCAGAAAGAATGTAAAATAGTAATAATAAAACTTTATTTAACAGCCTAAGATAAGGTGACTAGTGATACAAGGAACAAAGCATGATTTGAATAACAGCAACGTCACACTGGTAATGTTATACTGAATAAAACATGAAGGAGTTTACTGGTGGTAACCACAACATTGGAATTAACTGTGTGAGATTCCATGGAAGGATCCAGCAGCAACAGCACTGGGAAAAACAGCTTCTGTACATACACAGAATCCATTATGTAAACAATGACAAGTACGATACTGTCAGCTGGATAGAAAAGAGATAGGAATCTATCAAAAGCATAAAACAAGCTTGTTAGATGAGAGGCCAATACTTGTAAAGTTGGCATATAACCTGCGTCTCAAAGCATCTTTGACAGAAGAGGTTTTTCACAGCATTTCTCTGAGTTCAAACACTGTAGCTTTATTACTAAAAGTAACTGAAGCAAAAAGACCAATAGTATAGATAACAGCAGTGTTTAAATAATTTATTTAAGTCTCCAAGCCTTGCCAGGTCTATTTAAACGCAACCTCCACACTACTACTTCCAATTTTCCTACATTTTGTTAAGAAAATATTGGAATTAAATTTGGATATTTATTTTGCTGGAACTACATTGTAGTTAACTTGCCATTGTTGTTAACTAAGCCATTAACTTTGTAATGACAGTTATCATCACACATACAGATCAGGAAGTTCCAGGGTATGGTCAGGTCCATAAGAGTCCTTCTAACTGTCACCTGTTCCTTGCTGAAAACAAAAGCAATATCCATATCCATCCTTCCTGAAAAGGGAGAGTAAGAAACTGTTAAGATATGTTTAAAAAAAAAAAAGTTTATACCATAAAGATAATACATTTCCATACATTTGCACACATTTTTAGCTTTCTGGATAGGTTTTTAACTTCTCTCCTTCCAACCGCTTCAGTGTCACAAAACACTGGTGCACTTACTAGGATTTTTTGCAAGACTTCTTCTTGAGATAAAAACTCTTGCTTGCCAGATCAGTCCTGTGCACAGAAGATACAGTAATTTCAAACTTCACTCTCATGCGGTATATTTGGAAAGTAAAATACTGATGAAGAAATGCAGCCACTGTGCATGACAAGGAATAATTGAAAGAAAAACTGTGAAAGAGAAAACTGAACAGCATTAGGCTAAGCAATAAAGAGTAACTATTATCTCATGCCAAATCTCTCAAAGAGGGAAAAACTAAGCTAGTATAAAGATACAAGCACACCTAATACTTCAGATAGATTCCTTTTTGCCTTCTCACTCACTACTAAGCATCTTCTCCCATTACCATAAAAAGAAACTGGGCTACCAGGTATTCCTGTTTCAACACATATTGTAAAAGACCACATTTCTGCAGGGTTGGTTCATGTACAGAGACATATCTTATAGCTTAATTTTTTTATTGCTGGTAACCACAATATTCAACTTGATTTGCTACATTGCTGAGGACAGTTTTGTGAATAGTAAATCCATCAGTTTATCATTAAATCCAGAAAGATCCTTTCCAAGCATCAAGAGAAAAACAACTTATCAAGCATGGGAAGAAACATGTTCCAGCTCATTACAGCTCCCCACAATAGGAG
Organism: Ibycter americanus; assembly: GCA_035590275.1. Lineage (NCBI taxonomy): Eukaryota > Metazoa > Chordata > Aves > Falconiformes > Falconidae > Ibycter > Ibycter americanus. The sequence goes on from JAVJGI010000062.1 coordinate 10,275,706, forward strand.
CCTAAGCAGCTCCATGAGTAACAGGAAGTTGTGTATTGGTGTGGAAGCAAGTACATGATAATCTGTCTGAGCAGATGTACTTTAGTCTTTATCTCCCCTGACTGGAAGCTAATGGTCAGCTTGCTGTATTGCTGCTCACTAGAAAAAAGTAATTTTAATCCCATTTAGATGTTTGATGAAACCAAAGAAAGATTATACAACTATCAACATGACCATAATTTGGTTATCAGTGATCATCCTGAAGCAGCAGTCAGGCTGGGGTATTTTCCTTATAATTACTCAGTTAATACCATGCTTTTTTCATACCCTTATTTCCCTTATTAAACTGAACAGCATCTAAATACATTAATCCTTTTAAGAGTGTACAGTATAAAGAGTTTCAGAAGAAAGCATGGATGATGGGGTCAAGCAGTCATCAGAGGTATATCTGTAACTCACCATGTAAATGAATGTACAAAATACTTTTTCACATTCTAAATAATAAGGGATTTTAGGACTTCATAACTGTGTTAGTAATAGCAAAACAGCAAAGCTTTTTGAAGATCCCAGAGAACCTTGGAAATATCTTTCAATTGCAGAAGAGGTTTCAGTTTACATTCATGAAAGGAGACAAAGAAAGAACTGCAGTAATGTAACACCTGCTTTAATTTTGTGTTCAGGCTAGAATTCCACAGTGTTTGCTGCAAGTGCAGAACAGAGCGTCAGGCTTCTTGTTTTGGAGGAGAGAGGCACCACAGAAAAAGGGTGAGTTTGCTGCACCATTCAGTGTGAGCAGGAGTTGTTAGAACTACTGGGTAAGCTTGACTTTAATGGCAGGTTAGTCTGAGTTAGGGACTACAGCTCAGTGCCTAACAGTAGTCATGTTGGATCAGATCAAAGACCCAATCTATCTTACCTACATCCATAGCCAATAAATGGATAAGGAAATAGCATAAGGGACAGGAAAGCAAAAGTGACCCAGTTCCTAACTTGCCCTTACAGTGTTTGACAATCAGTAATTAATGGATTTTGTGCAAGAGGTTGTAACTGGAACAGCGTATGTATCCCATTCCTTGATGGACCTACTGTCCATGAATTTGTCAAATTCCTTCTTACTCTTATATAAAGGAAGTGAATTTTCATAAAATACATCTATATTGGAAAGTTTATTGTCCCAGCAAGCTGCAGAGACCAAAAATATAAAAGGCTCAGGAAGAAGGTAGAAAATAGAAAATTAAATTGGGTATTCTCCTGTTCTCATAATACAAGAAAAAATAATTAATAATTTCCTCAACCTTTCTGTCAGCTCTCTTTCAGGCCAAAGACTCCTAGCCTGTCTAATATTTCCTTATATGGAAACCATTCCATTCTTCTGACAATCTTTGCCATCATCCCATTAACATTTCTAGTTTTACTAGGAATTATTGCTATTGCAGGACCAGAGCATCATTAAATATGTATGACATACTATTTTATTTATTAAAAAAAAATGTTTTCCTTTCTATCTTTCTTATAAACCACTAATATTCTATTTCTCCTTTTGATCATGGCTAAAGATTGAGCTGCTATTATCAGAAAATTATTTTTTCAAACTCTCCTTGCCAAATAGCTATTACTAATTTAGAGCAAATAATCATCTGTTTATTGATAGCATTGTTTTTTACAATGGATATATTTTATCTGCAACTTTGTTATCCACATTCAGTAGGAGGACACAGCATCTTTTCACTATCAGAGTAAATATTAATGATTCTGAGCAATTCTGTACCATCAGCAAATTTTGTTACTTTATCATTTGCTACTTCTTCCAGCATAAAACCTGATGGTAACACTTAAGCCTTTGCACTGCTTGGGGGGGGGGGGG
>JAVJGI010000062.1:10277558-10358285 GCA_035590275.1 Ibycter americanus
CTTGATCTTTAACAAAATATAATTGAAAGCTCAATACAAAAGATTTTTCTTTTTACACCATGACGGCTTAGTTTCTTTAAGAGCAGACTCATGAAAATCTGTTGGCTGTCCAAGGATATTGTATCAGCCAGATCATTTTCGTTATTGTGGTTATTTCTTCTATTATGGTTTCTATCAATTTGCCTAGTACAGAAGTTAGACTTGCTGAAATACAATTCCCCAGATTTGTAATGAAACCTTTCTGAAAACTCTTTCCTTTGGTATAGAGGTCCATTTAAACACTCAGTTGCACATTCAGCAATTCAGAACCTTAATCTCTGAGGTTTTTTTGAACTCCTAGGTCACTGATACCTGTTATCGGCTATTTCTTGCATTTCAAATTGTGTTTATTTTTCTTTTTTATTTGATTTCATTTACAGATTAAATATAAATCTTGTACCAGTTCAGTAAGAAAAATAAAACATGGTGGATGGGCAGCAGCAGAGAGCAAAATACAAATACTGCCCAACTGGCAAACCTGAAAGAGCAAAAAGAAAATTTGTGTTCTTCATGACAAACTGTTTAATTCTACTACAGGACTACTGCTCATGTGTAACTTTGATAGTCAAACCACAAAATCTAAAAATAAAATATTGCTTTAAGATTTAGAATAATGTGTGCAATATTTATCTACATTTTAATGCATGAGAAAGGAGGAAAAAAAAGTCAGCGTTGCTTGTATGGATTATCTTGTTTGTTCCTATAAAGGCTTTTCTAGCTCTCCCAGGGTCATCCCCTCCATTTGCAGATATGGAGGCTGAGAGACAGGGCTCAATTTGGCCAAACTCAACAGCAAAGAAGGGAGCAGAAGAACCCAGGTTTCTTCACTTTTCATCAGAAGCTTAAAGCTGTGCTGGTGTGTGCTGGCTGCCAGTTACCAATTTGGCTAGTATGGAAATAATAAAAACCAGAGAAAGATGAGGTTATTTAAAATGTACTTCATAATTACATATTTCTCCTTCCTCAGGGTGAGACAGGTCTTTCAGGTAAATACAGCACGGAAACTGTAAGGAACACAGTTGGCTAGACCAGTAGGAGAAATTACTCAGGACAACTAAAACCAGAAGTCACTTAGATGGTATAGACTATGACTCTGATGGTATAGAATCTGACTTGTTTTTATGGGTAACATGAGTTGGCTGGCACCCTGATTTACATACCTATGTAGGGTATCTAAAATTCAGCACTGTGCATACCAACTTTTAGATCATCTCTATGTGACAATGTCTTGAATCCCAGACTTGCCAACAATTTACATCAAAACTCTTCTAAACAGACTCCTTGATGGCCTAAACTGTCATTTTTCTGCAAGAAAAGGAAACAGCTTTAGTCATATTTACAGAGCACATCAGTGTATTATTCTAGATATGTGCATTGATTTACTGAGATGACCATTAAAGGATCTGATTTAACCCATTTACAAGCACTTATCCAGACTGAATGGGTATTTTAGCATACAGGTTTGCCCTTCCTATGTCTTGGTAGTATATTTGTAATGCACTATTGAATTTCAGTAGGATTTTTTTAATAACCTCTTTAACAATATATAATTATTGTTGACAGCAAACCAACTAGAAGAAACACTTCTAGATTAATTAACAGTGACCTATAATTAAACACCACAGTACTTAGAGATGGAGTGGTCCCTAGATAATATTGCTTTAGTTTTAATTAATGTTTATCATTCTTCTTTGCTTCCCCTGTGGCAGTTATCAAGGTTAGTTACAAAATTTCTTAATTAAATTGAAATATATAAAAAGCAATGCCTTAACAGAAAACAGAAATATTCATGATTTAAGCATCATCTCAAGGTATGCAGACTCCTGCTCTACAAATTTTTAGTCATGGTTTACCTATGGAGCTCAGTATTTTGCTTAAGTCACACTTAGGTGTTAAACAATACTGTGGTGTGTTCTAGGATTGTTCCTGTTCCTTTATCTCTGAAAGATAAGGGTATGTTTTATTAAATGTTTGTTTTCTCCAACGTGTGCAGGGCTCAAAAATACATTTTTAAATGACAGCTTTCATAAAGGATTTCTGATTCCTGCTCAGGCTTTACTGGCAAGTCTATGCATAGTAATTAAGTAAATCTCTTTATTGCACATTTTCAAAATGTAGTCTGATGCTTAAATTAGATTTCTAATGGAATTAAAGGATCACATTCCTACCACATTCCATAGGGAGTTTGGTACCTAGCGTGCTCAGAGGAAATAATCTGACTTTCGCCAACCCTGCACTTTCAGATGTCGCCAGAAACTGCAGATTCCACCACCATCAGAAAAATTCCCTATACTTCCAGTTGTTGCAGATTGAGAGCTGAAGCAACTAAAAATAATATACAGGGGGGAACTTCATCTTTCAACTATAACATGCTTATAAATGCCTATAAATGCTTATAAAAGCTAAAGCTTACCTGGTTCAGAGGTAGTACTTCTCTAAATACACTATATACCATATGATTATGATAGTTAAGATATGTAAAGACAAATATTCGTACTGCTGAAGAACAGTCCTTATGTAATACTCAAATTTTCTCCAGTAGAAATCCTGGTCACCTCCACTGTTGCGTGGCACTGTGCTGCTGGCAAGGTATTCTTAAATTTTTTTGTTAGAATAATAAAACAGTGTGCATGAAACAATATCTATGTAGCATTAAAATGAGCACTGAAAATCAGAAAAAGATTGTGAAAATCAAAAAAAAAGTAGATCTTGTTTGGTCCCAACTCAGTCTCCGTACTAGCTGGTCTGAGCAGTTAAAATTAGGCAATCTTGGGAAGGGAGGGAGGTTGTCATTGTTTAAATCCTAAGTAAAAATAGAATACTGATTCGGTTCAGCTGAAGGCTGTTCTTGAAGTAACTTGCACTTATAGATTCTTGCTGCCAGTCTAGATACTTCCTGTGTCAAAGCACAGTTACACAAAAAACTCTAAGGGGGACACATCAAATGCCCACCTGGTAGCTTTTATAGGTGTAATGCAACAGTAAAAAACATTCTGGAAAATAAAAAGTAAATATGGAACATTTACATATGCCAAATATGTAACCAGAATAGTTACTTGGGAAACTGGAACAGAGCTGTTTGAACAGTTTATTCACTCACTGCCAATTCTTGGCCTGGTTATAGCTATGCGCTTGAAACAGCATTTCCCACCACTGTTTCTTATTCTCTCTCCATGCAGCACCTTCCCTCCCCCACTCTCAGTTTGGTGTCAAATTGTGCCAGCCCTGAACACTGCTGCAATTTACTGCCGAGTCATCATTTCACCACTGTCACAGAACATCATCATCACTGGTCCGATAGGAATATTGCAACAGCAACCTTTTGGTATGAAAAGGGAAAGAGTTTTCCAAGACACATGCAGTGGAAAAGCTGAGTATAATATGTTCTTTCAGAAAAAGCTGTCTTCCTCTTCAAAGGAAGTTCCCTGGGTTTTATGATCACTGTCTGGGAAATAGCACAATTAGCTCTCCCTGTGATTTTGCCTTTGCTCACATGCTGTACCTCTGGAATGGCCAAAGAATCAATGTTCGAAGGCAATGGGCACTAGAAGAGACTTCCGTTGTTTATCATGGTGCTGCTGAAGTCTTCTGGGGTTGACAGATGCTGCTCCAGAAGGTTAATAAGATGAAGAAAGCTCTTCCAGCTGGACCGTAAGAGGGATTATGTCTGAGCAGCAGATAAACAGATTATTCCAGAAACAGACTCTGCTTTTTTTTAAAACTTCGTCACTCTTGTCTTACCACTCCAGTACCCAAGGCTAGAAGTGTGTGCATTTGAGGGTTTTGTCCAGCTCTTGCATTCTGGCACCTGTTGCACTCTTTGCCTAGTTGCAATTCAATGCAGTCCAAAGCTGGAGACACCTGAAAAACAGTAAGAGGGAAGACGTTTGGGGATTTTAGTTAAGAAAACAAAATCCTTCTACTTGACCTAAATATTCTTATTTCCTGCATGACTGATCTTGAAAACTGTGAATGATCAATAGACAGCATGCATTTGAAAACTGGATTAATATTTTTGGTCATTTGCCTTGCTCTCCAAGTTCAGGGAAGCAGAGGTAAGTTCATACATTAAAGGTTTATATACATTGAATATGTTGAAAAAAAATAATAAAATTGAAAGATCAGGGTATTTTCACATTACAAAGTTCTTTGTTTGGAATTTGGCGTTTTGACAATTCAGCTAGAGACAGTAGTTACTAATGCTGCTATAAAGTTGAAAAAAGGAAACACTGGCAAGATTTCTTACGCCTGTTTCCCAGGCTTTACAATCTCTGTAAGAGATGCCATTTAGTTTCTATTTATCTGCATATGTTCTGTTATGAAAAAAATTAATGTCAAGAACAATTATATGGAAGGAGTAAAATAGCTGAAGGAACATCTAATTGCTGACATTGTTAAAGATGATCTGTCATCTCTGAAATGAAGAGAAAGTAGTAAAGTATATCTTTGTATTTACTAGTCTCATTGTCAGAAACAACTTCAAAAACTTTTAGATATTCAAATTCTGGAGGAATAAACCATACTGGCAAATATACAAAAAATGGCAGTATTAGTAAGGATTACTGTAATAATAATTGTAAAATTATTTGCAAGAAAACACCAATACAGAAAACTCCTCTGCGCTTAGTACAACAGCTGACTATTGTTCCTTTTAAAAACATTAAAGTCACAGCAATTGTAGACCTTCATCAACAACAAAAAAGAAAAGGCAGTGATGTGATTTTTTCCTGTTCAGTTCCACATTCAATAAATTTAGAGCTTTGGGGAACATGTTTAATTTTAGGGGAAGTTTCTTGCTAACTTTTCCATCCATGCTTTCACATTTATATAACTGAATTAAAAGCTAATGTTACAACTGCTTAATGCTTTCCCAAGTCAATGACATCCTATTTATGTCAATCTCAGGCATGTTAATTAAATGCAAAGAATGTAAAATGATAAAAGAGAAGTCTCCTCAATGATATTTAAATATTTGTTAAAGAGACAGTATGAAACAGTCTGTTGTCAATGCTATTTGGAAAGTTTTATTTACAATTTTTTTTTTCAGGCTTGCTTCTCTTTGCACAGATTTTCTTTAAAAAATAAAGAACACAGTTCTTGTATCTCACTGAAATGATGTAAAACTTCTCTAGTGGACAATTACAGTACTGAAACAACCCTTGGGGGAAACATAATGTATTAGTTACCACTGGATTTATATTCTGTTACTCTTTGATTTTGCTTTTAATTCCATGAAAATAGTGTCATTTAATCATTAATGATATTTTGGAAATGTGGCAAAAAATAAGAAAATGAGTGATAGTTCACGTCTGACAAGAAGAAAAGTTATATCAAAATGCACTGCTTTTGCATTTAAATTGCATATCCTATGATGAAAAGAGATAGAAAGAATTCCAGGTAATTTGTGCATGCTTGATGCTATGATTACAGTCTATATTTATAATTATGAACTGAGAAAGTGATAATGTAAAAAAAATGGGGTCACACAGTTTCACCCATTGCAAATTGTGATTGTATGTTACATTTCCCATAAAAGACTTCAGCAAAATTCTGGGAGGCTATCTTGACAGAGAGGAATACAGAACTGTATATTATCTCCTTAAGAGATGTAGCAGAAGACTTGGTGCATAGAACATTTACCAACACTCAGGAAACAACGACCAATAATAAACTTCACATAGCATCTTACTGATGCAGCAGTATTGGAATTTTCTCATTGTTGATGGCTTTCAGGGAAAAACACATCTTTTCTATACATGCGTGTGAATGATAATTAGAAAAATTCCTTCCCACCAGTTTTATAAAGTACATGTGGTACTTGGAAATGCATAACAATATTTTTTTATTGTCATGTGGTCATGCCATATATAATATTTCAAAGCTACATTATCTCAAATATATGCATACAGATCTTAAAAGACTTAATGCTTGTGTTAAGAAACTTCCTTACCAGAGCAGGGGATGCTTCCAGCACTGTTACTTTATGACTTAGCATTAGGGTCAGATACTTACAAAAAATATGTTCAAAAGTACACAGACTCCTAATAGTCTGAATACTTACATTAATGACTTGTTAGTGATCCTAACATAGATGATTTGAGGCTTTTATGGTTATTCCAGTTTGCAGTACGTGTCAACAGTGACAGACTGGGAAATAAGAGACTAAGACAAAAAATACTTCCATCTTAAAAGAAAAACCATAGAGCTAATAATCTCTAAATATGTATAGGGTCAATCAGCTGATTTTTTTCCCCTTCATGAACAAAACTATCTTAAATTCAAATTCATGATTTACTCACACCTATATTTAACAAAAAGTGAGTTAACGAAAGTGAGGCTTGCTCAGTAATTTCTTTTGGTCCTTCCTCCCCGTCCCTGTTTTAGGATGAAAAGAGTCCTTCTCCCAGCCATTTGGAGGCTGTCCAGGAGCACCTCAAATTCCACCTTAAACAAACAGGAAACTGTAGGGAGCAAAATAAATATTTTGAAGTGTGTATCTTTGGCCAGAATCCAGAAATTATCTCAGAACTTGAACTCAGGTCTTTGCCGCTGTCCTGGCACAAACTGTCTCTAACAATGGGAAGGGAAAGTGAGTGGGATAAAATCTTTGTCACAGCAAAAAGATCTACAAGCAAAATATGATAGTAGATTCATTTTTAACTTGAATTGTAAACCACTGAAAAAACCAGATGAACTAGCAAAATACAGAGGAGCTTTGAACTCCCAAAAACATACATTGATGCTGGGTACATCATAGCACTTGATACTGAGAATATAAGGGAGCCAGAGACCATTCAAGGCTGTTTAGTGTTATTTTTTATTCAGCAAGCAAATATCTGCTATTTACTTAGCCATTCTTTAGGACACAAAGGCTTTCTGTGTGCTCTATGAAATCATTCTAATTCATTCTGACTTACCCCTTCCCGCTCGGCTGTTCCAATTCAGCAGTAAGTGTTGCAAATCTTCATTACTATAATTGCCCTTGAAAAAAAGGGTTAAGCAAATTTGTGCCAAAGGGAAAGGGAAGTCAAAGAACATAAAGCTTCAAAGAAAGAATGAAAAAAATGACATCTGCTTATTGCACTAAAATTATTTTCTACTTTTATCCATAGAATAAGAATTACCAAGTTAAAATTAGCTTTCCTGGTTGTGCTTATAAACAAATGAATAAGTAAACCTTTCTTTCTTCCCCTTCCCAAACAAACGTAACACTGGATTGTATGTCGGTATTAATATTATCTATTTCCTGTCTAAAAGCCAAACTTGAATAAAAATACTAGAATATTGTTGCTGAATCTTAAAGATTAATTCCAGATATAATCACACCTGTACCATAGTGATTAGCAAACTATATGTGAATGAACAGTTAGATGTACTGGATTTTTTCTCTGAAAACACCTGTGGACAAGATGATCACTATTAATAATAAAAGGTTTTCTCCCTCTACAGGACATTAATTTACAGGCTAGAATAAAGTAACTTTATTTGGAGTCTTAACCTGCTAGAAATCTCAGCTAATTGCAGTGTCCTAGTAGCTTCAGCAGTGCACTAAGCAACATTCATCTGATGTAGCAAACACACTGTTGTCTTCCCAGAAGGAAAACTGTGTATGCATTTTACTGCATTTTGAGCCTTTAAAATATTTTAAATACCTGTTTCCCCTCTGCTTTTGTATCTCTGTTCTATTCCCAGTTCCTTTGGGATTCAAATGAGTCTTCTGCTCATTCTCTGTCACACAATTCTTCCATTTTTATCAGGAATTAGGGGCTCTACTGTGCACATTTCATGCACTTTGCACGCCCAGCTGTGTTTCAAAAAATTTCTTCCCCTTAGCAATGTGTGGTATTGAACAACGCACTTCCTAAAAAGAAATATCTATCTGTCTGTTTGTATATACATATGTACTGGCATTTAGTCACTACCAACTGCTGTTTCCTGGACAGATGCTTCAGAATAGTGACATATCTGGAAAACATAAGATTAATGATCATCTGGGAGTACCCTGACACCTGCCACAGTGTAGGTGTGTTTATATACCCTTACATAATTGCAGCATGCCTTATTATTTTATGCAAGCACACCACCAGTTTTAACCTTACAATATACCTGACAGAGTGACACTGTCATTCTCATTTCACAAAAGCATGAGGACCTGAGGTGTAACATAGAAACTGAAGCCCTGACCAGTAAGAAGTATTGCAGTCGTAAAGCAGGACAACAGCAGAGTTTAGCAGGCTGATTCTCAAAGCAACTATCTAGTCACATAGATGTCTGCAAATCAGTAGAACCCAGACTCACAGCTACATAGCTAATTGTACTTAAGCAACCATGCTTACCTGCTTACCTTTTCAGCAGTGAGTTTCTACTGGCTTTTAAATTTCTACTTCAGTGCAGAACCAGAACTAACTTCTCATTGGCCACTCTGAATCTTACAGTACCTCTCTCAGACTTTATCCAATTGTATATTAACAATCTTGGTAATCCTGTTACCTGAAATACTAGTTTGAGTGGGTATGCTCCAGGTATACCTTTCATACGTATGAGTCAACATAGATCATAGAAGCCCCAGCAGTTTCAGGCAGGAAGCAGTAGTGCACTGATCTTTCACTTTGTGATTTTGTGGTCACAGCACGAAATGAAGACAGTTCTAATCAAGTTCTTTTCCATTTCCTCTTCTCTCTCAAAACTAGATCAATTTCATCTAGCTCAGAAGCTGGACATGCTTAGAGCAAGGAATTGAACTAGGTGACCTCCAAATATCCTCCCAACCTAACTTGGTCTATGCAGCTTGACATACAACTAAGTTAAGTAAGGTTAAGTCCAAGTCCCTCTCTGTCAAAATGAGATGGAGTCAGTTAGCCAGAGACCGCAGATCGTACTGCAGGATGAGTGCCCCTAAACTGTGAAGTGAAACTGACCACTTCCAATTACACAAGTTCAAGTAAAGAAATGGTCCTCTGGCTTCTGGCTCCTGGAAACTTTCTCATATGCCAACCATCCCAATCACTACCATATTTAAATAGTTACCTCAATAAGCCCATTCGGCACTGAAACTCTTTGATTCATGCTGTCAAAATTGTTGAATTGTTGAAACACATGGCAAAATATTGTTGGAACTTATTCTGTCTCACTGACTTTCTCAAAGGATGGCTGTATGTCTTGAGTAAGACTGATTAGAAAATGAATAGCAGAGGTGCTCAAGTGAGTGTTTCATCACTGCAGATTGGATGTATCCTTCCAAGAACTACTCAAACATTTAAAGCATTTTCTTGCATCCTTTGATGCAAACCATATCAAATAACAGAACAGCATTTCAGGTGAAACGCTTCTTGCCTTATTTCAGTATTGTGTTAACAGTAACTAAATTCTTCATCTTCCATAAATGTTTAAAGGAGCATCATCATGCATTTCTGCCAAGAAGTAGGATTTATGAAAATCCATCACTTTCCTGAATTCTCAAGAAGGAAAATCCCTTGGTACAGATCTAATTCAAACCAAGAAAATAGTCTTTAAAAGGTTGAAAATTAAAGAACTTACCTTTTAAGCAGGAGCCTGGAGCTCCTCTTCTGTGTCATAGAGAGCTTGAGCACAGCTTGTAAACATGTGCAGGTGATGTTTTGTCATGCTGAACCAAAGCAAGAGATACAGAGATCAGATTTTTTTTGGCTCCAGTACGAAGTCCCCTCTGCACAGGCAGGGCCTAGCACCTCCCTGACACCTAAGGTGATGCTGAGTCTTGCATAACACAACATATTAGTAGGTACATGAAAGGTTCTGTAGTGCTGGGTGTGTGCACACCAGCTTTATGGTACTTGTGCAGGAAGTTTGCTAGTGGACGTCGGTCAACTGAACACAGGGTCTTCCAAACTGGAGGCCTGGACATGGCCCCCATAGCTCTCTGCCCCAGTTAGATACCCAGACCTCATTCAACAGGTAATGTTACTGTTTAGTGACATTTAAGAATGGCATTCACACAAGCTAACATACCAAACAGGAATTACCAAGCACATCATTATCAATATCCATTTTGAGGAATTAAATTTAATTACTTTTAATAGAAATGCCTTAGCCTTCTTCCTCTCTTTTAGGAACACAGGCATTCTCACCTGGCCACTGTTCATCTTCTGAAGCTAGGCATCAATGTCAGCTCCTTATCTTTCAGCAAAACTTCCCCACAGTAGTGGATACTGGCCTCTTACCCAGCGGTTCACTAGCTAAGTGCACTAAACCTGAAGAAGTGAGATTGAAACTGCGTTTTCTCCTGTGTCTCAGCTACCCCAATTAGCTTCCAGATAAGACGCACTACTCACCAGGATGAAACAACTGTTGGGGCTGAGTTGCCTCAGTAATTCCTCTCAAAGTTCATTCACTGTGTACATTGAAAATAGTTAAAGAATGTATTGGACTCAAAGATAAGTACAAGCAAGACATATCATCTTGTGTTTAAGGGCACTGAGCTCTCAGAGACAAGACCTGAGCAGATTAAGCATTAGTATTAATGTTTCTGATACTGGATTCCATACTGTCAAGTTTTTGAATTTGTGAGCCTTCACAGTTGTGAAAACAAGCTTGGAAATGTAATGCAAACACAGTCAGATACACTGCGTCTGACAAAGCACTGGCAAAGCAGCCCCGAGCATCAGCAAGAATACAAGGAAAAGGCCTCTACTTCCACATCTGCATGGAAAGATATAGGTTGTTGCATACTTCTCTGGGAGAAGATAGGTGCTGCTCCCAGCAGTCATATGCAAGATCTAGGCTGCATTTGATGATAAAGCCATGCCATATTTTAATCTGTCCCTTCTCATCTAAGCCACTTCAATCCAGTCAGACCTTTCCCATGCAACTGGAACTGAGGAAATGTGACACAAAAAAGACTGAAAAAGGAATATAAGGACAGAACATGTCATGGGCAACCTGTCTGTCACTAGCAAATGCCATTAGAGTTTGGGGTCCTCACTATTCTCTTGACAGGAGGAAACTGCCTCTAAGCGAAGAGTCCACAATACTACTACTCTTTGTACTCTATGCTCCATCTGGTGCTTACATTGATCACCCCTTTCAGAGATCTCAGGATCAACTTTCCATCACTAGTCATCCTTGCTTTTGTTACTGGTTGAATTATCAACACAGGGTCTGTTGGACCCACTGTATATTTAATTGGATCACAACATCACATTTATGGGATCTTTGTTGAATTAACTCTCTTTGATAAGCATTCCTCGTCCTATTTCAGCAGTGCCCCTTAAAATAAGCCTAGTCTTTTAATTAGTAATTATTTTATTGTGCAGACAATGTGTCTTATTTATCAGTCAAGCAGTCCTCTCTATCCTAAGAGCATCCACTTATTTTTCAAACTAATCTGCTTTTTCATACATGTCAAACCTTGTGATGATTTTAATGATGAATTATTCAGACTTGAACAGTTTTGTCCTGATGTCACCTTGAATTTTGTTGCCTAAACCTTTAGTTACCATATTTTAAATTCTTCTCTTTGACATCTTAATTTTCTAAGGTCAAAGAAGACTAAAATTTTACTTCCAAATTAATGCTATAAGTAAATGTTCCTACACAGAGATTGCCTGTATTGCTGAAAAAAACCCAAACGATCCACACCAAAACTGGAGGCCTCCCAGAAGTAATACTATTAACAGCTAGAAATGAATAAAGCTATATAGAAAAGCATCCACTACAGTTATAGAAAAAAGTTACGAATGCAAGCTTCTTGCTCCTGTGTCCATAAAAGCAAATTTAAAAAAAACAACTGCTGACCAATTATCTGAATGGCTTTCAACTCTTTTATTCTAGAATCAGTTGAATAATGATGTACTTTTCCTTTTTCACCATGCAGATTATGTGTTTTTACCTTTGACCTTTGAAATCTATTTCTCCTGCCTTGTTTTTTTAGTGGGGTTATGAATTTGATAATGCAGGTCTCAAGAGACACAGGGCAGAGGCCTGGCCTAATTCCGAGGATTTGATTTTTAATTTCAGAAGTGAATACCATTTATCTGCCTGAAAACAAAACCTGAAGAACAGTACTGTGTGCTTGAGACACCTGTATGGATGTCAAAGCACTTTGATTAGGTCCCATATGAATACTATTGCTGTACCATACTTCGAAAATTGCTTTATCATATTTTGAAAATCTTTTGTTGTATTTGTCTAAGTTCAGGACTAGAGGTCAGGAACTCCACATTTTAATAATGGTTGACAGTGACTCTGTAGATCACCTTGGTAAAACTATCTCAACTTTTTTCCTCAAGTATGCCACCTGGAAAATGGGGACAACAGTGCAGATTCTTTCATGTGAGAATAAAGAAGGAGAGTTACATCTTGTTTTAAGGTACCTTGGAGATCAAGCTAAAGTACAGTAAAATTTTACCAGACTTTGCAGTTATCTGCCCTTCTGCCCTAGAACTGTCAAAGAAAACTAAAAATCTTAGACATACCTATTAAAGGCAAAACCGAAACAGTCACCTTTGTGAAAAAATAGAGTTAAATAAAAAAAGTCAAATTGGGCAGAGTAAACACTAAATCTATTGGTTGCATATGTTTGTTTCAGAAAAGAGAACAAGAACAAAAAAATTTACAAGAATTACTTATTTTAAGAAAAGTAAAACAGCCTAGTATTATTGGGATATTTTTTTTTGCATGATCGGACAATGTACCCTGTAAAATTTGCACCACTCCAGTTTACTCAATGACTATGTTGCGCGATAAAGAGAAAAGGGATCAGCTAATATACATGGGTTCAATGTCATAATAGCACAGCTCTTTTTAGATAATTTTTTCAACCCAGGATACTGAAAACAAAGCACCTAAAAAGTTGTAGATGGAGACATATTATAGTAAAGTATGCGGCTGAACCGTCTGGGAGACACAGGGGAAATCACAGGTCTGAAGAATTACAAACAAATAATGTTTGTACCAGAAGACAGGTTTTCTCCCACTCACATTCAGTAAATATTAGGAAATAAGTATTGGACAATCATGTAGAGAGAGGGGCTGATGCTTTCTTCAACTCAAATTTTGCTTAAAAAAGTGACTTCAAGAACTGATGATAATAGAAGTTACTCTGGTAAGGGAAATTTACTAACCACAAGATATAAATGAAATCAAACCTATTACAGTAAGCATACTTAAGAACAAATCCCTCCCACAAAAAGGTGGAAATTGAAGGTAAGAGATGAAAAGAGAAAACATGCCCTGAATAGGCTAGCAGAACAGTAATACCTGGAAGCAGATAATGTATGGTCACTTTCTCAGACCAAAAAGCCCAAATGACCCTAACACAGAAAGTTTGAAATCGTTACAACAATCATTTGAGAAGAATCTCCTTTGTCATTCTTATGAATAGTATAAGTCTTAATTCAAGTTAATGACTTCGGGGTAAATCCTGGAGAAGAAGCAAATCCTTGAAGAAAAGCCTCTGCTCTATACAAAAGCTATCAAAGAGCTTACTGACAAAATCCTCTGCCCCAGTTGGTCAGACTGACTAGGCAGCTGGTCTATCGCAGCTAATATACCTTGTAAAAGGTAATAGATTTACATCTGGCTACTTTCCATGTAGATTTTTGGTATTTTCTTCTAGAGGATTTCAGGGGTCTGCTTTGAGATTTCAATGACATTGGATCTTCTGCTCTCACCTCATATATCCTTCAAATAATTCAGTGTCTCAGCTGACTCAGTGTTTCACCACTTGTAGTTTCTGATGGACCCAGATCCACGTTTTCACAGGGGAAATTCCTTTTATGCAGTTTATGGTTCATGATCTGACATTACGGTGGAAAAATTACTTCCATTTCATTTAATGACAAACACTGTATGACTGCATCATCATTTTACATTACCTTGCAACTATTAGACAGTTACAGGTCTACAGGTTTCTGCCTCTGGCTTGCTTTGCAAAGCAATAACAATCACCTGTTGCCTTCATTGTATAACTTCCTGTCTTTCATAAAATATTCGCCATAATCAAGCAGTTGACTTTTTTTCATACCAGAGTACTAACTACCTCATAATATGTATGTCGTTATTATGATTTCTACACAGTAAGTATTGGATGTTCATTCTGAAGTAAGAACTGAGACACACATATATATACACACACACATATATATGTATACTGACATATATGGTAGAACTTTTCCCACTCTACTTCAAGTACTATTCTTTTTGTACCAGTAATTATTTTTCTCTTATCATTTATCTGGGCACTGTTCTTTAAACATTTAATTAACCCAGCTCAAAATTGTTGAGATAATGTTTTACCTTCCTTATTTTCTCTTGATTTGCCTAAGAACATGATAGTTTCCTATGTGCAGCATGACCTTTCCTCTTTCTCTAGCAAACTGATAATTTTTCACTTTGATAGCATTACTCTCATTGAACTTGTTCCTTTTGAACCCTATTATTTCCTTTTATTCTTCTTTTACAATTTTTTAAACCATTCTTCAAAGCAATTTTTTCATTTGATTCATCAGCATTCAAGTACACATATGCCATGTCTTTCTTACATTTTCTCCCTTAAAGTTTTCCAATTATCTACAAATGTTACACTTTTCTTTCAAAACCATTCTTTGAAAACATCTTTTATTCTGTTTACATTTTTCTTTATTTTTCATCTGTAAAGATTGTACCCAAAATATGAAAATGTAACCAAAAAAAGATATTTCCAAATTAACATTAACATCTTTATTAATATGTATGCAAAATTTTGGAAGATAATCTAAAAGATACTAATTGCTCCTGTCACACGATCCTGCAAAATGCTGTATTTCAGCTCATTTAAATGTGTACCTTATATGCTATTTTTATAATTAATCTTTTTACATTAAATTTAGCTGCTATGTCATGTAATACTGCATCACAAATACTTAGGAAGTGGAACCGAACGTCCTGAACTTTTGTGTGCCTTTTAAGACGGGGGTTCCTATGCTTAAGGGTATTTTGACACCCTAGAAGCATTTCCATTTTTCATGACTGAATAGCTCCATAAGTAAAACTTAAGCCTAGACCTTCAACTCCCACTCACTGATTTCACTTTTTTCTACTGTAGCTGTTCTACTTTGCCAGGAATAGTTAAAGATCTATCGAGATACAATGCCAGAGCATTCACAACACCTATCATCCAGTGGCAAAGAAACACAATTGCAGTCTGTTCTGAATAATACTTCAGTTTATGTGAGGGAAGGATACAGAAGTGCACTGTGAGGTAAAAGAGGGAGACTGGAAACAGCTCTTTCTTTCCCCAAAGACAATCAAATTCCTGTTCAGCTTTTGAAAGTAAGTGTTTCAAGGTCCAGTTCTTGGGATGGGTTCAAGACTATGAACCTGATGTGAAGGAGGATGTGCCTTAACGTTCAAAGGAAAGATAAGAATGTCTTCAAAGGGTGCAGATTCAAGGTACAACTATTTCTCATTTTACTTATCTACTAGCATAGACACCTTTTTACACTGTAAGCCGATACAGATATGCTTCACCTTCCCCAAGCTCCAGACCATTACTTATCACTGTACTGTAAATTTCCCTACAGGGTGATATGCTTACAAATGAGATGCTGCAGCACGAAGTCAAGCACTTAAGTGTCCTTTGCAAATCTAACCCAAAGTCACTTTTGAAAACAAGATTTAGGGCTTCTGAAACTTTTACCCTGTGTGTCCTGGGATGACGTGTTGAGATGTAAGGAAAGTACTTACCAGGTCTCTTGAGTCCCAGTTCCCCCAAGTGATCACAGGACATTTTTTCTCAGCACATTAATTCAGTCAGGACATTGACACCAATATAATGTAACAAAAAGAATTCTCAGGTTTATGCCCATTTTCCAGACATGATAATTGCATTGGATACCTACTGCTTATGCAATGTATGTTTATGTACACACTTACTTTTTATCTTTTCCAGAAATCCCTAATAAAATAAACCGTGGTGAAGCCAAACATCTTGCAGATGCCTCAGGGACAGACAAAACAGAAAGAACAACGAAGAGGTCCAGGATATCAACTATAAGGCGGATATTTGACATGGCAAAGCACCGAACAAAGAGGTCATCCTTTTTCTCAACTGGTGTGAAAGTTTGTCCACAAGAATCAGTGAAGCAAATTTTAGCCAGTCACCAAGCTTACTATAGATTAAGAGGTAATATGATGACTGTAGCATGTACTTCCTCCTTGAAAGTATTTCTTTAAATTGAGGAAACACAGTAACTTTCCAGAATCTTATTCTTTAGTTCTGGGCAGTGTATGTGCTATTTGCTTTATGCTCTATTTTTACATAGATAATCAAATGTTACATGTACATCAGCATGGTTCAAGACAGACAGTTACCAGAACAGAATCAAACAATGGACTCAAAGGACTAATGAACTCAGTGTAATTGCATAGTGTTCTAGCATGGCAGAATGTGAAAACCAAATCATGGTTGCACTACTGTGTAAAGATATACCATTTTTCTCAAAAGTGCAGCAAGTATCGTCATCGCTACTCAGAATCAATTCCACAAGCTCAAGACAAGTAATAGAACTATTCATTGGTCATTGCACATGTTGGTGTATCTATTTATATGAAGTCTGTGGCAGAATTGGTATGTTACAAACAGCCATTTTGCTGTTTTTCCATGCCAGCAGCTTGTGCAAAGACCTTAGTCTTATTTTTAAAACCTTTAGAATGGTTTTTCTGCCCTTTCCCAATTAACTCACTCACTCCCTAGCCCCTTCTTTACCTCCCTTGGCCTTAGAGAGCCTAGAGTTTTACCACTCTGATTTTAGGTCCCTACAGAGCACAGTGCAAATAGCCCCCTGGATTTTGTATTTCCTCTCTCCTTCCTTCTGCCTCTCCCAGTGTTTCATTCTATGTTTGTTCCAATTTGTATTAGAAAAATGCATTTTATTGTGGTCTACAGTGAATTCTAAAACCTAGTCAGCACTTCTGGGATGCAAGTATCTAAGGCAACTTCTACTTTCTAAATCAACTTTTCTTATCTATTTGTCATCTATACTGGTCTCCAACCGTTCACATACATGTATGTAATTTGGCTGCTCCTCAGCTCCCTTTCAGGGAACGAGCAACTTCCTTCTGACATGAAACCTGGATGTAGAGCTGCAAAAATTCTACTCCAGTAGCCACTTGCTAGAGGCAGCATGGGCAAACTAACCAATGTCTGTAGCCATTCCTATAGATATAAATATATTTGGTATCCATTGTGGGACTGAATTCCAACCCAATGGACATAATTCTGAAACATGTTAAAGAGGCTGATCCAAAAAGCCTTTCTTAAATACTCATTAATCCTGAAAAACCCTAAAACTCACTGGTCACATCCCAAATTAGGCTGAAAACAAGATATCCTGGGACAGGCTGGTATCATTGACTGGAACTCAAAGAACAGCAATGATGATATTTTCATTTAAAAACTGATGATGGCAATACTAGCACCTTTTTGGAGAGCAGAACATCAGCTGGGATATTGGGCTCTGTAAGTCTTGTAGTACAAGCAGGTTTAAACTTACATCTCTTTCCCAGCAGAGTGTCCTACACTCACAAAATTCTCTGAGTAGGTGTCATCCAGTTCTTCAATTGAAGCTGGAGCACTTCTCAAAAAGTAAGCAAGAGAACAGACTGCAGCTGAATAATTTGTACACTCATTCAGAAAAAGGTATTTCTGCTCCTTTGAATAGTTGCACATTTTCCATTACTATGTCCTTCATTAAAACCTAAAAAGATCTTTCTTTCAAGGAAAGGTCAGAACCCAACACTTCTGCCCTCCCAGCTCAGCATGCTAATTTACATGCTGAAAGTGATAAATGGAGAAAAAAAAAAAGTTAGAAGTGAAAACATGTGGCTGCAAGCATTATCCTTGAAGTTCTAGCCACAGTATAAGCCTCCATGAAAAGATAATTCGGTAGCCACACTGAAGTCTTACAGCCTGTGCCTACCTGTGGGACAATCTTGCCTTCAATTTGTTTTGTAGGCATACCTTTAGGTCCGTTCTTTTCCATATCTAAAGTCTAGGAGATAACTTCCACCCCTCCAAGTTCAATGACACATTTAGAATTGTAACAACACTGTGGATCGTATCTGTCCTCTAGAGAATTTTACTGCTTCCTAAGAAAAATTACACACATTTTTTTTTTACAGATATACACAGACATATACACATATATATTCTGTACTTTCAGGAATGAGCACACAACACAAAGCAGCTCAGATACAGGAGCTCAGTCAGTTGCTATTGGATAACCTGAGGCTACTGTGACTCTATACCAACTCCGAAATAACACACCAAAGCTTAAGTCACCATGAAGGCAGTCCCTCATGTGGGGCAAGCTGGGAGTATGCACAGAATCAGCTACAATGCCTCCTCAACTGGCCATGTGTCATGTTTATCTAAACCCTGGTAACTGGACTATTTTTCATCAGATAATAAGTCTTTATTCAGCTGTTACTGCTCAGAAAAACAAACACCAGAGAGTTGTGAGAGAAAGATGATGGAAAGTAGCCTTAACTGCTAGCTCATAATGAATAAATCTCTTCAAAAGACAACCTGTTCTTTTTTATTAATCTGACCACATCTGCTCCACATGCAGTTGCTCTATTGGGAGGACAGGTTGTTCCTGAGGTATTACACACCTGTGTAAGGTGCTCTTACACAGCTAGGTGAGTGCATATCTACAGCAAGTTTAGAGAATACCCAGAGCAACTGATTGCACTAACTCCAGAGACACCAATATTTTACATAATGCAGATAATTATCTCCCTCTAAGTCAAAGCAGGTATCAAGTACTGAAAATACATGTCCCATCTCACAGTAATGAACTTTGCAAAGTAAAATGCTAAAGGCAACAGCTTTTAAATTGCTAGCAAGTTTTTGTTAAAATGGTTTTCTAATATGTTTGAAAATCCCCTTCTCTAAAAGCATTTAACTTTAAACAACATTTTGAAGAAGTGTGTTCCTTCATTTTGAGTGAGCATACATTATATTTTCAGAAAGCTAAAACTACAGTTGGATTTGTTGACTCCAACAATACCAGAGGAATCAACAAGTAGTGACAGAGACAGTCACCAATGAATGGGAAGGTATAGCAACAGCTGAGATAAACTGAACCGGCTTTGTCGAAAACATGTTGGTTCTAGCAGCCACTGAACCATGTTGGTCATTCTACACAACTGAGTTCACAAAGCCTGCAGAGGACAACCTGAGTGTGGTGGGTTGACCCTGGCTGGATGCCAGGTGCCCACCAAAGCTGCTCTGTCACTCCTCCTGCTCAGCCAAACAGGGGAGAGAATTTATAACAAAAGGCTCATGGGTTGAGATGAGCACAGGGAGTTCACACACTAGTTACCATCGCAGGCAAAGCAGACTTGACTTGGGGAAAAATTAATTTATTACTAATCAAATCGGAGTAGGGTAATGAGAAATAAAACCAAATCTTAAAACACCTTCCCCCCACCCCTGCCTTCTTCCCAGGCTTAACTTTACTCAGGATTTTCTCTGCCTCCTCCCCTACAGAGACACAAGGGTACAAGGAATGGGTGTTGCAGTCAGTTCATCACATTGTTTCTGCCTCTCCTTCCCCCTCAGTGGGAGGATCCTCCCTCTTCCCCTGCTCTAGTGTGGGGTCCCGCCCACGGGAGACAGTCCTCCATGAACTTCTCCAATGTGAGTCCGTCCCACAGGCTGCAGTTCTTCACAAACTGCTCCAGCATGAGTCCCTACCATGGGGTGCAGTCCTTCAGGACAGACTGCTCCAGCCTGGGTCCCCTGCAGGGTCACAAGCCCTGCCAGCAAACCTGCTCCAGTGTGGGCCCCTCTCTCCACGGGGCCACAGGTCCTGTTAGGACCCTGCTCCTGCATGGGCTTCCAACAGGATCACAGCCTCCTTCGGGCACAGCTGTTCTGGCACGGGGTCCTCAATGGGCTGCAGGTGGATATCTGCTCCACCGCTAACCTCCATGGGGTGCAGGGGACAGCCTGCTTCACCATGGGCTTCACCACAGGCTGCAGGTGGATATCTGCTCCACTGTGGATATCCATGGGCTGCAGGGAACATCCTGCCTCACTGTGATCTTCACCACTGGCTGCAGGGGAATCTCTGCTCTGGCACTTGGAACACCTTCTCCCCCTTCCTCTTCACTGACCTTGGTATTTATATAGTTGTTTCTTTCACACAGTCTTACTCCTCTCTCTTCTCCAGCTGCAGTTGCTGCTGTACGGGGGTTTTTTTGTCCCCTGCTTAAATATGTTATCACAGAGGTGCTACCACCACCAATGATGGGCTCAGCCTTGGCCAGCAGCAGGTCCATCTTGGAACCAACTGGCATTGGCTCTATAGGGTATGTGGGAAGTTTCCATCAACTTATCACAGAAGCTACCCCTGTAGCACCACTGTCACCAAAACTTTGCCATACAAACCCAATGCACTAAGTGGACATTTCTGCAGTTAAGCAGGAATGTCCATACAGAACAGCACTTCCTGGCTGGCTCTGTGCTAGCTTAAGGATCTCTTTGCGTAGAGGGTTAATTAACATTGATAATATACAGTTGTGGGCTTGCTTCTGGGGTGGTGGGTTGGCTGATGTGGATCATGTACAGCTGTGGCTTGTTCCTGCTAAGCAGCTAAATAGCACTGAGGAACCCAGAAGAGAGGGAGCACTGGTAGAAGAGGAGCACTGGGTGAAGAGAGGCAGTAAATGAAGAGGAGCCCTAGATGTAGGAGAGAGAGAGAAGGAGAGGCTGGCTGGAGGAGAAGCCAGGAACTTGGACGCAGCACAGGCAAGAAGCAGGGTGGACTGGCCTGAAGAGGATGAAGAAACAGTACAGACAGTAGAGGAACTTTTAGAACCTTGTATGGGAAAGCCTTGTTGCAGCTGGCTAGTTCTGTAGTGCTGCAACATCTTTGGGCCACTCAGTGGTTTTAAATGTGACTTAGGTGTAGCCAGGATTCATTCCATGTTTAGTGTGAGGCTGTTCAAAATGGGTTAAGTGAAACCCAAGTCTTTTGGGTGTGGGGAAAGGCTAGTATCTTAACAGAAATCCAAAGACATGTTAGTATAGTTAGTCAGGCAGTCAGTAGCTGTTTGGAGGAGGGAACAGTTTATCCTCCAAAGTCTTTTAGAAACGGTTTCAACCTCGAAAAAAAGAGGACACATCAGCAAGATGCTGGTAAAACTGCACTCCAAAGTGTAGCCCCACCTGGCCATCTGTGATTCTCAAAAATGCACTTCTGCAGACATATTTAAGACCTGTGTTATCAGGATCATCAAGAGAAATTTAACCCTATGAAGTATTTTTGAGAAGTTATTTTATAACCTAGCTGCTGCTGCTTTCTCCTCTTCCTCACATACTCATACATGTCCTGATCCTCACTCACAGTGCTAGAGAGCAATACCCTTGCAGCAGGAACTTATCTTCTACAAGTTTTCCCAAAAAAGCCTGACAGAGTTAGACTGCTAGAAAATAGATCAAAACACTGGACACCGCACCCAAATACGCATTCTAATATATTTTGTAACATACTAAAGCTGAATTTCACAGATTTCTTGCATAAAGAGCAAACAGAATACATAGAAGTATTAGTCTCTATTATTATGTTATGCGTTTTACATAATCTCATGTAAAGTCAGTTTGCCTCCAGTGAATGAAGCTTCCTTAGAGCCACTCCTGAATACCACCTGTTCAAAATCTCCCTCACTGTCTTATTCTCTTTTTGTTCACTTTAATTTCCCCAAATGCTGCAGAATACTACAGTTCTCTCTGCAACCACCATACCTGTTAATCTTGTCTGATGTAGCCTGGCATTTAACTGGGTGATTCATCACCATGGAAGAGGTATTTAACATTGAACAAATGACTGTATACAGTTGTGCAGAGAGGAAGGAAATCATGTTCTTTCTGAAGGAATTTTGCTTATACTAAGGAATTCAAATATTCCAGTGGTGTTTAAAGAAACCTGAAAGCAGGTACCTGCTGCAGAATGTCCTTAAGATTTTAAAAAGACTAATTTCATTGAAAATTTGAAATATAATCAAACCAACCTGCTGCATTTAAAAAATATTTTTTCCATTAAAATATTTTTATATATGTGGGCAACATCAAAATCTTGAATATGTTCTGTTTATCTTGTGCTGTGCATAGTGAACCATACTAATGTACAAAACCTTTGTATACAGTTAAAATTATCATTATTCAATGATGACTGCTAGATAATTCTTTTCTCTACCTCCCTATTTGCTCTTACTATAACATCCAGTATGTATCTTTGCCTGCATGTACTTTTGAGGTGAAGGAAGTGTGCTTTGTGTTTTCTCCTTATTCACGATGATGATGATGTCAGGCCAAATTAATCTCTTTTCTAAAATGTGAGAAATTAGCAATCCTTAACTTAAAGACAGTTGATCCTTTAGCACAAAGGTAAACAACTGTCCACTCAAAAATACCTAAAAGATGTAAGTATCTAAAAATACCCAGAAGCTGGATTTGTTTATTAAGTCCAGTAAAATGTTTAAATCCCAAATCACTTTAAAAAGGCTTTCAAGTTTACTTGTTGGTACAAAGCATCCATCCCCAGCCCCCTTCTTCTTACTCAGTCTGCCAGGAAGCTGTATGGGAAGCCTTTCGTATTTTTCTGGATCGGATTCCTGATACTTCTGAATATCAGAACTGGGTTACTGCCTGCCAGAGGGAAACCTTCTGCATATTCGACATTGGCAAAAATTTCAGCAATTCTCAAGAGCACCTGGAAATAATCCAACGGGTAAGGATTACTGACATTTGCTTAGAAACTGGGGGAGAGTTCCAAGTCCCTCCCCATCTGATTATATAAGGGCAAATTATTGCTCAGGAAGAGGAGGGGGCACGTGTTAGAAGGAAAACATAAAAGCACAGTAAATGAAAGAGTTAACAGGCTTCTGCTCAATGGTTGGATACACCCACTAGTAAAATGCTGTTTTTCTTAATCTTTTCGCAGCGAGTAAAACATAGAACCTTCCAGGAAAGGTAAGTAGCACAAGTAGATCCTTGCCACTTGATGTTGCTGCCTTTTTTTGAAAAAGATATGTGTAGATGTGCATGTATGTGAACAGATAAACAGATAGAACTGTGGTGTATTTGGTGTGTGCTGTGGGAGATGTGTATACTGTATGTGTCATAGTACACAGTAATTGAATCACAAATAATGAAGGTGGCCAGATGTTGCCCATTCACTTTGAGGCACCACAGAATGCCTTCTTAGACTAATGTGAGCATAAAACCCTGACAAAGCTATGGCTTTGTGTTATACGAGTGTTGACTGGGACTGTGCCAAAAGATTACCCACAATTACTATAACTCTCAACAAGAAAGTCAAGAGAGCTTAACAAAAGTTGATCTGGGAGGTTACATTAGGCAATAATACAAAAACTCTATGCCTTCACTTTAGCTTTCCCCTGTATTTTTACATATCATGATAGTGTTAACTAATGTGATGTTTTATTCCATAAACTCTTGAGGAAAAAATATGCTCCTGGCAATGCTCAGAAGTCTGAGAATGGCAGGACTAAATTACAATACTGAACTCTGTCTCTCTGCACATGAATAATATAGTACAGCCAGACAAATCCTTGTCCACAGTTTCTCTGATTGATGTATTATTTTTTCCTGCAATTTTTTTTTAGATTTTCAGCTGTAACAAATAATCTTTTCCATTCCTAAGGTAAACTGTCTCATGATCACAGAGGGTTTACATATCTGTGTTCATTATGACATGGGAACTTTGAGTGCTCTTCTTTCTCAGAAATGTATTTAATAATGTAAGGCCTAATTAAACTCCCTTGGAAGTCCAAAGGGAAGTCTTTGTACTCAGTCTAGTGCAAACAGCAGCAGCAAGGCAGTAAGTCAAGTGACTGATTTCGGAGTTCTTATGCTCTTTGTGAACAGTACAGTTCTCCCTAATCACAATTCAGAAGGTGAAGTAAATTCTATGAAATTACTTTGTATTTTAGCTGGAAATACAATCAGTCATGATTAGGCATTGTTGGACTTCATCTTTACTACTGTGTGGTTTGGGAAATATTTTGTATCTTCTGTAGATGCCATGTAGAGAGATCAGTCTGCAGTTTAAGACAACACGTAATTAGTTAACATTGTGAAAACTTTACAAATAGTACTTTAGTTCTCACCACATGACATCCAGGAGATGTGGTAAATCAGGGATTGTTCATGTTCTTTATTTATGTTATTAAACATCTAGGTTGGTCCTGTATAGAAATGCAGCCCAGCCATCTTTTCTGTCTATGCTCTAAGTTTCATGTTGTTTCACTTAACACCACACTGCACATTTGCAGTGCTCTTACTGCTTTCACTCATATCAGTTTTCACAAGCACTCCACCTGTGTGCACTGCCTTAATAATAGGTATTTCAACAGAAAATCTGAGGAATTCTATCCTCATTTATTTCCATGATTGGGCTTTTTATTTTATATTGTTTGTCTCCTCACTCTAGTTAGAACCTGAAACAACCAAAATTCTTCACCCCACAGTTTCAGAAAGGAAAAATTCAAATTATCACTTAGAAGATTCCTACCTAAGAATCTAAATGTTTCCAAAAGCTACAAATGAATAAAAATTTGGTTTCAGAGCAGAAATTATTCTATAGATTTAACTGCAGGAATCTGTAACACATTTATTACAAAATGTACTTATAGATACCTACCACTTCTGCTTTTTGGGCAAGATAACAGTTGCAGTTACAAAATTTATTCATCAGCACATTACTGTAAAACTTACAACAGCAAATAATATCAACAATACAAAAACAAATCCTGTGAGGCAAGGCAGACAATCTGTACATCACACCCACGATATTCTTGAGTTTTCAGCTGTCTGCCATGGGGCCCATGGTTGGCATTAACCCATGAATATTACACCCAGATCCAAACATAAACATTGCTACAATTCATAATAATCTTGATCCAGGAACCTTATTTGAAGCTGTCATTAGCTGGAAGTGCCCTTATGAGATTATAATGCAGGCTGACAACCGAAAAATAAGTCTACCCATCCTCTCCTCACACCAAACTATATGAAACACCCTTGGAACCATAAAACATCCATTGGCTTTAAAATCAGAAGCAGCCCAAAGCCCTCATCTTAATAGGATGAGATATAGCAAAGGAGACAATAGTTGGTTTAGATAATGTACAAGAAGTCTTGCTTCCATTTTAGTCAGTGGTCAACCATTCATAGACTTTGAAATGAGAAAAAGCAGACCCTGTGCACCAACTAAATCTCTGTGACCCCATCCCTCTGATTGCTTGGAGAAAATCAGTAATAAAACCTCATGAGCAGAGTCTTGACAGGATTGGTAGTCCTTGGTAGAAGAAGGTATCAAATTAGTGGTTTTGTTCATTGTAAGAGCAAATACCATACTGAAGGAGAGGAAGGGAAATACATAAACTGTTGAATATAAAATAACATCTACTGTTCCATTGCCTGTTTAACCAGTTTATCAAATATTCCATTAGATGTAAATTCTCTCATTTAAAGTACACTTAATATAGGGGTCATTTCTACTTTTATTTTTAAACATTTGCCATTGCCAGTACAACATGCTGATCCTTAAATCACTCATTTCTATTTGATTGATAGGAAAGATGAAATATCAACAGAGAAAACAGGTGGCAAAAAGTTGGAAGATGTTCCTTCCATTTCTACAGGTAACATCAAATCTGCTCGCTGTGCATCTACCCATTAAATAGAATTGCTAAAACCACAGATCTTAGAAGGCTGTAATTTAATGAATACAGTAGAAGCATGACAAGTTTAGTGAAGTACAATGAAAACGCTTTAGCAAAATAACCTGTAAGAAGCATTTTTTTATTTCTTTACAGCATGTCTGCTACTCAAATGTAGTATTCTAGTTTGTTTCACAGTCTTTACATACGTTTTCCTAGTTTCACCTGTAGATAATAGCACTAATCTTGCTTCAGTTATGAAACAACGTTTAGTGTCAGCTGCTGCATTTTGTTAGCCAAAATAAGCAGATGGATGAAAATAAAGAATTACTTTAGCCATAAATTCACAGTGATACCAAGACATTTGAGAAGATTATTCCATTTAGACCTACCAACACTGTTGTGTACTACAGTTCTTTAAAATCATGTTAGAAATTTATGCAGTGATAAAAATCTTTAAATATGAGCATTTTGGTTCAAGGAGGAAACATCCTGCACACATACCTTTATGAGGGCCAAATATGACAGAATCTTATTGATAGCAACTTCCAGCATGGTAATTTTACCTCTAGCTGGAAAACTGTCAAAGCCTCTTGTTCCTTTACACTGAGCCCTAAAGAAAGGTGGCTACCATTGAGACAAAGATCTCAGTTGGCAACATCAAGCTTAGACATTTGGTGATACATAATGGACAGGAAATTATTTAATATTCTTATTTAATTCACACAATTTCATTGAAGCATAGTCAGTGCCATTTTTGCCTTCAGTCCCACACATGCTATGCTACTGATGTTTTGAGCTGTGAAGGCCATGTATTGTATAAAAAGTAGCAGCTTTACCCATGCCGTAAGTCATGAGCACCTTTCACTGGTGCAGGCTTGCACTCAAAGAAACCCTCCACAAGGAAAGCTTCTCCAGCTGACACCTTGACCAACAGAGAAAGGGAAAGATTTTTGATGTGCAAACCTGTTCTTACCTGATTTTACTTTAACACCCTCAGGCTCGCCTGGCACATCCCTCTCTCCATATGCACCAGTACCTAACGGCACGCTGCTCAACGAAATTGTTAATGACACAAAGACTCCTGTGAAGGTGAGAGCAGTAGATTTTCTTATCCCAGTTTTTCACTCACCTGTTCTTTTGGATCTCAGCTAGCAGAAAAGAGGGGGAAGCCTTATAAACACTTAGTGGTTATAAACCATGAGCTGTCCACTCTGTTACTGCTAGCAGGACTGAAAAGTTTTATTAGCATCTGTCCTGTACTGGAATAGCACATGATATTTCTTGCAAACACAGTAGCAAGGATAAAAATATGGCAACCAGCTTTTAGGCAGAGTCTTCATTCTTCTAATGAGAGGCCTGTTGCCTGTTTTGTACCATTTTGTAACCTTGTCCTTCATTAAATAATGTAAAAACACATACCTTCTGAGCTTTCCACAACATAGGTGATAGGACCGGACCTTCTTGCCAGACCGCCAGCAATCAAACAAAGGATCCCCACGGATGTCCCCTCAGAGCAGCCATGCAGCATGGCACCCGGGGCTACCCCCTCCCCTCCAGGTCCACAGCAGCTGCCGCAGGTTACCTCTGAGGCGGGGGCAGGAGGAGGGGCTGTTATATTCCCTGCCCTGGCTTGTTGTGCCTGGGGGTGGCAGGGTGGGTGTCTTGGTCTTGGCACAGCTGTGTGACTTCAGGGAACCTCCTGGAACCTCCCTTTGGAGAGAGACTGAGGCCTCATGAGGGCCCAGGGGGAACCCTGCTGCTGAGGAGCCCCGGGTGGGAACTGGCCCCTTGCATTTCCCCTCTACTTTGCTCTGAGATTTTTTTTTCAATTTCTGAAAAGTTTGCCCTTCTAGAGCAGCTCCTGGAAAAGCCACTCTAGTTGGTTTTTTTCGTGGTTTGTGCATGCTGGCTGTACAAAGAGGTTCATGCAGCCTCCTCCCCACTTGGGTGAACTCAAGGTCTTGGTGCTGCTGCTGCCAAGAATTTGAGGGCAGAAATGCCAGCCGAAGCCTCGGCCACCACAGCCCTGGCAAACCACCACTGTTTCCGGCGAGCTTCTCGGCTCCAGCACAGGAATTGCACCTGAGGGACCCCAGATGAATGCTGGTTTTACTGTCCAAAATTATTACATCCTCAGGATCTGAGAAAGCGAAATAATCTTAATATTCTCAACCGTGCATTACCTACCTGTATCACAGCTGCTGGAGCAAAAAAACCAGATAGAATATGAGGTAAAAAATTGTTTGGAAATCACTTATTTGTGATGCTTGAGATGTAACAGGAGACTGCCATTAACCTCTTCCTCTGTTTTAGGTCTCCTCGTTCCTTCTCAACCCAGACCTTAGTGATCAGCTTCTTAAGGGCTGGCTCCTCAAAAGTCATAGGGCAGCTATATAGGAAGTGCATATTCCTTAATCTTCTGTTTATGTGATAGAGCATTACAGAATGTTCTTTCTCTAGCTGATGAGCCATATTTTTATATATAGCACATAATATATGTTACTCTAAAAGTGAGGCATCCTAAGGAATGACTTAGCAGAGCTGAGTTATGCAGAATCAATGGGTGCAGAAATTGTTCTCTCAGTTTCGCTCATTCTTTATTATATTAACATATTTTCTCTTTTATCCCTTGACACACTGTAATTGCACATATTTCTTGTTCTGCTTTTTCTTGGAAGTTAGCAAAACCTAGGTGTTATGTATGTGACAGGTGCCTCTGGCAGCCTCATGCCAATCCACCTGGCAGCAGAAGTAGAAATCCCACCTCTTTGCAGGATTCAGGCAGATGAGCTTGCTGCTCTTCTGGGCCAGTTTCTTCTTGATCATTACCTTGCTCTTGTTGTGTTTGTTTATCAAAGGTAGAAAAATCCTGGCTGAGAGTAGAATCGTCTTTGAGCAAATAAAAATATTAAAAAGTGTTTAAAGAATACAGAATATGTAAGTATTGCTGAAAAGTATAAACATGCGATGTATGTGCAGTACTTGCAGTAAAGAAAACCTTGTTCTGTGTTCAAAAATCTTCATATTTTTAACAGGCAAACTTTACAGAACCCTGAAAAGTTTTATTCAGAAAAAAAACCAAAAGCCTTTTCTGTGTAATAAAATACATTGGCAGTGGAATGCAGGTATTGTATGTGTTAGTATTAGTAACAAGATTTGTGAAGAAGGACTGAGAGACTGGCAGAAGGCAAGAGTTTCCTGGGTGTCCTCTCTGCATCACCTCTTCAGGTATTTGTGTTCCAAGGCTTGAAATTTGAAGCCCAGGTCTGTTTGTGAATAAGGAACAAGAGACACATTCCGATCTTAAAGTTAGCAAATGTGTAATTTTATATCTAGGATGAGTTAGGAAATCTTTCTGAATGCACCCATAGTGGCTTTCCTCCTTGTGGCCAGCACACTGTACCCTACAAATGAATTGGCTTTTGGAGTTTAATATTATTAAAGGAAAAAATTAGTAAGCATAGGCTAAAACTGCAAATAGCATCAGGAAACAGCAAACAAAAGAAGAGTACTTTTATTAGCTGTGAAGTCAACTGTACAGGAAAGGTGGAACACAGGTAGGGCTAATTCTACTTTATTATCAGGAAAAAGCAAATGCAAATGTCTGAACACAAAACAGTAACAGAGTGTCTGGCACTCTGCTGTGGTTGACCATGGGTTTACTGAGGGTAGAATACCAACTAGCCTTTACCATTTACTTGCCACTCCGCTTCATGTCACACACTTTCCTCTGAAATGGCAAGTAAAGCTATAAGACTTTAACGATGATGGAAATAAGAAGACTTGGTAACACTTCTCTGTGCAAGAAATGGTTTGATTCTCTTCATTTATACATATCAAAGGCAATTCTCAAGTCACAGTAGTAGAAACTTCTTTGCAAAGGCAGAAGAATTAAATCAACAGATGTGGCTAGGAACCTTTGACTTTTGTAGGGCGTGGTTCAGAATGGTATTTTGGGGACGGGTTTAAAAGGCAACCCTTCTACCTATCAAATATTGAAATGTGGGGAAAAAATCACTTAGTTTTAGTTCTCCCCTTTTTTCACTCTCCTTTTCTTTTCCAGGAGCTGGGAACAAACACAGTTCCAGAACTTCCTGTGGAGCAAATGGTAGAATTCAGTGTCACTCTCACTGATCAGGAGTACACAGCTGAACTTAGTGATCCCAACTCCCCACAGTACCGACAACTAGCTGCCAAATTTCAGCTACAGGTAAGGAGGCTGAGTGAATGTTGGCTTTGTACCTTGGCTGAGATTCATACTATGAAACTACCTTCACCATGAAACAGAATTAGAATCTACTGCCCTCACCTGAAATAGATAATTCTGATTGTCTCAAGACCTTCGGTTTTCCTTCATGTATAGTCAGCTTTTCCCTTCATTTAGGCCACCAAGCTAACAAGCCAACATATTTGTCAGCAGTAGAGCCTCAGATAACTGATGACCAGAGTAACTTTGGGAATATCATTCAGGCTTAATCAGGAATTCATGGACAGTACTTTGCCGTAATTTAATTTCTATAATAAATCTAATGAGAAATGTAATATAAATGTTAATAGTAATTAGCTACTGTTTTCTGAACTATTCTTCAAAGGACTTCCAGTCATTTTTTTGTGCATTACCATAGTCTCTGTAAGAACTGGAACATCTGTGGTGTTTTCATATAATTAATAATATTAACTGAATGTTCAGCTATCAATTTAATAGATAGCCGTTAATGACTTGAGGTTCCCAAAAGGTTCTCTTAACAGTAAAGCTTCTCATCAGTTTCATGATCATTCCTTAGTGCAAGCTATTTCACTATCCTGGTTCAGTTTCAGATATGCATAGAAAAATGGTGAAGGATGTGTTGGCAGAGCTAATAAGAAGTGGGTTCTCTGGAGATTTCCAGTATTATCCTTAAACTGAACTGCCTGCAGACTTCATTTATTACGTGTATAATGATGTAATTCAGCGATCCGACTTTTAAGTTATTTCATCAATTGGACAGGGAGAAATGCAGTTTCTTGTTCGTTATTTTCCATTTTCACCAAGTTTTATTTGTTGCTTTAAAGAATCTGAAGCTGTTCTTGACATGTAATGTTGAATAGAAAGTTATTTGTAGTGCAGTACCATGAAATAAAGCTGATGTACTTTCCTCCAAAGATAGATGATGGAGGAGGCAGAGGGTAATCTTGATAGAAGACAGTTTTACAAGTGCACTCAGCAGGTGAGAGTAAGGAGGTTAGATTCAGAATTAAACCCCTGTTCAGGTACAGGAGCTCCAGTACAAATTCCAGAGAAGCCTTTGCAAAAGTTAAGGCTGTGGCGTTTCAAGTTCAGTTTATAATTCATTTCAGGACATGGCAAGATTGGAGTTACAGCAGGCATTACAGTGCAAATGTTCAGAAGTACATCTGTATACCACAACATACATTTAAAATCACATAAGAAATGGAATGCAGATTCAGATGCTCACACTAAGTAAATTGAGATTCATCTGACGGAAGTAGGAAATAGGAAGCTACATATGTGCATACAGTGAAAAGAAAGCATCAGCTTCATTAGGATATAAAGCAAACCAAGAAAAGACTGAACAGAGTCTATGCCAACAGTCAGCTCGCAGAGCATGGCTAAAAGGGGATTCAATTACCTAAACATGGATATCTGGTGCCATTTTAGGTGCCCCAGGTTATCCAATCTGCAAGGGCTTCTCAACTATGAGAGCGCTGCACTCTTCTGAAGCTGCAACTGAGCAGATGACAACCATAAGGCATCTAAAATTATAGTGCTTGCCCAAGTTTAGGAAAATAAATTGCATCCTAGTGATTTAGGCTCTTAATGTCTGCTACTTCCAGTGAGCATTAGTCATATGGATAATATTTAAAATTTCCCCACAGTCTAATTGCTACTTCTGCGCTACTTCTGTTAAGTCAGACCAAGCTTAAAATTATTTACTTCAGTTCCTTTCCTACTGTCCTCCTGTGAGAGATGGGCAAGAGGAGTGTAGATGGCAGGCCATTTTCTGCTCTAGACATTATCTTCTTTTGTGCTTGCTGTGATGAAAAAGACATCTAGGCTTTTACAGTGTGGCTAATACCTGATATTGTGATAACATGCTGATCTTCTGCTACTCTTCTTCACTTGACCTACATTAGAGACGCAGAGAAAGCTGTGAGCCTGATCACCCATTCCCTACCAGTTCTGACAAACTCTCATACACGAATGAATGAGTTTTAAATTTATGCTGTGTTTGTACAGAATGATATAGCTAAGGAAGAGGAAAGATTGCCACATTAGTTCATATACTTTTTCAGTGATATGCTGAATTAAAAGGACCTGATTCCTCAAAAGGCTCTTTCACTTCAAGTGCTGAATTCCCTCAACTCCACAGGCTGCGCTTGCAGATGAAAGGCTTAGATGATGTGTTGCCTGGTACTTAACAGGACCAGGAAGTCAATCAGAAAGGAACTATGGAACTGTGTGCCTAAAAAAAAATCCCTTTCCTCTGATATAGTAGATGTACGGAAAATATTTTATTTGACTTAGCTATATAAATGTTGCTAGTTGTGAAAGACCAAAAGATCAGTCACCTGGATCTCAAAACACTTAATTCTTGAGTTACTGTCAAAACCACTTATCCTAAAGTCTATACACCGACTTCACCTTTTCTGCTCATTGTTAATTCTTCATACTGTCTCTTCTATTCAAAACCATGTAAGTATACAATTGTTTACATTAGAATTAAAAATATATGAAGTTATTTTATTTGTACAAGATAGTTAAAACTGTTTATAAATTACTTGTCAAATAATCTAACTCCATCTGCATCTGATTAATATTTCTAAATAATTAGCAATTTACAGTTAAGGTGACTTGAATCACAAAACTATTCATGAACCAAAACTGCTGAAAGTGAGATAATCATTTAATTCATGTTGCTTGACTCATTCATGAACTAGATTATCGCTGATTTACATAATTACATTATTTACAAAAGCTGTGTTTTGTACTTCGTTTTCCCTGTTAACAGGTAACACAGGCAGCATATACAAACCAAATATTGTGTTTAAGTTGAGCAATGATGATACCACAAAGAGGACTGTTTCTTAAAGCTCTGTCTGAAATACGAAAAGTATTGTCTAGGTAGTCAACCTGTGCTTTCCTTTTAGCAGTAGAACTTGCACTGAATTAATGATTTTATGGTTTTCTATAGATGCAAAAAATATTTGAGAAACTTCCAGGATTCAAAGAAATCCACGTATTAGGATTTAAGTAAGTAAGAGAATGGGGCTCATTTTTCTACTGGCTACTAGAATTCTCCTCTTCCTTCTTTCCCTCCAACATAAATAGACCTATAGAATAGTGGGGGGGTGTGTCACTATAAACAGGAAATAGTTTTCTGGGAACACAGAGACAATATGGAGAGAACTGCAAACACACCCCAGGTGAGACTATGAGGTTTTGAATTACTAAGCAGAAGTAGCTTTGATTCCCCTAGGGGTCAAGTAATCAGTAAATCCTTTGAGATTGTTTGCTAGCAACACTGTATTAAGGACTTTCTTAAATAACAAGGTGAAGAGAGTTAGGAGTATGATTATTTAGGTGGATACTTTTTTGTGTGTGGATCCTGTGCCCTTCATAGATCACAATGAAGGTGCCTTGGCAAGAGAAGGTTGCAGAAGGCTACATGTTCACACATATAAAACTTTGCCAATAGGTGTTTCCCAGGTGTTTCAAACAATGAAAAATGTTTCATTTTTTTTTTACAAATTCGTGTTCTGTCTTGCCATTTCTTTTCGGTTTAGCTTCTTTGTATGCTTACTGTTAACTCAAGCTACTGTGTGTCTTTTCAATAGAGAATCTGCAGGTGAAGGAGAGGGATCAAAATCTGAGTATTTGATATGGTTTTGCTTCTGTAGATAAGAGCACATTATGTAAAGAATCAAGGGAAAAACAATTTTTTTATAGTAAGAAATGCTATAAATTTGAAAGGGAATAAAGAGCAGGAAAAAAAGACATAAATTCATGTGGGTGTTCACAGGTGTTCATTGCCACCATAAAGACATAGATTAGCAACAACAGTGCTCAGATTGCACTGTTTGTAGTGGGAAATAGGAAAGGAGATATTTCAAATTATCAAGGTAAAGTAAAATTTCTGTTTCCCCGCTCAAATCATGGAGATTCCCATTGTTTGGAAGGGAAAAAGTGAAATGATGGAGAGTAGGCTGTCATTTCCACACAGAGATAAAAATTATAGATGACACATAGAAGATAAGATAAATTGGCAAAAGATGTTTTTGATGTACAACTGATTGATTTACTGGTATTCATGAATCTTTGTTTTTCTTTCTTTTGCAATCCTTTATCACACCCTTTCTTCTGTGATGAAATGAAGACAGAAGAAGGAGAAAGATGGGTAATTTGTCTGTAATTCATAATTAAGATTAATCATTTTATAGGCGTACATAGATAGAGCAATAAATGTTCTTTATCTTGATGTGACAAAGTGAATTGATTTGTGTTCTGCCTAAGTGCAAAATCTGTGATATGAAGCAACAGGGACAGTTTTTACCTTATCCTGAAAGGTTCATGTAATCAAATATTGTCAGGTTCTCTCTGAAGGAAAGAAAATTGTTTGACCTAAGAAAATTCACATCCAGATGACTAAAATTCTCTATCAGTCATAAACTGAAAGTGAAAAAATAATAGGGAAACTTCATATTTAAAGTTTCATTTTTGATCTGCTATTTCCTAGCTGTATTCCCATATACACATTATCTTCAATTATTATGTGGTTGTTTTGTTTTGTTATCTCCATTATCAGGCCAGATAGAATGGCAAAGAGACCAGTTACTAGCTTGATTAAATGCAG
This sequence comes from Ibycter americanus, assembly GCA_035590275.1. NCBI lineage: Eukaryota > Metazoa > Chordata > Aves > Falconiformes > Falconidae > Ibycter > Ibycter americanus. The sequence continues at coordinate 10,312,163 of JAVJGI010000062.1, forward strand.
GGAGCTTTTGACTGGTAATACAAACAGCTACAGAGTCTGTTGTTGTTGCTTAAAAGTGCTGCTGGGGAATAATTTGTCTAGCATTTTCCAGAATTCCTCTTTTACTTGTAGTTTAGAAGGAAGAACTATCTAACGCTTTTCCTGAATTCTTGCAAGGTAGTGTAAATGTAAATATGTAGCACATACCAGATAAAGTGAAATTCCTCTCTCTCCAGTTATTTGATGTTATAAAAAGCAACATAGAGGAGTACAACTGTTTAACAATGTACTCTTTACTTTTCATTTTAACTAGGTGAATTTAGCATCTATGAAAAGTATTGTATTAATAATGGTGAAAATTTGAGATTTCTGTTAAACGAGTACATCTAGTGAGAAGCTATACACATTCATTTGGACTTGGAAAAGATACCCATTATGAAAAGTTATTTGCTTGCCATATTAGCTAACTTTCATGCCATTCTTCAAAAAGGAGTAAAAAATTGCCCCAGATGTGGTATGATTTTTGTTTATCCTTAGTTTTATGAACTGTCTAATCCTTTTTCATAGGTTTCTGCATAATTAATAGGTGGTTATGGCTTCTGGTAACACTCTTGAATGACTGTTTGAACCAATAGTCAATGACTTCAAACTATATTACCAGTTCTACAGGTCTCCGAGTAGTCAGATTAAACTGGATTATGTTAGAACATCTTTATCATTTTCTTCAATATTAGAATTTTTATTAAAAATTTTGCATAGAAGCAAAAAAGGTTTAGGTATAGCAAAAGTGACAGTCTCATTAGAAAGAAGTGTATCTGCATTATTTTTACAGAAGGTAATATGTTGTGGTTGCATATGTTTTTGTTTGTTTGTAAAATCAGTCCTCAGCCAGTAAATGATTTTGCTGCACTGAGCATTTTTGCATCCTCCCTTTGCAGATCAAGCAGCACTATAGCACGATATGTGGTAAACTTTGAGAGAGATGGCTCAGAAATCAAAAGCACACCAGATGACATTTCAACTATTGGATCTAATAAGGTTGAAAATGAGAAAATTCCACTTTCTCCAAAGGAAGAGAGGGAAATATCAGCAACTAAACTCACAGTAACAGACCTTCAGCAACTGGTTGCCATAGCACTCCACGAAGACCAGTCCCTGCCAATGGACCTTGGAACACTTCAGTTTACTGATGGTTAGTGGGCAGGCCGGTGCCAGGCACAGGTCTGAACCTTGCCCTTTCAAACTGATGCAATTTCAGTAAGGTCTCCTTTGCTTCTCTAACATTGTTTTCATTTGATGTGTCCCATTCTCCTAAGTGTTGCATAGCATCCAAAGGATGCACAGGTCTAAGTTAAATTTTGTAGCTATATATGTCTTTGTAATTATACAGCCTAACTGCCAGTCATATTGGAGGATCTATTTTTCTTGGTTCTTTGTTTAGAAAAGCTGGATATTTTGCACACTAAGACAAATAAAGGTGGAGGAGGGAGCGACTATGAATATTCACTGTATCTTTTTAATTCCCCAGTATGGACAATCTCATTTCTCTAATCAGACAAAAAGTGAGGGCTTCCTCTAACATAAATTTAGCTTTCTGAAAGCTGTGTCAATTGTAAGCAAGCCATCTAACCTCCCATGATATCAGAGAATGGACACCTTAAAGACCATTTGATCCCATCTAAAATTGGTGTTGTGAAACACACTGTAAAGGTGCATTTTGCTCTCTGAAACACAGAGGGAATGTAGATGACAAGCTGGGTGTGAAGACCTCCAGCAGAAGGTTGAAGGGCTGCATCCTGTTCAGTAATCCAGCTAATAAATATCTCCTTCTAGTCCATCAATGATTTTTTCAAAGCTAGCATAGCCCTAGTTTTGGGGAGGTAGGTTAAAAATGGGGAAAATAATTAAAAACATTTTTTCATTTATGTTAAACAGAAACATTTTCTTGCAAAAAAATATATTTAGATGAACTAATACTTTCTGTAAGAATAAAATGTCATATTTTAATGCAGATTAGAAGTCCTAAGAAAAAGTTTCATTGATATATAATAGAATAACAATAACTATTTTAATCAACTTTTTCCAACTAGTTATTTTTAATAACCAGTTTTAGAAAAACAGTTTGCATGCAGATATATTTTAAAAGCTCCTCTGAGGTGCTGAAGGGAACATCTGGGCACTAAAGTCAAAATACTTAAAGTAACAATGGTGTGGACTCTGGATAAACACAGTATAATGAGTCATCACAGCCCATGCAAATTTAACTGAGTGGTTCATACTTCAGCTGATTATAAGCATTCATCTATGCTTCAGCTCTCTGCAGACCTATTCCATTTATACTAAATAAAGGGGACAAAGAATAATGCATATAAAATTCCTGTTTTCCTCATAATTGCCATTTCAGATGGAAATGTATGCCTTTCTTCTTAACATGGATTTTTTAAAGTATTTTTTTGATGGAGAATAGTTTTAATACTGTTTTTTACTAAGTTTATGTGTTTTGAGCAGTTTTCAGTGTGCCACTGCTGAAATATTATGTGCTCTCTCTCTTTTTTCTTCCCCCCCAACCCCAGAATCTATTATACCACCTAGTGATTTTGATAATGATATCCAGGCCATGGTAACTATTCCTCTGGCAGGCCCTGATTTGGTAAGTTAGTGCTGGTTGTTATTTATATGTATTTCTCCACAAGAAATTAAATTAAGCAGTGTTAAGCTGTACATAGATATACAGACAAAGGCTCTTATGCTAAAATACATGTCTGCCTTTTATAAATGCTGTAAGGATTAATTTTGTATTGTCATACGGCAACAGAGAGCAACTGTTTAGAGCATTTACAGGTTAATGCTGTTGCTTGATTATCTTTTCCAGTTTTAATTACAAAGTAAACAATGCCTTACCAGTTCAGTAGTACATTTCAATGTCAGAAGGAGAGCAATTGACAGGGGTAGTTAAATTCATCTTTCTTTGACCATTTTTAAAATTACAGGCAATACAATTAGGATCACATGCACATGCCAAACATTTTATACATCCCGTGACTTCATGCTGAGTTAGCTGTTTGCAAGCTCCTATGGCTAAAGATTATTGGCCTTTTTAACAATGACAGTTAAACATAATAATGAAAGCTGCTTATTAAAAACTTTTTCAGAAGGACTCCGTGAGTGTGGAACTCCCACTAGGTTACCCCAGCCCAGCAACATTGGACCAAACTGGAGACATTTTGATCGATGAATTTACAACTGGAATTCCTGTGCTAAATGGAGAGAGCAGCGTCCCTGAAGAGTTTAACAATTTTGTTTCATCTGAACCTGTGTTCCCTACCAAACCCTCCAGAGAACCATATCAGGACAAATCTCCTCCAGACACAGAAGATATCGCGACTGACCACCAAAGTTTCACAGTGCCTTTCAGTGCTCTGGGTAGCACTAGCAGTCCTCCAAAACCAGAGGATTCCTATTTGCCTCCTCCAGCAGATGATTCTGCTAGCAATGACTTAATCACTGATGGGTATGAATCTCCAGTGGAGCAGGCTACCATATCAGCAGCTGATACCACAGGTAGCTTTACCCCACCTAATCTCCTGCAAGCCAGAGATGAGAGCAGTGAAGCTGAAGAGAAGAAAGAACTGCCTGATATAACAGAAACACCTTTCAAGGAAGCTGACCAAGATAGTCTCTCGGGACAAGGTAAGACACAAAAGATTTTTCCATAAGAGAGAATAGGAAAGATCCAGTTGTTATTACACATACAGCCATGTGTACAGTAAGCATTCCTTTCAGTTGTGACAGACATTTTTCTGGACCATCAAAGGTGAAAAATTTACATTTCTAATGCCCACTTCAGGAAAATCCTGATAGATCTGATTTCAAGGTTGTCAAAGAAAAAAAAAAAAGAAAGAAAAAAAATTCCAGCCCAACAACAAATGCCTAACGACAAGGCATGCTTTGTACAGAGTATTACAGTAAAAATTCAAAGGAGCAGAGCAAAAAAAACATGTCAGGAAAAAAAAAAGGAAATCCCAGGCAAACACAAAAAAATTCAGTATTTCAAACCTGGAAAGTAAATTACTTTGGGTTCTACAGACAGATATGGATGATAGCAGCAAGAGTATCATGAAATAATTTATTGCAAGCAAAGAATACCATGGCTTAGAAAGCTTTCGTATCTACAGGTCTGATGAATGCGGAAAAGTTTTTTAAATTTCTGTTTTCTATTTTGCTTATACAGTTTTATCCATACAGTAGGGGTTTTTAGAGGCATCCAGATATATAAGAAAAAACACATTATATATCAAAAAAGTATGTCATACATATGTCTGGGTGGAGAAAAGTCTGTATAATTTAGCCTTTAAAATGAAAAATACATGATAGACATGTTTTCCACAGTTATCAGAAAAGTGTTGACCCTGCAGATGAAAAAACTTCAGACAAAGATAGGGTCAGCTTTAGGGCACAGGCAAATTAGGCTTTCCCCTAGAACAGCAAAATGCCTCCATCACCTCCATCAGGGGCTTGGAAAGCCATTCTAGACACTGTGGAGAACTACAGTGCACAGGTAACTGGATTGTGTGGGGCTGCAGCCTCCACTGGCAAAGCAGCAAGAGACGTGGTTCCAGCTATTGCTCTTCACCTGTCCCAGTTTGTCTGTTCCCTCTCCTGCTCCCTGACTTGGCCTCACCATCTCAACATTAGGTCAGTAAACTTTAATTTTACTTACATTTCTAAGAAGCCTGTGCTAGCTGTGTAAGATGCGAGGGGTCGCTAGAAACACATGCAAGGAATTAGTTCTTGAATGAATGTTCAGATGTGCTTTGTCTCAGATTTTTGACTGACCCTCTCAACAGAAATGCAGAGGGCAGGTAAGAACTTCATAGGAGTCAGCAGGATTCTCTGAAGTTCCCACATAGTCTCTAAGCAATACTAAAAAATTTGCAGAGAAAAACAAATTCAGGGCAAAATTCCCACAGTATGCACTAGCTTGGACAAGCACACTCAGTGTTTCTGGATCCCGAAGAATGTCATCCTCAAAGCTTGTAAGTTTGCTCCCTGCTGCAGGAAAATCCCCTGTTCCTATAGGAGGCTCTGTTCTGTGCCTGTTCTGCCAGCTGCCTCCTTGCTCAGCCCTTGATCTTTCATGTCCCACCCTGCACTCCAGAAACCTCTTGGAGTGAGCATAACGAACCCTGCTCCCCCTTTCAGGATGTTCTTCCTGACCCAGCATGCCCAGAAACAACAAGGCGGTACATTCATTCCTGCTGCCCAGCCACATCCCGTCAGGCAAACAGGCAATGTTTGCATAGCTGATCGGAAACACCCCACTACATGGTGATAACAACGATCACAATGGGCCCGCAGAGCAGGAATGTGAGAGGGGGGAAATGCCTATGTAGTGTATATAGTCTATAGTATTCTTCTTTCTGAATCCAGTAAATAACAACATCATTTTAAAGAATAAAGAATGTAAAAGCTGCCACTTCAGATCATGCACTAATCAGCTCCAGACAGACAGGGAAGAGCATACCGTGGTCATGTTGTTGCACCTGGTAGTCTATGTACTGAGTAAGAACTTCCCATTGTGTAGTCTGGCCTTTATATACAGAGTTCTGAAGTGAAAGGCAAATACTTTATGACTTAAAGATTAGAAAATCACTTCTTATAAGAATCAATTGTCAAACGTTCCTGAAAAGAAAGTTTATGTTGAAAAGCGTTAAACACAACTATTTTCAAATGCATGCTGAGAAGTCTTGTAGTGCTACTGATAGAAGCACAGCATACCTTTAAATAACGGTACAGCATACCTTTAAATAGCATTCATTATAACTGTGGGAAGGTATTACATTTGCAGGGGAAAAAAGAGTCATATGCATTTTTCATTCTATTTACTCATTGGGTAGAGATTTGATGTCTTTAAAACCGCATAAAGCCACATATCTATTCTGCAACTTGCTAAATAGCTGAAAAACTTTGTAGCCTAACATCTTCAAATGACTGAAGAGAAGCAGCAGAGGGTATTTGACTCACCAGAAATGCAGAGCAACTTAAGCTGAAGATACTAGTTTCATTCTAAAATTGTAATGAATTTGTTTATTGCAATTTATTACAGTTACTTCCTGACTTTTTGAATGGGTGGGAGGAGGGATACAGGAGATGGACCTCTCTGGCTCCAGGGTTCAAGCTTGCTTGATTGTTCCCCAGTGACGCTGTAAGACCACAGTTCGTTTGACTCTCACACAGACTTTGATACCTCAGTTCAAAATGGGGATTAGATTCTGTGTTTCTAAATGATCCTCAGAGACAATATATTGCATATTTAAATGAATTTCAATGTCATCAGGACCAAGGGAAACTTTAGGAAGGATAATACAAATGGAAAGTTCACCACCTACTGACACAGATTTCTTTAACAATTTTTTCTTGTGTAATTTGAAATTTGTTAAAAAAATACATAAAGGTTTTTCATCTTCCTAAAGCCATTATTGCCTGTGCTCACAGAGCATGGAATTTTTTGCTTAAAGAAATGTGGACCTTCTGTAAATGCACTTTTGATCCTGTAAGCATGTGGTACTGACCCTTTAAACACTACTTTCAGAAATTATTTATTGCACATTTGAGTTGGAACCTGTCAATCTGTAAAACAGAATTAAATGTCTAGAGATGTAAAAAAGAGCTTCCCCAAAATAAGGCCCACTATCTTGTTCCTCCTTGTTGAACACAAGTTATGTCTAAAACAAGCACTACAATATAAGAATTCTGTCATTATCTCTGCAGATGAGTAGCAGGAGAAAAACAGTTGTTCCCTGTCTAAAAGGAAGGGATGTTGTAGTTATTATATTTGCTTAAAATCTTATAGTACACAAAACATACTGCATGATTAGCAGAAAGGAGATGTTAAAAATCTATTTACTGAGTTCTTAAATGAGTAAATAGTGTATACTCTTTAACGCTTTTTCTATTTCTATAGGTTTTTTCAGTTCTGGCAGTACTGTGTATAGCATCTCCTGTATTATTCTCTTTCCCTACATGTTGCATATTTCATAGGAACTGATAGAATTTGATCTGGAAATTCAGGACTTAACAGTATTTACAACAGAGATTTTATTAAAGTCAACAGTGTTGGTGATACTAATTTTAATATAGCAAACAGAATTCCTCACTAACAGATACAGAATTTTTCACGTTTTCTGCCTGGCTGGATTTCATAGCTGGATTTCATTCTTAGTAAGATTTAAAAAACAACAAACCTTTGAACTGTTGCTGGTGTGAAACAGCAGAAACTACTTGGAGCTGTGTAATGTTGGACAGGGGGTTAGGGTCTAAACAGCTGCCTGCAGTTCTACCACATAAATTTCCAGCCATTTCCCCACTCTGCAATGCAGAAGATGGAGCAAATTTTCTTCACCGCATGTTTAGGACCTTAAATTTACTCTACCACAAAAGGAAGAGCTGGCTACCAAAAATAAAATAGTCTGAGATTCTTTTAGGTATCCCCATCAGCTATATGCTTCACAGATGGACTTTATTGCATTGATTATCAAATGTGTACCACTACAGGCTGAACATTACTACAGACTTCTGAACACTGAATGCGTACAACCTACACCAACTACTTTAATTGTGCCTAACTGAGGTCACTGAGAAAAGCAATAAAAATATTCTTTCACAGCTCCCAAAAAGATAATCAGACTCAGTCTCACACACACAAACGTACACAAACATCTGCATACAATATCTAGGGAAAGCAGAGTGAAAACAGATGATGGACAAAGAATCAAACTAATGACAGGTGTCCTTTTAGGCTGTGCGGGATGGGATTTATCAGGCTTGGGCAGCCAGTGGGAGGAATGAGCTAGGAGCACGTGTGAAGCTTCTTTCAGACAGTACTGTGCTAATTGTGGACAGGGATGCTGTGCATGGGCAGTAAAGAGCAGGGCAGTGATGATTAGGCAGTCATGCTTGCCAAATGGTGATGGTAGTTACTCCACCCCCTGAAGCAGCCCAGAACTACTAGGAAGATGCTAAGCTGTCTTTAAAGTAAGTTTAACCTTTGAATTTCAAATTCTGTTTTGAGATTTCACAACAGAATTAAGAAATAAAAACCCTGGTATAAATGTCCAGACCTCTTACTGAAAAGTCCTGAAATGGCTGGATCAGATGTGTGCTCAAAAAGATTTTGCTGTGGCACACTCAAAATTTAGGCTACTTCCATTTCCCGTTTACAACCAGTGCAAAAACCCTGCTTTTTTTTCTATTGTCTGAGATGGTACCTGTTCACAAAGCATTCCTCTTTCTTCTTCATATATTTTTTTCCCTCTGGAGTTAATTCATCAATATCTCTTCTATATGGTTAAATTTCTTCTCCCATTCTTTGCAGTCTTCCTGTGACTCTACCTAAAACAATATGACCATTCGGAAAGCAAGCCACTTGTGTAACGTATTAGACAGATTGTTATTTCAAAAACCAAGAAAATTTCAGTAGTAAAACAAATACAAACATATAAGCAGATAAAAGAGTTCATGAAGGATGTAACAATAATGCTATACATTTACTTCCTAAACAGTAAGAAGAATTTTAATTTGTATTTGTTTTAATTGTAGCTACTAGCAAGTTATACAATCCAGGTAAATGGTTATCCCAAAATCTTGACCATCATGGAGGAAGCATTATTTCTGGAGAAGTTATTCCAGAAGCATAGAACAAAAGCTAGCAATAGAATACTTCAGCTATTCTGTTGTACTACCTCTGAGCCTCACCAGCCTGGATCATCCTCAGGCTCTCAAGACAGGCTCTGAGAGAAGGTAACTCTGTAGGGTGTATCACAGGGGTTTTTTTCTGTGAGAAAAAAACACTCATGAAGAGTAGATGGTGGTCACATCTCCGTGTGGGTAACTGATAAAAGCCTTGTGAATTTCCATAATTGCTTTCATGTTCACACAGCCTTGTTGTGAGTGGTGCCCTTTAATATCTTCCTCCTGCCCAACAGTTAATTTGGTTGTGCACTCCTCACTCACTGCTATTTCTAAGCAATATCTAGAAAAACTTGGTTTTCTGAATGTTTGGGGATTCTTTCTACCTCTGGTTCATCCCCAGCTGCCTAAGCCCGATCTATGCTCAGCCTAGCTTTCTATTTGGCATAACCGGCATTGTCACAGGAAAGAAAACCCTGTAACTTCTCGCAAGAATCGCTGTGGATGTTCCCAGGATTGGAATTCACCCATTTTTTGTGCCACGAATGCTCACCAATTTTTTCACATCGACGGTTATACGGGGTAAGCACTCTTCTATTTCCTTGCATGTTTTTCTGTTTTTATGTTTTCTTTGACCATAAACTGACAGGATTTTCTCAACATTGTCCCCCATCAGCTTCTCTCTGCACCCTTTCATTTGTTGCCTGCTGCTTCAGATGTGCAAAGAATGCTTTCATTGACGTGCTGCTCCAGACTGATGTCTGGAGAAGTGAACAGGTAAGTCTAGTTATGTCATTTTCTCAAGAACTTTGTGCAATATTGATTAGCCTGAAATTTATCTGTGCACTGGTGAAGCTGATTGCAGAAGTTTCAGCCGGCCCATATTAGGATATGTCAGATTTAATAAAAAGTTCATACGATATTCACTGTTGTGATAAAATTAGTACTGCATACTCAGAGTACTACAGGTATCCTGAAGAGTCCTAAACATATTAGAGTAAATGATTAGCATATGGCCGAAATTTGATAGCCTGCTCAGCTCAGTGCTGGGAACAGCAGGAGCAATCTGAATAGAACAAAACCTCCATCACATCTTCAAAACATACTTAAAAATGCTAAAATGAGATTACTAATACAAGCAAAAAGGTATGAGAGAGAGTACTATCTATTTTCCCAATTTAACACATCACTTGTTTAAATTATTAAGCTATCCAATCATTTCAGTTCAGTTTTATTTTAAGGTTAAGTTTTGCTTCCTTCAAATATGATTTCTTATTCACACACCCCCAAATGTGCAATATAAATGCACGTTAACCAAAACAAGTGAAACTTTACTTTATATGCAATTGGTAGTTTCAATGACCCATTGAAATTACTGTGTGAGGTACAGAAAACAATTTATATTTCTGCTAAGAAAATTTGCTTATCCAGAGGCAAATCATCTGGGCCGCTTGTATAATGAAAAAATTTAACACCTCATTCTCTAGCTACATAGCTAGCAGGAAGATATCAGTGCTCTGATGCTTGTTCACTTGTACTTTTAAGTCTCTTCCCCAGACACAGGTGCGCATTGCTGTCACATTGTTTACACCTATTGTGTGCACACCTATTATATGTTCATATCCTACATACACACATGGGGTTTCTCTTTCACACAGTCACCACCATTTATCGCTAGTCACCTCCATTGCTCCTGCTCATGTACCTCACGTGCCCTTTTAGACTCTCAAAGTTAACATCCTTCAGTACCTGTTTCCTAAATGCTATCACTTGTCTTATAATTAATGTTCCCCCGATGACTGACCCCTTCCATGGTCAGTGCTATTTCACTCCAAACTAATCATCTCCCTCCCTCCAAATTCACAATAATACTGCTGACTTAAAATCACTCCACTAGTCAAAACTTAGTATTTTCATTGGTTGCAGGTAACCCTCCACTATGAGCGAGATGTAACATATATAATACACACTTTCATACACTTCAGTCTCAGATCCCATCTTGTGTTAAAACCAAATCTTTCTGCCTGTGTGCAGAGACAAGATCTAAAGCTGAAAAATGGGGAAGTTATCTTACCTGCTGCCCAGGAAGACAGGAGCAGCCACAAAGGCTATAGACGCTCAGGGGAGAGGAGTGAAGGAGTGCTTGTCATATGATAACATTCAAAACCTGACAAGTCTACAACCCACCCATAATTCTTCATCTTTCTTGCCATGCATGAAGGAGCTCTCCCTCCAGGAGGGACACGTAGCTGTTGCCTCATGTGGTCTAATTGCACTTTGTTCCAGAAAATTAATTTTCTTTAGAACTAAAGGGCTAAAAACTTCATTCAGGAAGTTTACAGTCTTCAGATATAATTACAGTAGTTTAAATCCTCTAATAAAACAGGAATATAAAAAGGCAGAAATAAGTTCAGAATTTGAAGAGTTAGTATCACAAATAACTTTAACATATTAATGCCCTGAACAAAATCTTCTAAAATCCTGTGACCAATGCAGTAGTAAAATAAGAAAAATATTTTAAGACAAATACTACAGACTTTTGGGCTGGGCGTGTAAGACTACCCTTTGCCAGGTCATAAATGAATGAAACTAATGAAGTTTACATGTCATGTAGTCCAGTTGGAACAAATATCAGGTCAAGTGGCACTCCTGAGACTGACATACCCTAAATAATGCATTTCCCTCACGTTAAAATCCTTGATCTTGCTAGAAATGCTGGCTTCAAGAAATAATGTGTTATGATCAAATGGTACTAAAATTTTGATTGTCTAAAATTACAGTCCTCTTTTTGGAAGATTCAGTATCCTTCCAGCATAAGAAAGTCCATCTGAGCTCAATCTGGAACTTTTAATATCCCCGTGTTAGGGAATAACTCATGTCACATGCATTAGACTATTACAGGCAAGTTGTAGCTTGGGTGCTGTGAATCACATCTCTGGATGGAGGTTTATATCTTTACCTACAGAGAGAGCTTGGTCTTCCAACTTTGATTCTTTCGGCCGTACCTGAGGTGCCTCACATAGACAACACTGATGCCAATACCAATTTAAGCTTCAGTTTGAAAGATGTCATAGTATTTAAAACTAGCAAACAAAAATACATGAAAATCTTAAATGGAGGCAAATTTGCAAGAATGTTTATACTGAATTTAATGGGGTTTGTGTTTGTGAAAATCTAGAATGAGCAAAACTCCTGCCAGGATAGATCTCATATATTTGCACATAGCAATTTACAAAAAAGAAAGAAAAAAAATATGTTCTGACTTCTGGTTGAAGATAACATGCATTTTTTCCAATAAGTTCTTAACATTGCTTTCGAAATGCAACTTTATAGAAAGGTATGTCGAGGAAAGTACTAAACAAAATTTCAAGCAATGATACCCTGGCGTAAATCAGGAGGCAGAAGTTTTAATTTTGTTCTACAGAATGGTAAAATCATTATGTGCATCAGTAAGAACATGATTAAACTAAGCCTCAATGCAAAAGAATTTGTTTCTTCTTCATTTTATTGCATTTATATGTTTAGATTTCTTTTTCATTCTTCCTCAGTTGGTGGAGTTTTTGTTGTTTGTTTTGTTTTTTTTTTAATTGAAGTATTGTAGTGTACAATACTTGTAGAATAGTGGTGTCAATAACAGATAACTGAGTTTACAGTCAAAATTTTATATATGGCCAAACATTTCTTTAATAACCATCTTTATTGCTGTGCAATTTGAAATGATGTGCTTTCAGGCAGAGTGGGAGGAGGGTATTGTTGGCATAACAAAACCTGCCACAGGGTGTCTGAGAAAACGAGAAGTATTATTCATGAATGACATCTTCATACCTGAAGATTTCAGTTCCTAAGCTCTACCTTTCAATGAAACTTGCCATTGTTCTGATTTATTTTTCTAGAGGTCAGAAGGGCTGAAGTTGGAAAAATACTGCAGCAATAATATATTTCAGTCCTTTCCCCAAAATGTATATGTAGCCCAAAGCAGTGGCAAAACCTGACTAAACTTGTCTTAGATTGTTAAGATAAGCCCAAAGTTCCATTTTCATCCCTATTAAATAACTTATTCCCCACTTCAGAATCAGACACTAACACACTCTACAGTGAAACAATAAAAATCAAAATTATGCTGAGCAGTCTTGAAGAAGCATCTGGCCCAAAGTCATTATTAATATCACTAAAACTGAGATGTATTCTTCCAATGCAATATGGTGCCAAAGAAATAATAAAAAAAATGGAGTCACTTGCTCCATTTCAAAGCTGTGAGAAAAAACAGATTACCTACATCCAAGGCACAACAGTTTAGAATAACAAACCACTCCTTATTCTGTGACTTCCATTCTTTTAATTTCATGGTTTTCATATACAAGTGACTATATAGTATGACAAAAAAAGTGTATTCAGTGTTTTCATTTGTCTTGGAAAGTCTTAAAGTGCTCATGTAATGACAAGATTTTAAGAGAGTCACGGATTTTAACTTTCTAATTTCATGTTTTTCTTTTCTGTTTTTAGGTCCTTGGGTCAACACATTACTTGAATTTATATCATGTGACTTCTATTTTGTTTTTACCATTTTGAAAACTAATAAACTTCAATACCACAAAGCTGTCTGATGGTCCTATCACCAACAAAAGTCCTATCACACAATTGATAAGAATAGAGAAAGTGGGCAGGGATTTGGAGAGTACTTTCAATTCTGAAAGATAGGTGTTGTAACCTGACACATTTTGTTTCTAATCATTCTGAAGAATAAATCAAAAATAGTATTCCAGGTCCTCCATTTGGGGTGCTCCAAAATTGTCACAGTGACATGCAAGAGTATTTGCAACGTTTAGATGGCTGCTTCTTTATGTTTCTAGGTGTTTGTAAAACTTTAGATTATTTTCACACAGATTTCATTACTTTAAACTCATGAAATAATTTTTTTCAAGTGTAATTGTAGAACAGTCAACAACAGGAATAAGAATGGTTAATCCTTCTGAAGCTATGGTTTTAAGTGAGATGTTTCTTATTCAGCTTTGATTCCATTCCTTTGCAGACTTGTATTCATATTTGCAAATTCACTGCTGCTCAGTCTTGCTTCTTTTATTTAATTCACTGAATAGAATATCAATCAAGTCCAGACTTCTCAGGTTAGCATGGTTATTTGTTTAAGATCTGCTTTAATAAGACTTTACTATGGTAGCAAATAGTGCAGAACTTCAATACAAAATAGCTTACAATAAATGATAGTCACAGCAGCCTCTGGCATTTTTAACATGTTTTCATTGTAAATGTACTTACTAATTCCATTACTTCACAAAAGTATTCTAATCTCAGTTGAATCATTTCTTTAGTGAGGACTTTAATTAAAAACCTGACTTCTAGGGCGCTTGAGCACTAGCATGTCATTTTATCTAGCAATCTGTGTAGCAGAAGAGTTAAAGGTTCTGTAAATGGTAAAAGTGACTTGTCATGTTATGGAAATAACCTACCACTGACCTACTGTCTATACAAGGTATCTAATTATACACCTCTCTGTATAGTATTCTTATAAAATGGAGGAATACTGCCTCAACATCCACCTTTGTAATCCCTTAATTATGAGTGTGAATACTGTTAACTGCCTAAAGCAAATAATATGGAAATAGCGACTTTTCTTCTGCTCTAGTCAGAAGAGTGCTGAGGCAAATGGATGTTTCTGCATCTTTTCTGAGTCTTAACTTAGAGAGGCAGAACAAACACCATAACCAGGTGCAGCAGCTGTTGAAGTCAGTGGAGACATTGTAGTGGCATGATGGTTCAGACCCAAGTTTAACGGATTGTCATTGACTGCTCTCCAGTCTCTTCCACAGATACTTCCACTGCATAGTTTCAGTGCAAAATGAAGTCAAGCACTGCTACACAGAGCTTTGGGGATGCTTTAAACACCAGTTATTTCTGTGCTGTTCAAAGTACTTTTGTGTTTCTGAAATGCTTAATCCTCTAGAACTGCAGAAACATGAGAATGCCAAAGACAGTCATGAAACAGTGAAGTCTCTTGGTATATGAATTTGACACAGGTCTATAAAGTAAGCTTGCCCAATTAATTTTGTATCTATATCTGTATTTCCACCTGTTGTACTTAAATGACTACTTTGAAGCTGAAAAAGTTTTAAAAAATTATTAAATGTATTTCTTGCATTATTTCAAAGCTTTAAAGAAATAGGCTTATTCAAAAAACATGCCAAAAGCTTTAACGCGAAACCTATTAGCAGGCAGCTAACTGAAGTAAAGTCCTTAATAAAACAGAAAATGCTTATCTAAATTACTGTTTTTCAGCTATGCATTGGCCAATGCATGTGAAAATTATAATCAAAGAAGAAATTAATTTCTAATTGCACAAGAAATTGGTATGTCAGTGGACTCTTACAGGTACAGTGACCAAACATGAAACCACTAAAGGCAGATGTGACTCCTTTTTGCTACTGACTAATTTCCACGAAGACTGAGGGAGCTTGCATTTCCCAAAGAGAGTCAGATCAATGAAAATATTAACCCTCAGATATTCCATAAAGGGAATTCCTTCTCTGTACTGAAAACTTTGTGTGAGTTGAGTAAGACCAGCTAATTTACATCAGTGAAAAGTTTATGGGCAGAGAGACTGTTGTGAGCTGCATCATTCTGCTTCTCCCACACAGAAGTAGCTCCACTGAGGGAGAAGTTGCAGGGGAGCAAAAGTAGTCAGGTCTTGAATTTGTTCTTCATGATTTACTCTTAATCTTTATGCATCTTTGAGGAACAAGTGAAGAATTCTTTGCTTTTTGTGTCTTCATTCACTGCAGAAGTATATAGTTCTACTGACCTCCAAAAAAAGGAATCATGGTACAGATCCCAAAGTGAGATGAGGGCCATGTCATAACTCTGTTTGGGAGCTAACATCCTAAATCAAACACATAGTCTGTTGCCCCAGTCAAAGTACTCAGCTAAGCGTGAAAGACAGTAAAACAGGCTTGTCCAGGTTGTCTAGTTACCAAGTAGAAGGTGGGCCTTACTGCCAGTGTGTGGAGCCCAGCTAAAGAAGCAAATGGAAGATTCTTTCATAATGAACATAGGCAAGATTGGTAAGCTGTAGTTGCTCAACACCCTGAATTCTGCAGTGTTTTAGCTTTTCAGATCTTGATTTTGCAAATTTTGTGTTCTCCTCTTAGTTTTCCGTGTCAGGTAGAACTGAATTGTTCTGAGAATAATGAAAGAAGATTATCATTACTAAGGAGTATTTTATTAGGATAGAAAATACTCCTCTTGTGACATCATGTCAGAATGACATTTATTTGCATGTTTGGTGGTGAGAACATGAGGATGAGGCACAGCTGCAAGGTATGAAAATTTTGAGAATAAACTGAAGGCTTCTTTTATGAGTTACACAGAGTACTACATAGTAGTGGAGCTAGAGCTGCAGCTATCAGGCTGTTTTGTGAAAAATTAGACTGCTCAAAATGTTTGTGAGGATGCTAAGGAAAAAGGTCAAGAGATACAAGAATTTTTAGGACTGGAATTGGAGAAGAGATGGGGTTCACTTCTAGTGAACTGAGGTTCACTGGAGAAGGAGTTCGGTTGGTTTCACTGGACACAGAACCTGACTTCTGGAGAATTCATATACACAGACAGAGTGACAGCCATAGATCATGCCGGCTCTTCTGGCTTAGCCTTACAGTTAAAAAGACAAACTTAATCAGGAATTATGTGCTGCAAGACATTTGTTGTGACATGTTAGGTTAATGATCCTCTTCTCTTAATTCTTTTAATCCTCATCTTACTTGTGCCCTAGTTAAAATGAAAGATCTCAAACGCAAATTTGGCACTTTATCTATTTGTTTGTATACAGTAGTCGTGCATCCAGGGATTTTGTTGTATTTCAGGCACCAACAGAATGTGTAAATTTGAATCCAGCTACTTGCTGTACCAGTCTGATATTTATACCAGCAAAGCTGCCCATAAGGAGATCCTTACCCTGCATTATGGACCAATCTCTTAATTGCACACTTTTTCCTTCATTACTTACTTTCTTCAGTCAGCATGCATGCAAATATATACATAAACATTGTAATACTGTAACTTTTGTATACAGAACAATACTCATCAGTGGACTTGGAATGTTTGCCTATTGTCAATAGGAAATGTCAGTGCTTATTAAGCTCATGAAGGGAATGAAATGCTGGGACCTCTTAATGTATAACCTTCCGGGCCTGCTTATTAATGCAAACCCACTAGAAAAATTTGACCTTTCCGAAACAATAATTCCTTATTCATAGTCAATTAGGAGGGTTTTCCTCACTTAAAAAAAAAAAAAAAAGAGGACCAATTAATTATATACCTAAAATAAAGTTGTTGAAACGGCAGTTGATTTTTTTCTGATAAGTCAAACCTTTGTATTTTACTCCCTCAGCTGGGAATAAATGCCTGCATGCAGCACACTTATTACAAAGATTTAATATAGCAATGTGCCCAGGAAATTGCCTCTTAATTTCGTGTTTACACATCTTTGCCAACAGCAGTTTAATTTTAGATATAAAACTCTCCTCAGTACAATATTTTCCTGCCTTATCCATGTAATACAAAAAAACATCTGGAGAGTTCGGTGAACATCTTTGTGGGAGGGTAAGTGGTGGCTGAGTTAGAGCTGAGTTTTTTATTGCTTTCAACAGTTTTTAATTCCATGCCATTGTTTAACCTTCAATATGGTTACTCTGGGGGTATATTTGAATTCAGCATCTTATTTCGTGCTCTCTGTGGGTTTCCTACACCTGAATGATAGTGTTGTAGACCAAACTGCATGCTTAAATTAAATATGCTGAGATTAAGAATGTCTAAATTGTTGGTGTTTGTAGTATTAGAGGTTTCATAAAGTAATTGTCCGTGCTTTTTCTAGCCTTCTGCTCTAAAAATCTCATCTACAAGGCAAACTGTGTCAAGTTTTACATAATTGCTTTATGATGAACCAGTTTAAGTGTATTTTATGTTCCATTTCAAAATTGTATGTGTATATATATATATGCACATATAGAATCATAGAACAGTTTCAGTTGGAAGGGATCTTAAAGGTCATCTAGTCCAAACCCCCAGCAATAAGCAGGGACATCTTCAACTAGATTAAGTTGCTCAGAGCCCCGTCCAGCCTGACCTTGAATGTTTCCAGGGACTGGGCTTCTACAACCTCTCTGGGCAACCTATTCCAGTGTTTTATTACCTTCATTATTTCTTCTTTATATCTAGTCTGAAAACCAATATATATTGGCTTTATATACAAACCTAATATTTTAAATGCAAAGGGGGTGGGTTTTTTTCATTCCAGTGATCAGCAGGTTGAGGAAAGTGATTCTCCCCCTCTGCTCTGCTCTCCTGAGACCCCACCTGGAGTACTGAATCCAGCTCTGCAGGTCCCAACATAAGGACATGGACGTGTTGCAGTGAGTCCAGAGGAGGGCCATGAAGATGATCAGAAGGCCAGAGCACCTCTTCTATGAAGACAGGCTGAGAGAGCTGGCGTTGCTCAGCCTGGAGAAGAGAAGGCTCCAAGGTGGCCTTATAGCTGCCTTCCAGTACCTAAAGGGGGCCTACAAGGAAGCTGGAGAGGGACTTTTTACAAGGGCATGTAGTGATAAGACAAAGGGGAATGGCTTTAAACTGAAAGAGGGTAGATTTAGATTAGATATTGGGAAGAAATTCTTCACTGCGAGGGTTGTGAGGCACTGGAACAGGTTGCCCAGAGAAGCATTCTAGAAACAAGGTGTGGATGCCCCATCCCTGGAAGTGCTCAAGGCCAGGCTGGATGGGGCTTTGAGCAACCTGGTCTAGTGGAAGGTGTCCCTAACCATGGCAGAGGGATTGGAACTAGATAAACTCTAAAGGTCCCTTCCAACCCAAACCATTCTATGATTGTATGATTGTATGAAATGTCTAGGTCTTCTTTGTTTCATCCATAGATTTTAACTCCTTAGGATTGTTTTTATAAAATTCTTATATAAACAGCAGAAAAGCTTGGCAAAACAAGTTGCAAATCATTTTGCTGCTGATTTCAACATGTCACTCGTGTAGGCAAGTCCTGCAGCAGTAACGTGATATGCGTTAGTGCAACCAACAGAAGGAGTCAGTAACCCCTGGGATTGGGACTGGTGCTGTGCTTCAGTAAGTGCTCAGCCGCCTTTTAGGTGAGCCCATTTATTTCCACCTTGCAGGGGACTAACACCACCTCTGCAGTCAGTCACTGTCTGTCTAAGCTGGAGAGACAGTGACTGCTAAGAACTGGCAGCTTATGAAAACAGGTGATAACGTGCACAGAGACCATCTTGGTATGCCCTCAAGGCGTTTTAAGTGACTTTGTAATAAGAGGATGCCAGAAGACCTTCATAGTCTATGTATAGACTATATATATATACACACATGTATACACAGCTATATGCCAAATGTGTAAGGTATATGGATATTTTGCTTCAAAGTTGCTGCAATTTCAAAGCCATTTCAGTACTTCTTTCTCTTGCAGTTATCTCTTTCTAAAATATCTGCCTAACAAATACCATCACGATCATACGCTCGAGTGTATGTTGTCATGCTGAGAGAAGGTTGCTCTGTGGAGCTGCAGGTTCATCCCATGAGTAGATCATCCTGCATTAATGCCTCAAACACTAATGCTAAGAAATCTGTTCTGAGTTCCCTTAACTAATAAGTGACTCTCACTCCTTATCAGCATAACAAGAGCTTTGTAAACAGAGAACGTCACTAGGCTTTGTTTTTATAATCTGTCCGTATCCTTGATTACACAAGAAACACAAGGACATGACAAGAGAAAAGC
Source organism: Ibycter americanus (assembly GCA_035590275.1). Lineage (NCBI taxonomy): Eukaryota > Metazoa > Chordata > Aves > Falconiformes > Falconidae > Ibycter > Ibycter americanus. The sequence goes on from JAVJGI010000062.1 coordinate 10,331,631, forward strand.
ATCTCAAGTTCTCAACAAAGTATTAGGGCATCAAGCTGCGGTGCAGCATTTGGTGTCACGAGCAGCATGCACAACCCCAGGTTCCATAACAGCACTTTGCTATTCTTTTTTGGCTGCGCTCTAGGACTGGAGAGATTAGGACTGTAGGCCTTGTATTATACCGCCAGCAGTGCAAATTACATGCCGACAAATAAATACCAACAAATAAAAGGTCAGCTGTGCTAGTTTAAATAGGAATTTGCTGCACCCACTTTGTGGTCCTGTTGTGCTTCCAGATCACCACAGTTTGGCCTTGCAGTAAAGGATAATGCAGCACTTGGTCTTTTTCTGCATCCCACCCAACACAGATGCTTCATATTAGCAGTGTACTTCAGAGTCTTTTCCCGAATTACCAGCGCTCTAAGCTCGCTTTTTGTTTTGCACACTTCAGTCATGGACAGCCACTGGGGATGTGGGAGGGAGGTGGGAGGAGCTCAGCATGTGAAAGGCAAGGAACTACCTTATAATCTGGCAGAAAGATTTTCCCCTAAGGGCCATAGGACTGGGCACTCCTGATCCTCAGAGCAAATCCACATATCCTGATCTCACTCGCTCAGGTTTTATGCTACCACAGCTCAATTGATTTCAGTGAGTTCACAGCTAATAAATATTGGATTAGAACTCAACCCTAAACATCAAACCCAAAATAGGTGAAATACAGTCTCTTATCAAGTGGGAATTTTTTTCATGTAAATCATTCTGGTTTCCAAATATTCTGCCAGTTAAAATGAGGCACTTGGGGGAAGATGTTTTCATGCATGCAGATGAAGGCAACAAAATTGACTATAAAAATCTGCCTTGTCCAATACAGGAAAGGGATACTAAAGAGATAAGTGATCTTCAATAACATACCATCAGCCAGTTAGTGTTAAGGGCAACACAGGCACCTGCTGTGGCATGTCCCTGCTCTGCAGTTGCCTCCCCTAAAACCTGGTCTCTGGAAAACCTTGGCAGCACCCAGCTCCTACTGATTTGTTCCAATATGTCAAAGTGTAACAAAATTTCCATAATCATCAGCTGTCCAGGACAGTTTAGGAACTGTCTTTGATGGCTGTTCTACTTTAAACTGCAAGATGACAGGGGAATCCTGCAAGAACACGTAACAGTAGCTAATAACCTGGTCTTCAAAAGAGGGGGAGCATCCTGCAAGGCAATTGCCTTACAAACTTGCAATATTTTGTGCATCCAGAGAGCAGCAAATGTGGAAGGTGTCCTTTCCCTGATTACCCCTGTCAGAGTAGTCCACACCTTGTTTCTAGAATGCTTTTTCATGCATAGCTATAAGAACATGCACTGCTGCTGTGATAAACTCTGCTCTAGCAAGAATTTGCCTGACATTCCTCAGCACCTTGCTGAAATACAATTTAACATGTTACTCAATACCTGTTAAAAGAAGTCTTAAAATACATTGTCCTTTCAGGCAGCTTTATTTGTAACAGAATAACATGCACTAGTTACTGAGGTAGTGACTGCACAAATAAGCATATGCGGTAATTATGTTTCAGCATATCCAGGTTATGTTTGGAAATTATTTCTAGAAGTTTACTTCCCTGCAGAACAGACAAAAAAAAAATTCTAGTGCTTCCCTCAGCCAAGGCATGCAAAACACTTGTTTAGAAATGGAAAACCCTTGAACTGAGAGTGAGAGGAGGGATGCTCCAGTAACACCATGTTATTGGTATTCCAGAGTAAAATTCACTGACCCTTCACCAGAGCCAGAACCACACTGCCCTGCTGGTAGTGTTGAACTATGACACAATGGAAAGTGTTTCCCTTTTTCAGAAAACTTTAATAGTCCTTATCAGTCCAATACTTGAGCACCTCAGAGAAATCACTGAACCTCAATAATGCTACAAGGGACTAAGAGATTGATTTAGGTAGCAGAAATTACGTCAGGGGAAAACCAGGCATCTTACATAAATTCACTATGTTCTGAAGTCAACAGAAAGATAATAGGCACTTCAAAAGATCCAGCATATGTTTGGATGGTTTTCTTCAAGTGAGATAAATGTCTCTCTTGACTAAAAAGGGAACAAAGATGGCTGGCTTAGAGGATGCATCTCACTTTTAAATGCCTCCTAGAAGTGAGATCAATACCACCTAAAGGCATATTCTTGAGACTCCTGAGAAGATTGAAGCAGAACCAAAAAGTAAAACTAGCTCTCTCACAACTGCTCCAATAATTTAAACACTGCTCAGTCTATTATGTGTTTTACTACTCTTGATACATTTAGTGTTTTTATATATTATTTTTAATATTATACTATTCATTATTTTTATACTATTAACTTATTTTATTAGCATGTGTTTTATTTATCTCTTTACACTACTATCACTGAATCATCATATATGTACTACAACATACATAATAAAACAAATAATAAAGGAGGGCCGAGCGGGAGGAATATACGTAGCAGCTCTTAACATAAGTCTATGCAAAGTGGTAACCAGATGGAAGAAGATTTTTTTCAAGCATCTAACTCTAGTAAAACCACATATGTGCCTTAGAACAATTCTTTGCTAGTTTAAGAAGTGTGGTCCTAAGAATAGGGCTATATAGAAAATAATCCACATTAGATCAAGGCATTGCATCTGCAGGGAGAAAGCACAGAGCTAGTACATGCTGTTAAATTAACAGTGTCAAGAAAATAGCTATTAAGATTGTCCTTGTTGAAAAATCTACATTTGTTCCCCAAACCAGCAATAAGCAGAAGATTGGGCCACATTCATTTAGAAGCAAGGAAACAGAAAGGGACACAAAGACCATCCATGGGCAACTCCTATGCCATGGACAGAATTGTTGCTACCTTCTTCAGTCAAGGTTATGCCCAATGCAAAACTGCGCTCTGCTTTAGGACTTTCCTTGGCCACTGGGAGGAAATTAGTGTGTAGGGAATAGAAGAGTTCATCAGTTGGAGAAAAACTTTTCTATCAGCTGATAAGTGATTTTGCTTGCAGGGGGCAAGTCCCACATGAAGGACCCACATATGTGTATCACTGGAAAAGGACAAAGTTGGCAGCTTGGGTAGATGTCTGTTGCTTGGAGGCCATCACTTTCTGTGAAGTCATGGTGCTCAGGCAGCTGCAAGCCAAATTCAAAGAGTCTCATTCATCATGCTTTATATTTGGATTTCAGCTACAGCTATCACACAGCCTAGATATGCGCCAAGCCCCGGTGGGGACCTCATAAAAGTTCAGCATCTGGATCAAACAGCTGCTTCAGGTGCAGCAGATGATTTCTTAAGGTTTGAATTTGCTTTCAGTGGTGCGGTTATCTTTGGAGTAAATTGACAGTTTGTATCTGAAGAGGCTGTACTTTTTTTCATAACCACATTTTATGATTACTGGCAAATAATAGCTGTAACCTCTCACAAAGAGGAACAGAATGACTCCAGCTTACAACTGATCTGAACAGACAGCTTAAAGCTGCAATCTACTCTTTCAGTCAATATAAACTGACATTGTGATTATGTGTCTTCAAAACGAGAATGCACTTTGGAATGGCTCAGGAAATATTTACCAAGTGTAACTATTATATAAACACAGCACCCGCAGAAATCTCATCATTTAAACATGTGGATGAGGTGGTTTATTCCAGTACTTCTTCCTTGGTGATGGAAATAATATTTTCATGTTTAGATAGTGTTAAATCTTGTTTTTAAAAATGTTTCAGTGGAAATACAATATGCATGTTGTTTCCATGCTTGATGTTTGTTATGCTTGCTTTTCAAAATAGCTATTTGTTTTTCCCGTTTTTCTGCAGCAATTAAGATCATAGATGAACCAGAATCATCAGGCGACGACGTTTTGGTTACAGAAAGCACTTACGAAACGTTGCCTTTCTTTATTGGTTCAAGTGATCTCTCTACCACACAGCCTGAAGATGTTATTACAGATGTGCTACCATCAGCACCGATGCCTGCGGCAACCAGCCGACCTTACAGCCACTCTGAGATCATCAAGCAGTCCCTTGAAGTCCTGGATTCCTCAGTGCCTGCATCTGAGAGCGTTCCTCCCGATGGCACTGAGACAGGAGTGCAGGACATTGCTGCCGAGTTAGATCACATAGGTGTGATGAGCACAGCAGCACTAGATGAAGTGGAGCATGGCAGCGGTTATATCTCTGAGCCTGCAGAAGCCACCCCAGCTCCTACGCCGAAGTATGTAACTACCAGCTCCATGACAACCGCGGCCAAAGGCAAAGAGCTAGTGGTTTTCTTCAGCCTGAGGGTAACCAACATGCACTTTTCAGATGACCTCTTCAACAGGAGTTCGCCAGAATACAAAGCACTAGAACAACAGTTCACGCAATTGGTGGGTGAAAAAGAAACTTGAACAACACATGTAATAGTCAGGCACAGTTTAAAGAAATACACTGAAGAGCACAGTATTTTAACAATATCAGACTCTACTACAATTCAGTCTGATAAGTTGTATTTTTAAAGGATCCATAAGCCTGGCATGCTCTCGGGGTACAAAGAAAGTTTATGAAGCCAGTGATGAGAGTTTTTACTTGTTCAAGAGACTCCAGATATACACCTGGCATGTAGTTTATTTGGCTTTTTCTTAGATTCATGTCAACAGTATAGCAGTGCTGATTACATCCAAGACTTGCGTCTACATGCTAGATTTAAAATTAGGCCTTTTAAAATATATCATAGCTTAGCAGGGGGAATGTGATTAGATATGGATTTTCTCTACGGGTACAATAGGGCAGCAGGTCAGCTCAGTAACATGCCTATTATGCTATGCTCTAACCTGCCTGGATTGAACAGTTGAAAATAATTAAAGTTGGCTTTTGAGTAAGGCAATTTTTTTCTCTTCCAGATGAATAAACTCCCCAGCTGCTGTGCATTTCATTACAGGGGAAATTGCTGCCCATCCATCTCAATACATTATATAGGAATATGCAAGAGTCCAGAAGAAGATAGTGCTAAACAGAAAAGTGAATTTGGTGGTGGAGTTTAACAATTGTATTAAATTCAGAGAAATAAGTGTGTGGGGTGTGTACTTGATAACGAAAAGTGACTATAAGAGAAATTAATAGCAGGTAGACATTGACAGTAAGTTAGAATAAAGGCAAATTTGTGTTTTTCAGCTACTTCCATACCTCCAGTCCAACCTTACAGGTTTTAAGCACCTGGAAATACTTAACTTCAGGAACGGAAGTGTGATTGTGAATAGCAAAATGAAATTTGCCAGGACAGTGCCATACAATATCACAGAAGCAGTACACTGCGTTTTGGAAGATTTCTGTGATGCTGCAGCTCAACACCTCAATTTAGAGATTGACAGCTATTCCCTGGATATTGAGCCAGGTAAGATTACATTACTAGTGTATGTGCAAAATCAAAACCAAGCAGATAATCTTTTCCAGATTGCTACAGCTTCAGAAGTATTGCTGTTTTGAAAATAACAATATTAGCAATAGCCTCCCAATGAGCAGAAGTAATAAGAAAAACCAAGATCATAGAATCATGGAATTGTTTAGGTTAGGAAAGAAAAAGACCTTTAAGATAATCAAGTCCAACTGTTAACCCAGCACTGCCAAGCCCACCACTAAACCATGTCCCTAAGTGCCACATCTACACATCTTTCAAATACCTCCAGGGATGGTGATTCAACCACTTCCTTGGGCAGCCTGTTCCAATGCTTGACAACCCTTTCAGGGAAGAAATTTTTCCTAATGTCCAATATTGCAAATTATGTTGCAGACATATTTTCACACTATAATGAAATGCTGGGTCTAAGTGTTGGTCTGTGCACGTACACCTACTGCTTTTCAGAGCCAAATACAGTGAACTAAAAACTCATTCTAGAATAAGGGCTGAGCAAAGACAGGTATAAAGAATGCTCACACGGAGTTTACAGGAGTGACTTAGGCAAATTGTGCACCCAAGTATGTAAATATAATTTCTGATGATTTTTGCAATGTTGTAAGCAAACCATAGTTTAGAGCATCATTAAATCTTTTTTTTTAAGGGCTAGAGATTTCAGGCCTGAAGGAGGTAATTTCTAGGAATAATTGGATTCTACAGATACTCACTGACCACAGCATGGCTATATGTGGCTATATGTAGCACTCCATAGATTTGTAATTCCAGAATCCCTCCTGGTTTAATACCTTTCAAATAAACCTTTGTCTTTGTTAAACAGTAGAAAGTCAGTAACAACATATCTGGACACTATTGTAACATCAGAAGCTTAAAGTTTTAAAAAACTACATTGTTTTATAAAATTGAAGCCTGGATCTATTTTCAGGTTCTAGTAACTATTTCAGAGCCAAATTTAATTTCATTGGCATGGAGAAGAACAATATCGATACCTTAGCATGCAGACGTCTTTAACAGTTTTGGTTCAGCTGTCTTTTTATGTACGTAACTCTGACAATTCCAGAACAAAAATCCATTTACAATTGATGCAGGCAATTTCTATTCTGTTTTCATTTCACAGATCTTCTTGTGGCCACTAAAAGCATAGATAGTGTGTGGTAAAGAAAGTTAACAAAATCGCAGTGTTCAAACTTTCAAATACTGCCATGAAGAACTGATGTTTTGCTGAATAACGTATTAAATCAGTTCACTGGAAAGAGTGAACTTTGGACTGCTGCACGTTGTCTGCTTTGGTAGTAAATTTTTATGGAATAAAAATTAAAATGATAAAAGTTGCTAAAATGCAAACCTAGAAAAATTTTAAAATCTTTCATTGTCATCTGTATCAGCTGCTTCACTGATGTAGTATTTCAACATTAATTCAAGAAAACAGTGTCACAACGAGTTTGTTGAGGGGGCTGTTCTTTCAAGGCTTATGAGCAGTAGTAAAATGTCAAAACAGAAGAAATTATGTTTAGAAAGCCAGTATATTCCCACGCAGTTGTTTCAAAGCCTGACAGTCTTTTCACTTCAGAAAAAACAAACCAAAACAAAACCCACAAAAAAACAACAAAAGAACTCCAACCTGTTCAGAAAATTAAGGTAATTAATCAAATTTCTATTTGTTGTGAAAGTAAGAGCCATCTAGTGGTAATGATGTTATACAAATTGAAACACTGATGGGAACAGTCTAAAATATATATCAAGGTTCAGCAGCTGCAAAGGGCTGACTGCATTGTTCATAAGTAATACCATAAAGAATAACATAGCAGGCCTTTAAAAATACCTGCATGCATTATTTTTGTAATCTAAACAAAATGAAAACACAGAAAAGATAACAAAGTATGGCAGGTAATTAGCCCAACACTTTCAGGAAAATGAAACCACATTGTGCGAACTCACCAAAAAATTACATTAACACAGCAAAATACTCATGCCAAGCTTTACTTGTCAAACACAAATGTGCTGAGACCTTTCAGCTTCTGAAAACTGCACACAAACCTGGGTAATGCTTAGACAGAGCCTGTCTCTCCTTACTAGCAGTATCACTCTTCATTTCCACTGCTAGAAAAGTAAACTGTGACCATCAAAACTGGGGAGAGACTTACAGGAGAACATGCAGTTAATGCAGCTGTTACTGTTTTAATCATGTATTCAATCATACAAACTCCTTTATTAACCATTTTTCCTTGGGAAGTGTTCTGTTTTTGCTTGGAGTGCAATTCTGTGTAGGGTAAAAAAAGAATCAGTAAGAATCCCCTTTTGATTTGCCAGCTGGTTTTGTTTCATTAGAGACTAAACTTTGTAATTCCTAATCAATAGTATCAATGACCAGAGCAAAGTACTTGGAATATATATATATATAATTTTATACATAAGCAAAGGTTTGCCTGACAATAAAGTTACTTTGTATTTTATTGTATTACTTTGATGCCCAGTTGTTAGAGTGTACACGTACATACATTTGCAGTCCAGGACCAAAGTACATCCCTACATCTTTTGCCTCCCAAGGGCTTTACCCGGTAGAACACAGGAAACTGCCTCCATAAGACAAGTGCAGTGGGTGCAGCCCTCCTCCTTCTCATCCCATCAGCCCAAGCTGGGCTGAGCACCAGGTTAATATGACTCCTGGGTCTTTTTTTTCACATTTCTAGTAAGAAGCAGAGAATGGGAAAGGAGTGGACTTGTGTGACAGCTGAACTCAGGACTTTAAGCTGCCTCTGATTTGAGCCTTCCTGTCAACACCAGCAGGCTTATTTTCCCTTAATCTCACAGAGGCATCTCTTACTAATATCTAAAAAACAAAATAAAAAAAACAGCAAGTTTTTCCAATGCTAACACATCACTAAAAAAAAAAAAAAAAAAAAAAAAATTGCAAGCATGTATTTTCTCCAGACCATGCCAGTATTTCTGAGCTGCAGTCCTCGTAGTATTGTGCAATGTTCAATAACCTAACTCCCTACCCTTGTCATGTCCTAAATTATGTGTTTAAGATCATTACAGCTGAAACTATTTCTTACATATACGTAAGACTGTAACATAGTATCCATGAGTATAAAACTAGCACTTACAGTTAACAAAAAAAAGGATAAAAATATCCAAATGTGAAAATTCTTGTCAGTGAGATGAAAATAAAATCATAACTTAATAGTCATGGGTAAACAAATGTAGAAGTAAATATAAGCTCACATGCTTGCTGTGTCATCTACAAAAAGAAGGACGCATGCCCTTTTATGCTAGATGACATCCTCCTATTAAAATGCACAAATAGCAGGCCAGTAAATGTGAATTGTTTTCTCTAGCTGCCACAAAGCCTGCCAAGTTACTTTCGGGTAATGCATGAATTACTGATTTACGCATCCTTTACAGCTGATCAGGCAGACCAATGCAAATTCATGGCATGTGATGAGTTTTCCGAATGCATAATGAACGAGTGGACAAAAGAGGCTGACTGCCTTTGTAAACCTGGTTATGCAAGCCAAGATGGATCACCCTGTCGGAGCCTGTGTGAATTTGAACCACATCTTTGCGTCAATGGTGGGAAATGTGAGTTAGTTCCAGGAAGAGGAGCTGTCTGCAGGTAAATAAATGGTGCTTAACATGAATTCTGTTAACAGTCCCCTGATATGCCTATTGCATAAACAAGTAGGGCTGAGTATATATTTTTCAACAGCATAAACTACGCTAACAAGACAAGACCTCAACATTCAGACACTTTAAGCTACATTGCAATACCCTTCTTTAGTATACATAACTATATACACATAGTCACATAGTCTCACTATGGATAAATCCATTTCTGCCTGTTAGTACACACAGAGCATCATGATATAGTTATTTTTTAGAGACGCTTTAAAAATTTATTAGAAATTCAGCATCATTGGCAGAGATGACACGTACAAAACCATGCACTCTTTTCAGATTTCCAAATACATCTCGGAAAAATGAAATAACACATTCACAGTTTTACTGTGGGTTACATAGTAGTATTTTAAGAAATTGCATTTTTCTAAGATGCATTAAAAAGAAATCTATATTCTTATAAACACACCTATGAGCACTATTCTGATTCTCGACCACCCAATAAAGTACATGAAGGCTAAAGCTGCTTTCAGGGCTTTCTGGGAAAGACTGGAAGATTAGCAGCTCCTCCTAACTGCAAACACATTCCGTAAGGATTTTTACATGAAATTATGTTAAGTGCATATTGAGAACTACCACAGTACTTGAACACATTCATTTGCTTTTAAAAGTATCAAGTTTCTCCTCATTGTAAGACTTGACTACCCAGAGCATTGTGAAACTGTATACTAAACTGGCACATGGTAGTTGACCAGCCATGTGTATAAGCAGCAGACAAGTTATAATTTTTGCTCGTTTATTCTCTCCTAATATTGACATTACTACATTAACAATATGTCTTTCAGTGTACTTAGGATTGATGTCAAAAAATAAGACTACTGAGGAAAATTATTCATATGAAAATTTCACTGTAACAACACAACTGCCATAACTCATTTTCTGCAGTGGGCATCACAGAAATTATAATAGAAGATTATATTGAATTCACCACAGATACTGCTAAATTTCTGACTTGCACAGCCATAGTAGTGCAGCTGCAGTATTTTGTATTGGAAATCAGCCTGTGAGCTAAGGGGGTCGGTCCTCTTCAAAACTTTACTGAAGTAGCAAAGGGTATAGCCTACTTCTCCAAGACCAAAGCATGAGGGAAAATAACATCTCTGTCTTTCAGAAAAGCCCTGACTTGATGTACAGTTACTACCAAACCATCATTTGGAATGATAAAAGTATTAAAACTAATAAATGAAACTCTGAATTATAGCAAGCTACAAACAAGCTTGCCACCAGTCTCAGACTGACAGTGTATGCAAACTTGTACAGCCTGCAGAGAAAAAATGATGGCCTATTATTTGCTTTAGTCAAGCACTTCTTTTGCTTGTGAATTTACTCATAACCACGCTAGTTTTTCCACTGACTGGAACCCTGGTGTTCTCATATAGAATATGGCCATCTTCTCCTTTGCTTTAAATGGAGCTATTTGTAGTAGAATTCTTATTGCAAACCTTGCTACTCAGACTGAAATCACCAATTAACAGAATAGAGGCTTCAAAGAAGTATTTAGGTATTTCTCCAAAACACACCTGAACTTGTAAGGTTCTAAGTCACAAATGTTATTTCATCTTCATCCGTGGGGCTAGAAATTTGTCAGAGATGTTCCAAATGCATCATCTCCTTAAAATCTGGAGGTTGGCAAAGGAAATATCAGTGTCTTTTTATTTAACATTCACTCTCATGAATCTAAGAATATTATCTTTCCTCTATTATCAATCACATTATTTCATACATAACAATTAATTGTATTGGGAATACTGTCTTTATATTTAATTGCAGATTTTCCTTTGAGGTACTCTGTATTTTCTGCCTTCAAGTTCTGTACATTTTTCCTCTTCCTCTCCCTATTTTAGATGCCCGGTACGTAGACACGAGCTTTACCAAGGACAGCGCTGTGCAAAATTCGCTCCAGAACCCATACAACCCTTCACTTTTAAACCAGTCATACTTGGCTTACTAAGCCTTGTTTTTCTTTTCATCATTTTAATTTTTAAGTTAAGAAGAAAAAGCAAAAGAAACTCTAATTTGCAGTAAGCTGCTCACAATCTTTTTCTTCACATTTCAAAATATTCTTTTTTTTCTTTTGCAATTTAAAAACTTACCTAAACAAAAATGTTCTGCATTGTAGAAGTGCTACTCTCAACAGCTGCAATTCAGAAAATGCTGTAAGGATTAATCCTGGTTTTGAACATGATGAACCCATAACTAGCTTTTGTCAAACGGCTTGCAGTGTAAGTGCTTGTGTCAGTTCCGCAGAGATCATTGATCACGAAGCATTACACGAACTTGAAAACACAATTCAGCATGGAGGTAAAATGCATGGAAATCCTTTTCTTATCCCTCAACAAACAGCCCCACCTCACATAACAGGTCCATCTTCATGTATTAATCTTACAACTAAATCAAATTTGATTCTAACCTCTCGCTTGGGTATTTCAGAACTAAAAATACTAATTTATTTGCTTTCCACATTTACTGCTGTGTAGGTTTCATAACAGGACTGTAGAACTTCTTTTCTTACAGCTCCCTTGCATGGCTTTGGTGGTCCCTCCTATCTGAGTGCTTTTTGTGATTTAGTGAAATAATTAATCTGGTGTTTTGATTTCTTTTTTAACTGTTGTAGGTCACCAGACCTGTTTACAAAGCCAAGACTGACAAGTTAGTCTCTGAAATTCATTTCCAGCATCAGCCAGACAAAACCAAGGTTTGTGACTACTTTCGAGAGCTTTAAATGATGTTTGCAATTAGTATTTTACACCCATCTTAAAAGAAATGTGTCTGTAGGTAATTGCAGAGCAATAAACAATAAACTTTCACTGCAGCTGACCTACTTAAAATTACTACTTACAAAAGCATTAAATATTTTATGAAAGGAATAAAATGGCACATCTGTGGGAGAAAACCAGGCCTGTGTCATCTAGACTCTATTTGAATTGTCAAAGGTATATTGACAAAGCTCTTCTCGAGATCTAGTCAAGGGAATACACTTAGTGAGAAGTGAGGCAACCACAAAACATAAATGGGTTTAAGAAAAGCTAGGTGGTTTGGGCCATTTTTAACCATTACTTAAGTTTAAAATGAGCCCTAATGTTGAACACATTTTTAAGCATTAGGAAAACGTTGATGGAGGAAGAAAAATTTATGTAGAACAAACACAGCTTTTGTTAGCTGAAACTAAGAGCACCACTTCCATACCACAAGGTGGAAAACGCCTTTGAGGCTAGGATTTTTAACGCAGAATATGGCATTTGAATTGAATTTTCAGGAGGAGGTGGATACCTAGAATTCTTAAGCCAAATTGAAAATTCCAGTCTTTAAATTCTGTTTTGCAATGTGTAATGACAGCAGGGACAGCTTTTTAGGACATATTATCTACAGGAACTACAGCTCTGTATTTATAAAGGCGTATATGAAAATAAGCACAAAATTCCAGTAGAAGCTAGAATTACCTTCGGTTCCTTTGTAAGCACGAAAAATGTCTCCAGTTTAGTTTAGGGTCACTACATGCAAAATGACTGCAAAACTTAGTTATCAAAGGGGTTTTGTTTGGTTGGGATTTTACGCAATTAGTCACCCAGGAACTAACAAACACATTTCATGTTCAGGAGAACAACTTGCTCTTCCTTCTCTCTGAGTTCAGTAGAAAACACAAGTTCTTGCAAGCAGCTGAAAACCCCAGCTACCTCTCTACATGGTCAGGTCTCTGGGAACTTGGTGTGTCTTGCTCCACAAGTAGTGTAATAAGAGTAACAAAATGACTGAGAAAGTCACCTTTCCATGGGCCAAAGCAGAATGTGACAATGAGCTGGAGTTTACACATTCAAGCAGATCAGCTCATTCAGACTGAGGCATAAGGCTAACAAGTCCACACCCAGTTGGCCTACTATGTTTGGTTGGCCTACTATGTTTGACAGTCAAACATGCCAGAGTTTCCAAAATGATCCTGCTGATCCGACTCTCTGCTGCCCACCTCTCCTGCACATGTGCTCTCTGCGGCTTTGAGATGAAAGCTGAAGACACAACCTCATTCAAAAAGCAACTTTTGTAACACTTGCTGTCCCTGTTAGTGACCGCGCTGAATGTTCTCTCTTCAGTGAAAGAGGTGCTGAAAAATAAAGCACACAGCTTGACGTAAGACCCTGACAGCTGAAAAGCAATCTGTTAAATCTATTATTTTTCAGTTGATCTAATGGATGTTATTCTATAAACATCATTTATTTGTGCTCGTACATGGCATGGCTGAGTGGGCTTCTTTTTCAAGATGTTATCTGGCAAAATTCAGTAATGGATCTAAACCTGGGGGGGGAAGGATCTCCTCTAAAGAGTCTTCACAAACTTTTCTAATCTTGCAAAAGAACTGTGCTGCAATAGATACCACAGAAAATCAGTTTTAACAAATTTAGATAAAACCTTAGAGGATCCAGAAATATTTGACACAAAATAGCCCAGAAACATTGGAAACGAAGCACTGGGTAAGAGGATGGTAGAAAAATTTGTTTCATAAAGCTGAATCTAATTGGCATGGACAAAGACTGCTACATTTGATGTAATTCAAATGAAGCCTAAAAGTCATTATCGAATCTCCCCAATATGTATAATACATCATTCTTTGCTCATCAAAACCAGTAACTAACACATACCATGGTCCTCTGAAAAACTGACTCTCAACCACCAAGCAAGATAACTGACATTAAATCTGAGGCGAAAACAAAACTGCCATTTGTTTCATCCTTGTGTCAGTCACTTGGATCATCAAGCAAACAGTATTTTGGATTAAACCAATACAATACAAGCTAGCCTGTTAGATCTCCTCCACCAATATCAGAGATTTAGTGCTTCATTACCAGGATCACAGGGGAAAGAACACCTAAAATACCACACAGAGATGGAAGTGGTGTGCTCTTAGTTTGAGAATGCCAGGCATCAGGTTTTACAAATTCACAAGTTCACATGGCACAGCTGCCACACTTACACTTAAAACAATGCATAGAAGCTGAACGTCTCAAAGATTATTTTACCCCAGGTCTGCTGCAAGTGTGACACTTGTAGATACTTTAGATATGACTTCTTTTGAAGCACACAGCACTGTAATTATTTTAGTCAAATATATGTTCTTCAGATTATGGTATCAGTGGTACTTGCTTGTTATTTCACACAGAAGCACAGCATTGTTATATCACCAATGAAAAATAATAATTTTACTCTGAACTCAGTGACTTAGTATGTAAAAAATAACTTCAGAATTAACTCAATTCTTACAATGAACCGGACATTATCTCAACAGATTTTAGTGAGGCCTTGCCTATTAGCAGTAGATAAATAATGCATTTTCAAACTCACAAAAGCTTTTCAAATGTCTTATGAGAGTTTCTCTTACAGGTATTCAAAAAAGAAAGTCTGCATTATTCAAGACTGGACTTCAGGTTGATTATGCATATGGAAAAAATTCTAGGATTTCTAAGGATATAACATTTCAGCTTTAAAAGCAGTACACATTAACAAAATTGTTTTATTAAAGAAGAACAACCTGACCAAGTTGACCAACTCTTTGACCATATCTAAAGTTTGCCTAGTAAGATGTCACCAGTGTTAAGATGCTTGCATTAAGCATCCAGTGCTAACACATCTTAACTATTTTTATTTAAGGGCCAAGTGCTAGAAACAGAGTTTTGCTGACAAGTGATTTTTTTTTCCAATATTGTATGTCACAACCATTCTGGTAAAAATGTCAATGAAACTTTACCACATTCTTCTACACTTTTATTAACCTTCCTTACACACACTCCTGTGACTGGCAGACACAGAAATCAGACCTGTCATTGACCAAAGGCAACATTAAAAGCATTTGGGAACGTTTTCATTCTCTCCCAACAATGCTCACGTTGCAAACCACACAGAAGCTGGGATTACTTTTTTTAGCAGTTTCTATGAACATCAGATTCCTATTTTTCTGTTAGCAAACACATTATGTATACATACGTACATATACACTTCACTGCTTAATTTCTGGTTACACTTAAACTGTCAGGTTAACCCAAGACTTCAAACCTTTTGCTGAGGCACAATACCTGCAGTTTCATCTTTTCAGAACATGAGATTTAGGTTCACGAGCACCCCCGATGGCAAGCAGGTTACAGTCTCACCTATAAGAACGTACACTTTAAACTCAACATACAACAAACAATTTTTAGAGGTTACTGTTAGTGTTTGTAGAAGAAATCTAAGCAGACAACGGGTGGCCATTAAGTATTTTATAGGCTTAATAGTTTATGCTCTATGGATCCACAATCCTGATTCAGGTATGAGCATTACTTTACCTTGAACATCTTTTTCTTGAGTATATCTGTATTTATATGCTGCACCTGTGTATAATATTCAGGCACTGTTTGTTGCTTGGTGCATATTGCAAGTTGTACTTACAGCTCAAACTGAGCTTCTACAACATTCATGACTAAGCTGGATGACAGCTCCTCATTCAGATGTGAAACTCTCATGTATTCAGGACAGTAGCTGGTTTTAGTGACAATTCTTTTTACTTTGTACCACACAGTTACCACAGCGAAGACTGAACTTTAGTTTACCTTATTATGTACGCTCAAAAGAACTGTTTACGAATTCCAATTAACTACACAAACAGATTTGCCTGCAAAACCACCAAAACTGGTGATTGTGTACAAATGAAGGCAATGCACCAAGAATACAAGGTTGAGTTTTTACAGCTGAAAAAGTATTTTTACTTACTTTATTTAACTAGGGAAAAAAAAAAATAAAAAAGAAACCTAAGATGTGGTTTTACACAGTAACACTTCAAAATAAAACTCTACTTTAAAAGTACTTCTTGCAGGGCACCAGAAGTCACCCCTGCCAACAAATGTTAGCTTTTCACTATTGCTCATGTAAGTTAAGAATGCATAAAGAATGCTGACAGCATTCCATTTTTTTCCATTACAAATGTATTTTTGTATGTGTTTAGTATATTTCAATTCATACTAGTTATCACTAGTCAGATTAAAAAATAAGTAATTTTAAAATGTGTATTTTAATAATGATTATTCATTATTGTATTTATCACTCTCAACTATTAATTACCAAATATATTTGCTGGACGTAAGCCTTTTGTACTTCAATAAAATATAATAAAACTATTTACTTGAAAATTTCAAAGGGAATGGGACTGGTATTTAATCTCACACTAAAACACATGTTATCTTAAAACTGATGTAAAGCTACAGTTGGAGATGAAGGCCATACGGAAAGTGAAACAAAATTACATCTCCTAGATATCAAAGTCTGAATTACTTCACTCTTCTTAAATTAAAAAAACCAACAACCAAACAGTCTGATTTGTCCCTTAAGACAGGAAAGTTTGATAACGCTTTTCATAAAAAAAAAACCACAACCAAAAGTGACACCACATCTCCACCCCAAACATAAAGCTTTTCCTGCAGCCCACAAACTTGAAGCATCAGAATTGGTTTCACTAGTCACCAACTGTTATACCTAAAATGAAAAAGATGCAAACAGTACACAGCATAGCAAATGATAACTACATTGGAAGTGATAGCAATATAGGTTAAAAAAACAGTAATAAAAATATATTTGTTTCAACAAATACTGAGAAATGAGGTATGAGACTTAAAACATAACAAAATCAGGATTTTTTTAATATCAGAATGTTATTTTAGAGGAACACTTACCTTAGAAAATAAAGACAAAGCCTCTACTAGAGTAGCTTTAAGCACCATAAACATCTGATAGAAAAGCACCAGACAGTTGCAGCACAGAACTCCTTTTATCCTTCTCATAACTTAATTTACCCTTACTTATTATGCTTTAAATCTTTAAAGACAAAATGGTAAAGAGATACAACTGAGATTTCAACATGGAATGTATTTATTTTTTTTTAATTCTCAGTACAGTATTAGGAGGTCATTTAAATACTTTAAATAAAGAATGTAGAGAAAAACCCAAAGGATGCAACTAGGTAAAGAAAAACAATCTTATCAGTGGATGAAAGACAAGTATTTAATGACTTTGTGATATTCGAAGTAGCATTCTCTAGAAAATTCATATTCCTGGGTCACCTAGTCAGGAATGTAGCCCTAGCATGGTGATTCTCTTCCCCTCCTTTGTTTTGTGGAGTGTTTCACACAGATGATTTCAACTATAACAGACAGCTTCACTGAGAGGCAGGAATATATTATTTTTTTTTTAAATCCAACACACAGAACCAAGCCAACGTGCTTACCTCATTATTTTGCTTCAAAAAACAATTGAAATTTTCCTCTATAACCGTAGATCAGAAGGGCGTTAAGCAATACTACAATCCTACAGATCAACCCCCTCTCCCTTTTTTATTTCCTCTCCAAATCAACCAACAGTATAATTATCTGACACGGTAGATGGGACTACAGAAACAACTGGCAAGCAGCTGAATATTGCCTGACATGTCAAAAAAAACACCTGAAATCTGAAATGACCTGAAAATTAATTTTGTTACACAAAAAGATCAGTAAAACTAAAAGCAGATGCTGCTTTTAGTGAAGAGAAAAGAATTTTTAAAAAGAAAAAAAAAAAAAAAAAAGCCTGCTACTGTGCAAACACGAATATCCTGATTTTTGGAATGCATCTTCTGCTTGCCTCAGGCATACCGCTGGAGCAATGCAGAGAGGTGGGAACATCTCATTTGAGAACATCCAGCCACCAGTTCCTCTTCCACTATTTCAAAGTCAATTTTATTTTCCCGATAGGTCATATTTTTCAGTAATTTAGTTAACAAGCATTCCCATACACCCCATTCTGAAAAATAAATTTTCTTTCTGATGCCAGTCAAGGAAATCCTGGCATAATCAAAGGGACAGACTGGAAAAAAAATCAGTTAATTTTTAGTTCCCCACAAGTATGTTTACACATACATATACAAAAATAGTTAAGCATGTATACGTGTATATACATACACACATACACTCAAGTATTGAGGTTCTTTGCTTACCACGTTCAGTGTCAGAAGATCTGTTTTATATTATCTCTCTCTCTCTCTAATCTGAGACTGAATGTGTTAAGTCAAGAAGCTAAATCCAGATAGTAATAAATACAGGGCAGGGCGTCTCAGTCCTATCAGTTCGGTGATTTTTGTCCCTTGTATTGCATGAACAATCATAGCTTCTTGCAGTGTTAAGTTTCTAGAGACTGGAAGTTCCGAAACTTTGGTTCCAATTCAGTAACGTACTAAACCAGTAGCCTAAATTTCATAAGCATCACCTTTAAACTCATGCACCACTGTACAGGTTTGCACACAACTTGCTAGCCAGCAGTCTGACCCACCTCTTTCTCCTTCCAGCCAAAAATTACTGCTTCAAGTGAAAAATTTGGGTAAAATCAAAACATTTTCTTGTTCGCAATCACATGATGAAACAGTAGAGTGGGTACACAGTGGAAGCTGAGATTCCCTGATGCACTGGACTCATATGGAGTTAATGCGTTAACCAAGCATCTCCACATGTACTACAGTAAGGAGTGCATTTATAACAACAAGCAAACTGTGGCATGCAAGCACAATCTAAGGACAGCAAGGATGTATGCATCAAGAGCTTTCTCTTTCTGTAGCCTTCTTGCTACAGAACCATATCCCTTGAAAGTTTAATTAAGTGTATCTATGCATTTAAAAAATAAAGCTTCTGAGAGGTTTCAAACTGGGTAAACAGTGAAGAAATTATTTTATAGCGTAAGCAAACTTTATCAATTCATACAGCAAGACTTCATTTTTAAATCAGGTTCAGTAAGTAGTTAGACATCAAGCTACTTGTATTTCAAATTCCTATCAGAGAGATAATAAATAATCAAGTTTAATTTGTTGAAATAATGGCCAGCACGGTGAAACAGTGTTCACATAAGTGAACAAGATGCATCTGAAAACTGTATGAAATTAATAATTCCCACCCACAAAACCTCCCAAAAGTAACTGCTTAATAAGGGAACTGTTACAAGCTATGCAACTTGATAGAGGTGATTAAGATAAAGCTCAGTGTCTGAATCACTACCATATTCCAGCACACTAAAAATTGTAGCTATTTCATCAGCACATAGTATTAGGATGATGCGTTATGTTATTGGACCAAATTTTTATACAGTCTAACAAAAGGTACAGACCTTATGCATCTTTTTACAATTAAAATAAACAGGATGTCTGAGGCTCATGCCTCAATATTCAGTGAAGTTATACCACCACCAAAAAGCTGAACACATTTCCCTTATGCTATCCTTAATCTTACATGCCTCCAGATACAAGTCTTGGACAATTTTGCATAATATATTGAAATTACACTAGCTGGATAAACAAATTGTCCAAAAATTCCTAATGGAAATCTGGTCAGAACAATAAAAGTCTAAAGGAAATCTGTACTTAAAGACAAAAAGAAACTAAGGGAGAAGTGGTATAAGCCCTAATGAGCAGTACATTCTTTGAGTACCTCCAATATTACACAATATTGACATACATGAATGCTCTTCTCTGAATGTACAGAAAACCTTTTCTCTTAAACCAAGACAGAGAATGCATTAAATAGGACTTCATGGGTCTCAAGTTTAGGAGGATTTCCCATCAGTTTCTGAAAAAGACACTAACCAGTCTTCAAATCAGGACATAAAATGTCTCAGATTATATAAAAGTATACTCCAACTTCTCCGAAACAGAAGTCAAAGCTAAGGCCTCACAATTCCAGTTATTAGTAACAGCATACCCTCTTTACTAGGGTCACCACTTGAAGCCAACTATTCAGTGTTTTAAAGAGGGGACGTTATAAAAAGGTGGTTGCAATACAGTTCTTTGTAATATGTATCCAAGTACAGACAAATTGCTTAAAAGAGTTATAACAGAAACTGTTAAAGAAAATGCAACATATAAACAAAATGCAACAAACTACACTGAGTGAAGTTTCTTCGAGGTCCTCATACCTACTGAAGTTCACTACACAAATTAAACATCATAAAGTACAAATTAACAAACCACATGATTAATAAAATCTGTTCACTTTATATTAAACATCTCTAACATGATTCTAGAATGTTTACGTCCTCTGTTGCACAGAGGAACTCTTCCCTTTGTATCATGGGCAAGGGTTCCCATCTCAAACGCTACTGTGCAAAATGACCATTTATTTCAATAGGTTCTGCAGCATAGCTGTAGCGTACGTAGGACGAGCCTGTCTGCTTTCAATTGCATTTTGAAGATACTGGATACCTCCACAGCGCTCCCAAATTTCTTCAAACTGTCTCGGCAAAATTTCAGCACCTCGCTTTCGAGTTAAGCCAGTCTCTTCAAGATTAAGCTCACACATATCCATATCATCCTTACCTGAAATAGTAAAGGGAAAAAGAAAAAGATCTTACATCATTCAAAGGTCCCATTAACAAAGATTAGATCTTTGTTAATTCTATTTCCTCTCTCAAGCTCTGGTTTGTTAATAGACCAGGGTTTACAGGGAAATCAGTCCTCAGACACAAGATTATTTTGGGGTTTGGGGTTGTTTTTTTTTTTGTTACATACAGAGCAGAAAAGCACTATCAGAATAAAGTAGTATCAGATGTTGCAACTAACAAAATTGTCCTTAAAGAGGGAGCAAAAAGGAACAGAAAAGATCCACATCTTGATATATTCTCCTGAAATCCAGTACAGGATGACAACCCGCATTTGTTTTACACACACTTTCAGTTTTACAGTGAACTGCTGTTATTATTTCATTTGTTTAAATGTAGCAAAGCAACTAAGAACTCAAGACTTTTGATCAAGTAGCCAATATTCTTCATCTGTCAGTCTCCCATGCTAAACAGTGTTTACCAAATGGGACTGACACAGAGAATCCAATGAAATTATGAGTGTAGCTCACATGCTATATTTTAATCTTATTTTTTATAGGTGATCCACTGAATGTGGTATACATGGCTGCAATGCTATTTTTAGCTATGGGCTTTGACACTGAACAAGCAACAGTTGGTATAAGGAATTCTATTAAAAATAATTATCAGAAAACAAATGAACTTTTGATGCTAGTAAAGCATCACTATGAAGCTAAACAAATTGGTTATGGCCTTTTCTGCAGTCCCCAAGTTAAACACAAAAACTCAAAACACAGAACTGTAAACAGCATTTCTCCAGTGTTTTCTCCTCCTTTTGTTATCCTCCAGAAAAGGACACATTTCATTACCAGATAAATCTCTACCTATCCATTGCCACGTTTAGTTTTTATTTTAAATGTTTAAGATTAAAAAGCTATTCTCCCATACTAGGCAGCATAAATATGGTAAAAGCATCAGTTTGCTATTAGCACTATATGATGGAAAGACAATATATTGTGTGTGCAAATTGTTTTGATAGAAACTGCTGTAATTTTTCAAAGCTAACTAAAACCCAATACAATGATGACTAGAACTATCCCAGATAAATTATGAATTTTTATCTTCACTCGCTGTCTCGAGTTCAGTGAATAATCTGAGGACACTTAATGATAAAACTACATTTGGATTCCCACTCTGTCTATGATTTCCCAGATTAAAGTACATGTACAAGTAAAACACGCGACCAGTTATATTTCCAACTGATATTCTGTAACATTTGGCCACCATCAATAGCAGTCCCAAACCCTCAAATTCTGCACAGACAAGAACTGCTGATGAAAACAAGAGGACACAACTGGGGAAACTTGTATCATTACCCTCTTTTTCTAAAGTAAGTTATCAACTCTGAACCTTTTCAACACTTGAATTTTGCTTTGAATACCAACCTGCTACAAGGAGAATGGGTGCCTTGTCAGGATGAAGTTCCATTTGTCGTGCAATCCATGGCCCATCAAAATGCGCATACCACCAACCCTTCTTCTTGTTCTGGGGATCTTTGTACTGGTCCGCAGGACGGATGAAGGGAATGCGGAAGTAACGCTGCTGCCTGTTCATTTCAATCTCTTGTTGTCTGGCTGGTAGCTGGGCTGTCAAATTCTGTTGAGCTATCATACAGAAAAAAAACAAAAAAACAAACAAAAAAAAGTAGAAAACGAGAAAGCTGTATTACAACTTACTTGATACTAGCAAAGTGAAAAAAAAAAGGAAAAAAAAAACCCAACCAAACAACACACCCCACACCTCCTCCCCAAAAAAAACCCCAAACCAGACCCCTACAAACCTAAGAGATTCTCTCTGAATACAATGTCATCTGAAGTCCTAAAAACCTAAAAAGTACTCCCATCTCATAAAATGTGCATTCTTTCAGTCACTACAGCTACAAACACTGGTGAGGAAAGGCTCACATTAACTATTGTATCTATACTTTATAGGTTGCTCAATGGCATCAGGTACGTTTGGACAAAACAGAGTGAGTAAAATAACACATCTGCTTTAAATCAATATTTAGGTAAAACTTCCCCATACAAAATTGCTTATCAACCAGAAACATTAATCAACAACTGCCCTAGATCAGTCCATCTCTTTGTAAAACAAGGTCACAGTGCAAAGAAGCATTTTCAGTTACAAAAATACAAAGCACCACTTGAAGATTTTTGAGAGTCAATACAGAAGGGTGTGTAATACTGTTAGAAATGAATAATTTGTTAATAGAAACATTGACAACAAACACTGTTTATTACAAACTGCCATCACACATAACTTTCTGCCTAGATTTCTGTGTACTCAACTCCAGCATTAGAACTAGTCTCTGGCTGCTTTCTTTTTTGAAGAAATTGTTTATGTCAGACCATCAAGATCAACAGACCAAACATCTAGAGGAGACAAGAGTTATATGAAATCTTAAAGATTCATATATATTTTTGGTAAATATTTCTCCTGCATTTCTGGTGTCCCTCAGAGTCCCACACATTTCAGACTTCGGAGAGAAACTTTATTTTGAATAAAAGCAAATACTCTCTATGTTAACTCATCAACTGATCGACCTTCTTAATTTTATGTATACACTATTATAATAAGTTTTAAACAGTAAATACTCTTACAAGCAAGATCTTTTCCTTTAATAACTGCCTCCTGTAAAAGTTAATTACAGATCTTATTTAGTGGTTTACAATACCACTGTTACAAATACCCTGTTTAAGAAATTCTGAATGTGAATCTATGTCACCTCTACAAAACAAAATGAGTATTAACAGTTCCATATTTCAGCATAAATGGAATAATTAAAAATTAATTCTTTTTGTCCATCATCTATTAAGCAGCAAAGCTAATTTTTGAGCTAAAATTTAATAAAATAAAAAATTACAATCACTTCTAATGATGTATTTATATGTTATGAACAAGACTAATAGACTAGCAACTGCACCTTGAAATTTATTTCACTTAGATTCAAGCAAAAATAGTTTTTCTAAATGTGAAGAGCAGAACCTTAAAAAATATATACATACTATACAAATCATATCCCCTATTTTTTTCCATGTCTACATAAACAAAGAGGAGAAAAACAAAAGAGATTTTAATAGGTGAATGCCACTTTTATACACCAACTCTGATAAAGCATGTATTTTACAAGAAGATATAGTTCATAGCTTTTAAGAGATTAATTCTATTTTATGCAAACTGTCTAAACATCTCTCACAGCAGACCAGTGCTTTAGCATTGTCTAACACTTTTTCCACTGCAGTGGCAATTGCTAAGGCTTATGTCTACCCCTATGCATATCTAAATCCAAGAGGAAATCTAGAGGAAAGGAATGCTAAGCAGCCAGTATAGCCTCTACTTTTCAGTGCTATAGAATTGTAGTTCTTTATTCAAAAGAAACCATCACCTGAATGTTAGTCTGTGTGCTAGGAAAATAGTTGTTATATTAAGTTGATTCCAGAGTTTTGCTACAACAAAAAGCCATGTGCAGACAGTAAAAAATATTAGAACAAGCACAGTATTTCTTGGGGGCCTGGGGAGGGGGGTAGAAAAAAAATAGGGATTATACCTTCAAATAACCTACATAAAAAGGTTAGTTCGTTCTCCCTTCCCATGACTGCTCAAACGGATAGGAAGGATCTCATGAAGATGAGCAGTAAAGTACATTCATATACTACTAGAGTAACATATAATTACCATCAGTTGAATAACGTTGCCAAATTGTAAAATAGAATTTTTTTGAACAATTAAATTACATGTACAGGTGTAGCAAAACACTGGATTAATTAATGTTAGTACAGAGCTCTCAAGTGTTCCTATTCTTCAAAGTTAGCTTAAATAACCATCTCCCCACTTACTTGAGTTGCTCAAAAATGGTGCAAAATCTGTGAACAAATATTACATGTTGAACAAAACATAAAAGTGCTGATCCTTTATAAGTTATAGTTTCATTACCTCAACATTTTTCATCAATGCTGGTGATAGACAAATGGAAATTCTAGTTACAAAATAAACACAGACGTTGAGCTAAATATTTCTATTTATTTTCTTCTCACTGACATATATAAAATGTCTCCTCAAGTTTCATAAATCTCCAACTACTTCTATCTTCAGGATATAATTTTGAAATTGATTACTTCAATGATTTGTGATGCCTGTTACAAAGCCTCAGTTGTACACATGCTAAGCACAGATTGCCGTAACAAATCTGCTAATTAACATAGTAGTTTTTAATTTTTGACATTTCTGTTAAGAAAAAAGTTTCCAGACCTCTATTAATACCAAATCTGCCTATTCCAATAATAATAATACACAAACCAGTGGTTAGTTTCTATACTGAATGTATGAATTTAATTAAAGGATACCTGTAAAATTATACTACATCAGTGAAAAGGTGGAAAGACAAAACTACATCATTTGAAGCACACATCCACTGACACCTGAAAGAATTTGAGCTTAAACATCTAAGAAATCAAGAGTTCCTTCTTACTACCTTCTCAGATCATTATAATACATAGATGTGAAATGTCCATGTAGTATAATTATTTGCAATAGGAAGAATTACTTCTGACATTCATGAGAGTTCCTAACGGTCACTATCAGTGACTTTCTCTGAATGGTAACGTTCTAACTTTTCTTTGGAAACACGCAGCCACGTTTCAAGAAAATTTAAAAAATGCAATGAAAAACACTGAAGAATGCTGCAAATGTCTATCTAAATGTGATGAGACCATGAATATTCCAAGCTTTATTTGCACAAATCCAAAGATTTTCTGCTTTTTGATACTTCCCATCAGCAATGCTATGCACGAATATTTATTTTACCCATTTAGCTCCAGACAGAACTTCCGAGCTCAAGTTCAAAGGAAATTACTTTGCAGAGTGCTTCAGATGCCTTTTCCTGCTATTTCAGTCATAAGCTTTCTCAAGCACTTAAAACTGCATTACTAGGCATGGACACAAGGACCCCTTCTTTGATAACATCTCTTCCAGGGGCTGAGATTTCACCTAGCATATATCTGTACCAAAGTTCCCTGAAAAACTCAAATTCTCAGGTAATGCTATAAGCAACACATAACTCAGGAAATGAATCAAGGGGAAGGAGACACCTTTGTATAAGGACTAACACTGAGAATAAGTAGGGCATCCATATCCCCCATTGCTCAGGACAATGCTCCAATCCCAGGCTAATGGGACTTTGGGGAGAGCATCTTCTCCCCATCTTCTCTTTCCTCTGCCTCTTCCATTACCTGTGTCCCCAGGAACACAAGAATCATGGAACCAGAAGACAGCAGGAAAGATCTCACTTTATTGTACCATTTGCTGTGATCCTGTTAATTTCTTAGATTCCTTTTACAACAGATGATCACTGGACTTTTGGGGTGGAGTGGCAAGAAAACAGTAATACCACACTCCACAAGTATCACTCCAGAAACTGGGCACCTGATTTTCAGGTCTGCCAGTGATAAACATGGTAACTGCTACACCTTCTCGTTGAATTTAAAAGGCAGTCACTTCCATTAGTGCATTGTTTGATGATAAACACCCATCTGTGAAATCACAATGACAGTCTAGAAAGAAAGCAGGGACTATGCAAAATTTACCATCCCGTAATAAAAAATTGCAGTATCAACAGTCATAGAATTTTTAAAAAGAGAATGTAACCTGAAGTCTACAAGGCTTGCAGTGATGTAAATGAGGAAATTATTAGCACCTTTTAAAAGTATCTAAATCTATGGCTATATAGCTATATCTTACAAAAGAATAAAAGCACAAGAAAAAAACCCTTATCACCAACACTTTTTCTTCTGTCTGGCCCCAAACGTAATAGTGAATTACATAACAGAGCATGATTCCTTCCAATCTTGTTTTTCATAGCACCAAAAAAATCACTGGCAATTCCTGATAGATGGACTATTTGAAAACAGTCACAAGTGGTGTTCCCTAGGGCTCAGGATTAGGACCATTTCTGTTTAATATCTTTATCAATGATATGGATAAGATAATTGAGTGCACCTTCAGTAAGTTTGCAGGTGGCATCAAGTTGGGGGACAGTGCTGATCTGCTTGAGGGCAGGAAGGCTCTGCAGAGGGATCTGGACAGGCTGAACTGATGGGCCAAGGCCAACTGTATGAGGTTCAACAAGGAGAAGTGCCGGGTCCTCCTGCACTTGGGTCACCACAACCCCACACAACATTGCAGGCTTGGGGAAGAGTGGCTGGAAAGCTGCCTGGTGGGA